>JAJHPF010000009.1:9935000-10351741 GCA_024447775.1 Carex cristatella
ACTGTAGGAATTCATTAGGCAATACATCCGGACCCGAGGTCTTGTGCTTGGCCAAACTTTGAACCGCCCCATATACTTCTTCACTTGTTAATGGGTCCTGCATGAAGTTGAGATCCACCACAGTTGCTTGTCGGTACAGTAGTATCGGATCATAATGAAGAACCCGATTGCTTGTTCCAAGAAGGCCTTCCATATGTTTTTTTTTTTAAATTACTCTTATTGCTGCCTCATCCACTACTACTCCCTCATGATTTATTTGAGTAATTGCATTTTAATTTTGTACGTCTAGCCGACACAAAAGCATGAAAAAACATTGTGTTCTTGTCCCTGCTCTTTAACCAATTGCAAGTGGATCTTTGCTTCCACCTAGTTTCAATGAAATTTGCCAGCTTATAAATCTGCTCCCTTGTCATGTTTCTCAATTTGAATTCATAACCTGCCAATACCCTTTTCTCCTCTATTTGATCAAAAAACAAACATGCCTTCTTGCAAAAAGCAAGTTGCGCCTCCATCTCACCATAGTTTCCATCGTGCCATCCACGTAGTTCCTCATGCATGTATCGAGTTTTCTCCAAAAATAGTTTAATCGGGTCTCAGTTTTGTTCTCCATGCTGGGTCCAAACCTGTTGCACTATTGATCTGGCTTGCTCATTTTGTAGCCAAAACAACTCAAACCTATGTGTCCTTGGTGAGGTTTGGTGATTTTTGCAAGTGAGCAAGAGGGGCGCATGGTTGGATACTGCCATTTCGAGAGAGATAAGGGCAATGGATGGCAAACTCAAGGTCCACTTGAAAGAAATAAAGAAACGATCTAACCTTGATAGGGTCGGTGCCGGGCTCTTGCTCGACCACGTGAAAGTTTTATTTTTTAGAGGCACATCAAGCAGCTCCAAATCTCTTATCACATCATTGAAGAAACACATAAGATTGAGACCCCTCATATCACCCGATCTATCCACTAGCCACCGTACCACATTAAAGTCACCTCCTAGAATCCCTGGGAGATTCACTAGAACTGCCAATTGCCTAAGCTCGTTAGGTGGATGTACCCATCTTAATAAATAGTAAAAAACTTCAAAAAAAATGTAAAATTTGATCTGCAAGCACATTTTATTTAGATAATCATGTTGAACAGTTTGGATCGACGATTTAGACTTTGAAAATATAGAAAATGACGAGGATAACTCAAAAGTGGTGTAATCGGATCCCTCCTCCTCTCTCTCTCTCTCTCTCTCTATATATATATATTGTGATTTTCTTGTTATAAGACGGTATAATGATTGATTTTCAACTATTAAAGTTAAATATAAGGAGAGCCTGAATCCGTAATTTAATTAATGAAGGGAATAATTACTACTGGTATAGTCTGCTAAGATGGTTCGGTTTCATTAACATTTCTACATGACTTAAATAATTAATTTACATACGTGGTACCAAACCATTGAAATGATTTTGTTGTATTATTTGCCATATTCGTTGTTGTTGCCTTGTGAGTTTGTGAGTGTTTGGGTGTTATGTGTTAATTGTGCTAGATAGGGTATTATGGCTCTGACTGATCACCCAACATACTAAAAACAGTCAAGGCAAATAGTAGCATGCATGGTGAATAAAGAATTGATTATACTCTATGCCATAAAAAAAATACAAAATGGACGGTGCGAAGCACTCTGTTTCATGAAAATCCAAGCTATAGCTAGAGCTTCGGTTATTGTTATATACAATTAATCTGATTAGTGATCTCTCAATTAATTGTTCATGATCACCAAAGCCGAGTGAAGATGCTGCAAAAGAAGAGTTTCAAGGAGATATCTCATTCCAACAAGAATACCTTGAAGCTGTGAAGATAAGCTATCCAAAGAAGAATGTTACGTTGGTTGAGGAGCTGGTTCACAATATGGGTGCGCTTGTACATACAACAACAAAGATTATTATCTTGTAAGATTGTCACCTTCCGTACTCAGATCATCACAACCATATCATCAGATCATCATTTTTCGATGAAAATTACAATAAAAGACCATTCGAATTAGCTGACTGTCAAATGTGCTGTAATATTTTTTTTTTCTGGTATTAACCAACATATTACTGTTTGGTTACTAAACATGAATGTCTTACCATAAATATATAGCTATTTGTTGTTACCAACATAGTTTTCTTACTTCATATATATAATTCCAAAGGAAAATTTTAAGCTGACAAATCTATTTGTCTATTTAACAATTAGCTAGTTATTGTTAATATTTAATGAGATATTGTATCAACAAACTGAAGAAAACTATAGATGGATCTAAACTCAAAATTTGAGTTAATCTAGCTAGGGATCAGAATTCTGCAGGACGGCCAACTTAATTTCATTCGATATATAATATTAATTTAGCGAAGAAATCAAATTACATATCTTCATCCAATCAATGACACATCAGCTTTTTTAATTATTTTTTTATTTTCATTTTTTCCGCTCAAAGCAGTGTTGATTTAAGTTACTAATTTTTTTTTGTACATCGTCATAAGGTTGAATTTATGAGGCTAAATTTATTTTGCTTACAATTTCTGTACGTGGTTTGTGATTTTAAGATCAAAGTGCTGGAGCAAAAGTTTTCACAATAAACAATTATACACTAACTTCTTCTACATAAATCAGGATTCTAAATCTATAAGCTATAGATGTGCTATATTCTTTTTTTGGACCTTAGAAGCTATAGTACTATTAGCTGTTTTAATAGAGTTTTAATTAAATAACTAACTATATATAGATTTTCAATAGTTGTTTTTGTTGTTGTTCTGCGATAACATGATAATTGCTAATTAGAATCTTGAGATAAATACATTTTTATATAACAGAAGAATATATGTTAAAAAATTCAATTAAAATATAATATGATCTTAATGACTGAAAATTATATTGATTATATAGTTCATTATTTAAAAAAAAAAAATTTAAGACTTTTTTCTAGTGTCTAATTATGGTTATAAATTTATTAATTTACTAATTTGAAATTTTAACTTAATTATTACGTTTGTATATAATTGATGGATATCAATTAATCAACAATTATGTCCAAATAATTGTGTAGCATTTAAAAAACATGTATTACTTGTTGATAATTCTTTATGGATTATATTATTATAATAATAATTAAAACATGCCCCTTGGTGAGTAATTTAGGCGGTTCAGCTAAAATAAATTAGATTAATAATATACTAATATGATAAATTTATATAAAAAGTTTCATTTCATTATTAAATTGATTTTTTTCCTTCAAAGTCCCTCCATAATTTGTTCAATGACCTCCATTATTTATTATGACAAGAGAATCCTCTAAGAATTATCAAATGGCAACAAAAGATTTTGGCGTACGTATTAATCTTTGTGGATCATAACCAATAACCCCTATATGGGTGATTAACAAGTGAGAAGTTGGGATTTGGGAAGGGAAGATTTTTCTTATTCTTTTTTTTTTTTCTCGGGAGACCAAGAGAGAAGAAATGGTTTTCGGATCCTCTAAAGTAACCCTTTTTTTTCAGTTTGGATACTAACCGTCAGATTTGTCCTGGCACGAATATTAAAGAGATCCATTGCATTCTACCTCGGGCCGGATTGACCAGAATTATGATCAAACGGTTCAGATCTAAATTCAAAATTTGGGTTACTTTTTTGGGGGCGAATTCCAAATCAATGGAGAGACAGGGATATACTGTTTAGACCGTGTCTATACAATACATTATTCTAATAATAATGTATTAATCTCTGTGGATCATACAATACATATTATAATTTCTTATTTTGTTAAGTTCTTTGTAAGTCGACATGAGATGTAAATATTTCAAAATTTTGAATTTTTTATTTAATAATTTTAGTCAGACATTAATTATTCTAACAATAATAGTACAAAGAGTGAGCCTACAATACTTTACAAAACGCAGATCAGCCATACTATATACTTATAATTTTGTTTTCAAAATTCAAAGGAGCTGCATAACTTAATATCATATGAAAATTTATTCAAAGACCAAAATTAACATATTTTTTCCCAAATCAACCTTGATCCTCGAAGCATGATCTTTTGTACTGATTGTCTTTAGCACATGATACATGTACTCTTTTTTCGTTTTGATGTTAATGATACATGCACTTGAATTGAATCCGAAATTTTTGTTTTTACCACTGTCAAAATTCGTTTTAAATTAAAAACTACCCGGAGCAGTTTATGTAAAAAAAATACCACCTCCGCACAATAGTTTCGCGCACCAACCAAAACGGGTCCGCACAAGCATTTTGCGCACCAGACTGGTCCGCATCATGCTTTGGTGCACCGAGTCCGCGCAGAAATTTCGTGCACCAAGGGGTCCGCACAAGGGTTTGGTGCACCAATTGGCGCGCACGAAAATTGACATACTTGCACGGATTTTAATGTACTTAGCACGGATCTTGATGCAAATCGGATGGTCCTTATAAAATTGGGCTTTGAATAGCCGGTCAAAGATGCGCAAATTTCATGAGTGCTCAACATCAATTGGTGCGGACCTGGTGCGCCAAACCATGATGCGGACCAATAGGTGCGCAAAAGGCTTGTGCGGATTCGTTTTGGCTGGTGCACGAAACCACTGTGCGTGGGTGGTATTTTTTTACATAAACCGCTTCGGGTGGTTTTTAATTTAAAACGAATTTTGACGGTGGTAAAAGAATTGAATATGTTGGACCTATTCAAAACGGGAGCATATGTGCTGAGTGAACTTTATCTTTGATGCACCTGTTAAAATTTAAAAGCGAAGAACTTGAATTATGTTTCTAGATATAACGTTTAATTTGTAATTCCTGTACTTTTAGATATTTTAATTAAGTAATATTTCTATGCTGGTGCATGCAGTTTTAGATAAATAGATACAGTTTTGTTGTTTAATTAATTATTTGTGACTAATACAATTAAACATTATAAAAACTAATAAAACACATGGCTAAAATTAATCAAACAAAACTAAACAGAATTAAACAATTAATACAAAAGTTTTAAACATGGTTTGGAAGTAATTTTTGTTATGCATAGGCACATTAAATTTTATGAAAATATTCACAATTATATTAATCTGAATGAGTGCTTAGTGTCAATATACTTTACAAAGTTTGATGTTAATATTACATAATGTTACGAAATTCACTGAACTCATATACAAATTATCTCACATAAATTTACTTGTTTGTCATCTCGAGTTGTATTATATTATTCCTTCATTTTTCGAGTTATAATTTATTGGTTGATAATTCTAATGCGATTCTAAATCTATAAGCTATAGATGTGCTATATTATTTTTTGGACCTTAGAAGCTATAGTACTATTAGCTGTTTTAATAGAGTTTTAATTAAATAACTAACTATATATAGGTTTTCAATAGTTGTTTTTGTTGTTGTTCTGCGATAACATGATAATTGCTAATTAGAATCTTGAGATAAATACATTTTTATAGAACAGAAGAATATATGTTAAAAAATTCAATTAAAATATAATACGATCTTAATGACTGAGAATTATATTGATTATATAGTTCATTATTTAAAAAAAAAAAAAGAACTTTTTAAGACTTTTTTCTAGTGTCTAATGAACCCGGACAAAATTCAATGCATATATGACAAAGTAAGGACGTCAAATTCTGTTTTTGGTTCGTTGGTGTGGGCCTGTGGGGGTAAGGGTGGTCGGTTCGTCTTTTAACGAAAATCGATAAATTAAGTAAGAACTAAGAAAGAAGGATGTAATCACATGGCAAGGAGGGATTTAGATTGAAAATATCAGTTCGAGATTCAAAGTAGAATAAGTATGAAAAAAAGTGTTCGCATATGTATCTGCACCTCTTTCAGAATTCAGAGAGACAATACTCTTCTTCTTCTTATTCTATCCTCTAATTTAATATTTACTCTTTCTCTCTCTTTAATTTATCTATATTTTCTCATAAATTTCTTCTGTTGCAAAAAAGAAACCAAAGAAATAAGTAATGGAGAAGAAAAGAACATATTATTATCAAAGAGATAAGGACAAAAGCGTCATTTTATTATTTTATCAATATTAATTTGCGTTTTTAATTGATTAAATCACAACTAAGGATATAAATAAATTGAATGAATTTTGATGGGAAAATAACTAAATTTAAAGTTTTGATGGGTAAATAGTTAAAAAAAATCTTTTATAAAATTACCCATATATTATTAATAATATACGCAACGCATACCAGGATCAATCCATACATTATCAATAACATCTCTTAATTAGCCAAAGTTCAATGATAAAATACTAATTTAAGTCATGATAATTCAAACAATGAAATACTTAAAGGACCCTGAACCAGGGGCGGATGCAGGATTTCTGTCAGGAAGGACAAAAATCGGGTTCAAATAGCTTATCAGATTCAAACTCATTAACTAAATGGGTACTATATAAGAAAAAACAATATAATAATTTAACTACCATAGATCAAGAATTAATGTGCTAAGTTGGTAATATTCAATAATAAGAAGGCCTCATATATAACATTTCATATTTTAACTAGACAACAGTAGGATTCACATCTGCTGCGATCCTAAAAGAGTGAACAGTAACTCTAAAATTCCTGTTTTTCCAAATCTGACCGTCCAATAATTTCGTGCATGTATCTCAAAGCAGCTGATTTTTCCTTGCACGAATCTCGAAATAATTGAACGGTTGAATTTGGAAAAGCAGGAATCGTAGGGTGCTGTTTGATTAGCGAAGAATCGCAGCAGATGCGGATTCGACAACAGTAACATAATTTGAGATAGACATGTTAGAGGCTTTCTTGTAAATTATGTCTTGTGGGCCTAATATATACTCTTTCTTTGTACGTTATTGGTCTTCATTATATACCCATTAACAATAAGTTAGGAATCGAAACAGAGTTATTCCTTCAGGAGCTGACGCAATTATTGTTGCTAACACCGCCTGGAGAGAAGCCAAGCTCTGGTTGCAATACTGCTAATCTTTTTCTTTGCAAATTTTATTGTTGGATGTATAATTTATGCTTATTGGTTTGTGAGATGTAATAATTAAACCAGTTGTACTCAAAAACTGATAGCCACTATCAGTATTTCAAAAAAAAACAATAAGTTTCATTAAATAAAGGTTTCTAAAGTCCGGCCCAAAGGGGGCGGGGGGGGGGCAACTGCCCCCCTTGGTTCGAACGCGTATCCTCTGCATTAACTCAAAAGGGAATCTTTTGCGTTAATAAATATGAACCGTCCGATTTGTTTAAGAATTCGTGCAAACTAGATCCGCACTAATATTGATAAGTCCCTTATGTCAGAGACGGAAGCTGGATTGGCTCGTTTAAAATCAGATTCACATCATCTCAAAAGATTCCTTTTTGAGTTAATGCCGAGGATACGCGTTCCCCTTGGTTCAGGACCGGTTATTACATTTGCTTGGTTTGATGACGTGTTAATAGGATTTTATGTGGCTCTTTCCATGCGCGCAGAAATAGGCAAATAGCTACCCAAGTCATCTGGTATTCTGGTTCTGGAGAACATTGCAATATAAAATGACACCTTGAGCTTTTAAAATTTCTCACAAGCTCGTTAACTACAGCTGCATGCTCCGTTTAATTACATTGACTTTACAATCACAAGCTAGCACATCCATCTCAATCTTGTCAAACTGGAGGAGAATATGAATATCTATACTATATAGACATACCTGAAACAATTAATAATATATCATGCTGACAAACTATGAAATATATAGCACAGAAATTAACATACCATTTTCCTTTTTTTTACAGACCAATAGATTTCTGAGACTCCAGCCGTGTGGCTTTGAAATTTACGGTAGAAAGCACAACAGCTGCGCCGAGAAATATGACGACAAGTGCCGTGAAATTGACGAGCAACGCCTCGGACCCATACTTTTCCAGCTTCATGAGTACTTGTAAGAAGGTGAGCTTCTCTATGAACCCGAGCTGTGCATTACCGACTGCGAGGATGTAAATAAAGAGGCCGAAAATTGCATGCCATGGTACCATGGATTGGCGCACAGAAACAGAAGCTCCGGGAAAGAAAAACGTGACGAATCCCATTATCCACTGAAACAGAAATTAAGGCTACATAAGTATTTCATACCACTCTGTTCGTTCGGTACCAAACAGAATTAGGATTTTATCATTCTCGGATCATAGAATTCGGATTCAGTGAGGTATCACACCTCATAGAGCGAGATCCGAACCGTCCGTTTTAACCTAGCACTAATTTTAAATGGATCCTTTCTAAAAAAAATAAAATAAATGGGTCCTGTAAACTTAATTCAGGCTCATATAAAATTGGACTCGGCTGGAAGCTCACTTTATCCCGTACGATACCGCAGGGGATACACACAATCGGTCCATATGCATACTAGCTAGATATGAGCAATAACGGTCATACCAGCACAAGTAGCATATGGCAACAACTTTTTTTTATTGAAAAAATGATGTACCTGAATTCCATAGAGGCAGAAAGTGCCAAGGCCAACCCAGGAATGCAAGCTATACATATTTGGGATTTTACTCTCATTGTGATATTTGAAAACAGCATAAATTCCCACAGCTCCCAGCACAAGCGCAACTCCGTGCAACATCAAATGCACTCTTTTCCTCGCGTCTCTGCTTCCTGGAAGTGCTCTGTAGCTCATTGTCGCTGTACTCTCAACAAAATTCAGATCATGATCACTATATATTTACTAGATGCACCTGATATTTATTTATGAACTATAAAAAAGGTTTTTCTAGCTCACCTTCACCACCAAGGACAATTATCCCAATTAACATCATAACTGGATGCACCTGATATTTGAAAAGGACAATTAACAAATCAACTATATAGCTAGCTTGTTGTAGAGATACGCCATCAATTATATTGATAGAAAAAATAACAAAGATTTTAAACATAAAAAATAAAAAAATAAAAGAGTTTAATCATGGTTACATACGTTGAAGATGAGGGATTTGTTGGTAGAATTCAAGGCCAGGCCTCCCCGGAAATGGATGGACCACACCAAGATCAACACAGAAACTGCCACAGCCAACAGGTGTGCAACATAGGTGAACGGCGACACCCCTCCTGCCATCTTCTCAGTTTCTCTCCCTCTCACCCTCTGTGTGTGTATGTAGTGGAAATACTAACAAAGAACAGAGTGAGTAGTTCTGGACTTGTAATGCTGTAATTATGGCTGTTTAAAAGTTGTCATTGAGCTAGCCAACTACTTTTCATAACAATACTTCTCCTTTAATAGCCACTAAGGTGGATGGAAGCTAGCCACACTCCCGTGCAAAGGCCAAAGGAGAATGGGGACAGCTTTAAATGTGGGTCGATTCTTGAAAGAGACCGCTGAGGCTATAATTAATATATTGGTTCACTGACTTTTGGGTCCATCAGCCCATATCACACGTCCGTTTACTCTCGTGGACCGTGGATAACGCTTTCTCCGCCACTTTTTTCCAGAACTATCGAAGCCCCCCTGCTAGAAAACAAACGCAGAATAAAAAAAAATTCTCAAGTCCACAAACTAAACTACTTTACTATTTGTTTTAAGTTAAATATTTGTCCATTAAATTAATTATCCAGTTAAAACAAGTAACTAATAACTCACGCTATTCTACATGTACATTTGTGATTTGTTCTTGGTTGAATAATAGATGCCAAAATTACCCTTCTCTCAGAGTAGATTTGTTTACGACACAGTCTTACTATGAATGTCAGTCACAAATTTATTCTACTCGATGATAAAGATTGCTAGGCAGACAAAATTCCAAAGGAGAATTTTTGTTTATCTTTTTAATCGATCATCAGATCTTATCCACTTACATTTTACTACACGTACAGATGAAATCTGTGACTGTTAGGGAACCTTCAGGAAGTAAGAATGGGGATGCCAGAAATTAAAAGGAAAGTTGGGAGAGAAATTAAATATTATTATGAAGAGGTGAGAAGAAATGGAGCAAAAAGAGAGAGAAATGGTTTGCAGAAGAACATAATTTCGTTAATTATTTTAATCCAGAATAAATTTAAAAACAGATCATGACTAATTACTTGACTACGGTGACTAATTAATGGATAAATATGAAAGTTTATTACTAATTTAGTCCTGCACAGAGTTAATTATGACAGTACGAGCACAGAGTCTGGGAAATGGTAGAGAGAGTAAATTAATTAGACTAAGACAGCTGAAGCGCATCATAATTAAATCCACTTTAATGGAGATATTAGGATATCCACATTGACATTAATTTGTTTGGGAAATAATGACGATGTGAGAGCGTCAGGCTGTTGTCATATATATTAATTACAATGCTTATAGTTTCCACATTAATTTATTTCTATTATTTCGTGTTCTCACATTTGGCATACGCGAGTCTCGAGAGAGAGGAGAGATCTGGTGGCTGGTTCTGAGTTCTAGACAGACTTTAGCAAGGTGTTGAGCTGCCACCACAATTTATATGTTTAGGGAAATCATTAGATAAGCGACCATTTTAATTGCATGATGTTAATGTCATGGAAAAAGTGAACGCACATAACTGGCCCAGCTGCTCTCTTGAGAGTTGAGACTGATGTTTTGATTCTACAGATTTTTTTTAATACGTACTTTATATATTCCTTTTAAGGTTAATATCATGAATACCCTTCAATTCATTTTCTACATTACATCTATCCATCGACTCTTACATATTTAATTACTATTTATCTACTTAAATTATTTCATATTTATTTCTCAATTTTTCAATATATCTTATATATCCTTCAATTCTTCAAATCCTTTCATATTAATTTATTCATAAAGCTCAGTTGATATATTCTCTTAGTTCATATTATGGACAAGACCTCTATTTTTTCCTAAAAAAAATACTATTAGTATAGAGGAGGAATTACTTGATGATGATTATTTTAACAATTTTGATATTATATTAAAAAATCAAATATTCAAAAGTAATTCAGATACGTTATTGGACATAAAGATAGTCTATAAATTAAATTTCATGCAATTTAATTTTTTTTTTTTTTAAAACAATAGGGATAGAATCCGCATTTATATTAACCTTGATCGGTTACATGTTGGGTAGGTTTTCAGGTGATGAAAATCTTGTGTTGTGTGGTAAATAGAGGTGATATCGGGTCGGGTCGGGTCCAGATACTATCATATTTGGATCCGGACCATAAAAGTGTTCGGATCCAAATTTCAATCCATACACTTATTTGTTTCAAATCGGGTCGGGTCCGGATCCAGATACCTATCTACCCGTAGATATTTCGGGTCCAGTCTTTCTGTTCTGGGTAGATAGATACGCATAACTTGTTTGTAGATTATCGGGTCCGGTCCGGATCCGGAGCAGGTATATGTCACAACTCCTAAGTATTTGAGAAACCATTTACATTTATATATAATTATAATTTATTAAACATATCAGTATCTCACATAATAAATCAAAAGATTGAAGAAGAGATAATTTTTAGAAAGTAAAATATTAGTAGACAAAAGATCAAGAAGGATATATGGCAGATATTTGATTTTAATGAGATTTATTACAAAGGACATATCAAGCAATAAATTTTCATAATTATGGAGAGGACATAAGACAAAAGATATATGCAAAATGCGATATATGTTTCCAGAGCAATAAATTTCCAGTGTAATAAATGTTATAGAAAAAGTTAATATGCAAACGTGATTACTGCTGTGATTTTTATTCATGCCCACCATCCAATATAATTTGCTAATTATGCCCACCAAAACTAGATTCTATTAAAACTACCCAAACCGGCTATTTAATAGCCGGTCCCTATTTTTTTTTTTTGGAAAAGTTGTAATTTTTTTTTATTAAAGTTTTAGAAATTTTTGATATGTTTCTTTGAAATTAGATAGAAAAATATATAATTTTGTTTATTAGGACTGAAACAAATAACCCGGATCAATATTTTTCAGATCAGGTTTTTGCGGCTGCAAAAAAAATTAAAATATTTCATTGTGTTATTGGAAAAGAATAAAAATTCTTTGAATCTGAATTATTGATCCCAGTTCAAAAGTCACTTCTAGATAAATACATAAAATATTATGGTATTTTTATTTTTGAAAAAATAAAAATTTAAGAAAAATGTTGCACAACTTTGTAATCATTACTCGAATAGTGTTGAATCTGAGTCGTTTGTTGTTTTAATTTGATATAATTCTCACATCAAAAAGTGTGTATTCTGCATCAAAAATCGTGCATAATATATAAAATAATTTAAGAAAAGTTGCCGCAACTTTAAATCTGAGTCGTTCATTGTTTTAATCTGATATAATTCTCGCATAAAAAAGTGTGCATTCTGCATCAAAAATCATGCATAATATATAAAATAATTTAAGAAAAGTTGCCGCAACTTTGAATCTGAGTCGTTCGTTGTTTTAATCTGATATAATTCTCGCATCAAAAAGTGTGCATTCTGCATCAAAGATCGTTTATAATATATAAAATAATTTAAAAAAAGCTGGCGCAACTTTGACATACGTACGTTATATATTCCTTTTAAGGTTAATATCATGAATACCCTTCAATTCATTCTACATTACATCTATCCATCGACTCTTACATATTTAATTACTATTTATCTACTTAAATTATTTCATATTTATTTGTCAAATTTTCAATATATCTTATATATCCTTCAAATCTTAAAATCCTTTCATATTAATTTATTCATAAAGCTCAGTTGATATATTCTCTTAGTTCATATTATGGACAAGACCTCTATTTTTTCCTCAAGAAAAAAAAAATACTATTAGTATAGAGGAGGAATTACTTGACTATGATTATTTTAACAATTTTGATATTATATTAAAAAATCAAATAAAATCAAATATTGAAAAGTAATTTAGATACGTTATTGGACATAAAGATAGTCTATAAATTAGATTTCATGCAACTTTTTTTGTTGAGAAACAATAGGGATCGAATCAGCATTTATATTAACCTTGATTGGTTACATGTTGGGTAGGTTTCCGGAGATGAAAACCTTGTTTTGTGTGGTAAATAACAATGAAAAAGGAAAGAAAAAAAAAAAAGATAGTCCAGAGAGTGGGGGTCTAAGTGAAAAGATGAAAAAATTGACGATTGATTGATTGGTGATGCAATTTAAGTATTGTTTGGTGATGCAACAAACATTGCTAGCTATTCTTTCACTGTGGAAATTTTCATCTCTTGATATAAGGTGAAACATACATCAAATCTCATGTTTTCTTCATTTAATTGCTACTTTATTGAAAAATCTATTTTCAAGGAGAAATAAAAAATAAAAAAAAAATAATTCTGTTTGAGGGGGGAATTAAATTTAGGTCAATTCATTTTTTAATCACTCATATACCATACGTATAATGTACAAGTAAAATATTTACTCAAAAAATGAATGAATTCAACTCTCAAGTTTTAGAAAAACTTATAATTAAAGCCCTATTCAGGCCACTGAGCAAATTAAATGAAAAAAAAAAAATCGAATCTCTGGATTTTTTTTTTTTCAATAAAGCTTTGTTATTATTTTTTCTGTCATAAGAACATTTTTTTTTACGTAAATGAATCTTATAAACTAACAATGCTACGCGATAACAAATTCTTTCTGCTCTATCAATCTTAATCCTAATACCAACTAGATTTGATTTAAACAAATTAACACTGCGGACATCTCGTTTAAATAAATTGAAAACTAACCATGCATAACACAGTTATGAAACATATTGGAACAGGCGAGGCTTGACCTCTGTTTTCTTAAAAAAAAAATATCGGAACAGGATAAAATTTTAGATGTTGAAGTATCTTTACTATTCAACTTAATTAAAGTATTTCATTTTAAGATATTTTTGTAAAGAAAATAGGCGAAGAGAAAAAACAACACAATGGAGATAAATAACATAATTGAAACAGAATGTCGATTTCCATGCGAAGATATCGGAGAGGAACAGACGCTACTATTTTTTGTCCGTATCTCTCCTCGCTATTAAACCGAATTCGGGGAAATGAGTACGAGGGGCAACTAGGGAACCATTTTATATATTTATTTTTGCCAAGCTGCCGGAAGGCTTAGGGAACCATTTTTGGCAGATGGCGGAGGAAATGGAGATACGTCACGCTCTTTATGAGAGTGATGTTTTAGGCTTTGGAAGCATTTAATCATTTATGGTCCATACTACCAAGTCAAGCACTAACTATTCCTATCCTATCCATACGCAGATCAGCTATAGCCTATAGCCTCACTCTTGCAATTAATTTATAAACTGTATCTATAAAAATTAGTAAATGATCTAATCTAAATTAAAATAAAAATCTATTAACTAAGATTAAAAAAAAAAAATGGGGTCCATGCCTCAAGGCTGAAGTGATGTGGCACGTTCATTTTTCCGTGATTTTTATTCATATCCACCATTTAATATAATTCGTCAACTGTGTCTACAAAAATAAGATTATATCAAAACTACCCAAACCGGCTATTAACTAGCTGGTTCCTAATTTTTATTAGAAACCGACTATTAAGCCGCCGGTTCCTAATAAAAATTAGGAACTGGCTATTTAACCGCCGATTTCTATGAAAAAAAAGTTTATTTATAAGGGTGCATTGTTCCAAAATTTCCTCACAATTTATTTCATCAAATTTCACACTATCTCTCCTTACTTTCTCTCTTTCTCTCAGATTTCTCATGCTCTTTCTATTTTTACAAGTAAGTCCATATATTTTATTTTATATTATTAAATAGGCTAAAATGGTTATAAATTGCTACCGTTTGTTAGAAATAGTTAAAATTTATTTAATGTATTTTACCAATATGTAATTGTGATTGGTGTTAAGTAATCGTAATTAATTGTGATTAGGCCAAAATGGTTATAAAATTGATCCGACTCATTAGAAATATTCCAAAATATTCCAAAATATTTTAATGTAGTTTACCATTATGTAAATTTGTTTAGTGCTAATTAATTGTGATTAGTGTTAAGTAATCGTAATTTATTGTGATTAGACCAAAATAGTTATAAAAATGCTACGGTTTGTTATAAATTAGGGTATAATTTAGTATAGTTATCTAACTTGGTAAAATTTTGTATAATTTAGTATAGTTATAAAACTTAGCATAATTTGAACATAATTTGCATAAAATAGTATAATTAGCATAAAATAGGGTATAATTTAGTATAGTTACATAACTTGGTAAAATTTTGTATAATTTAGTATAGTTATATAACTTAGCACAATTTGAAAATAATTTGCATAAAATAGTATAATTAGCATAAATTAGTATATTAACGTATATTAGCGCATTTTAGCGCATGTTAACGTATATTAGCGCATTTTAACGTATTTTTACGTGATTTTACACAATTTAAGCACATTTAAACACGTTTTTGCCCAGTTTAAGCGCATTTGAGTGCATTTTAGTACAATTTAGTGTAAGTTTAGCACAACTCAAGCGCAATTTGATAATAAATTAATTTAACTAACCATAATTTATAAAACTATGATGGCTGGATGTAGAGGTAGAGGACGGTCCAGACGTGCACCACGGGTTGAGCCGCCGGTTGACACCACCAGTACCGAGCACTTCAGCCCTCTCTTATGGATACCCCACCGCGAGCACCGGGTATCCCTGGTTTCCCGTGAGGTATGCTATTTTTTGTCCATATTCGAAGTTTGAATTTCGTTGTATACATTATGTGATACATTGTTTTGCTATTTTTCAATGCAGGACGAGTTTCTTGATGGACGTCAATTTTTCTATCCCTTGGATGCAGTACTTCTCATTGATGGACTCGTACCTCATCCAACTGGGACTATATCAGATTGTGTCCATCCTTCGGGACACGACTGCCTCCATCAATGCATCTCTCATCGCAGGATTAGTGGAGCGATGGCGTCCTGAGACACACACATTCCATATGCCCTTCGGGGAGATGACCGTGACGTTGCAGGATGTGAGTGCCCTCTGGGGTTTGCCGATCAGGGGCATTCCTGTAGACGGAGTATCTGACAGCAGAGACTTCGCATATGACATCGATCGGTTGTTGGGGCCAGATCCGACATAGCTACGGGCCGATAAGGGGAAGTCCAGTTATCACATGCAGATGACAGTCTTGCGGCAGCACTTCAGCTATCACCAGCCATGCCGGAACGATATCCTACGGCGATGGCACACGACAGTGAGGCCAGTAGGTCACAGGCCCCTTCTGACTTTGCGGCCGGGCTAACAAAAACTATCTTCTCTACACCCCGTCCCCGCTAGCTACTACTCTGGGGGATGATGATCCGTGGGAGACCGCATCACGTATCAGGAGAGAGGAAGATGCCGCTGCTGTTGCTGCACGTGATGCGGTCTGGGAGGGCTGTCCGAGAGGTATAACAGAGGACAACCAGCTCAACGATGGTCCCCTTTTGGACGTAGACGATGATAATTTTTACTTTTTATTGTTCTGTAGGATTTATATTTGGTCGTCATTTTATGGTTGTATTATTTCTGTTTATTTATTTATATTTCCTACTCTATGTTTGTATATCGATTTTCTCTTATGTCATGACTATATCATACTTATAAATGTCAAAAATATAAATCTCTCGTTAAAATCATAATAAATTTAGTTGAAAAAACCAAATTATAATAAATCAATCAACAAATTTTATCAATTAACCGTGTTAAAAGCGATAATTTCAAACGATCCGTAACATACACATCAAAATTATATTTCAAATATCCAGAGCGAATTTGATACTTACAAATTACTCAAAAACTATACATCAACTGTCTAGATTTTTAAAAATAAAAAACTATTTTTTATTAGAAACCGGCGGATTAATAGCAGGTTTGAGTAGTTTTGATAGAATCTTGTTTTGGTGGGCAGAGTTGATGAATTATATTGAATGATGAGGATGAATAAAAATCACGGTTCATTTTTAATTAAGATTTTTAAAAGATAATATGTTTCGTCATTTCCTCCAATATTTTAACAGTCCAATCTTTTAAGCCACACATATGATAATAACGAGTAAACAAGATGCTAAAACGGTTGAATTAATGAACCGTGCATTAGAACACATTTGAACCACTTGCAGACGACTCTGACAAAATATGTAAAATTTCCGTCTCCAACATTAATTAACAGTCAATAATAGCTATAAGATATTAAGTTTGAATTAATTGTAACGATTTCATCATGAAATTTCTTCGCAATAATTTTTTTTTTTTTGAAGAAAAATGTGAGTCTAGCTCACATTTGTATTAAATTAAACACGATCCATTACACAAGTTTGGTAACCACCAAAAAGAAAAAACATGATTGCTCAAAACAGACACTATTGGAAGGAAAATAAAGAAAAGCCTAAAAAAAGAAATTGAAATACATAATTTAAATTAAAGAGAGTTGTTAAAAAGAAGATATTTCCTCCTCTCCAGGATGCCCCATGCCAATACTGGTACGCCATTACCAGTGTACCTCTTGTACCAGTACCATGGCCGGTACACTGGTACTGCAGCTCCAGTGATTCTGTACCCCTGACAGTAGCACCGGGGGCATCCTATGTGTCTGCTTACTCCTCCCGAATTGTGATGGTACCCGTGTTTGCATCACTGAAGAGTCAACTAATGATTTTTTTATTTTTATGCCAATGTCACCTTCTGAGATTGATTTCTCTTCCCGTGGTGCGGTGTATGCCTGCTCCCTGTTGTCTCGCCCAAACACAAGGACCGAGAAGATTTTAAGCCGTTGGATCTGAACAAATGGTCGACTGGAGCGAAACCGTCTGATGATGTTTTCGTGTATTGCTATGGCCCGAGGTCGAATGCTTTTTTTTTTGGGAGTGCTATATATACTGAGAGTAATTTTTCTAATTTTGATATTTAAGAGATTTTTTTTTTTAAAATACCGATTTTGTTCTAGTATTTTTTTCGAATTATTTCACTTTAGTTTAATGTGATTGAAAAAAATGACATTATTTTCCCAATAACAAACATAAATGACACTTTTGCTTAGTTTAAGCTGTCCCTTCCTGATTTATTTCCAGACTATGAGGTTCATTATAAATACGGTGCTGGATTCAAGCAGGTTATGGAACAACTCACTCTTTCTCCCTTTTTATTTACTACTTTTTCCTGGCAGAAGTGTGGCCTTAAAAATATTGATTCTGAGAATTTATTTCAGTTTTTCTAATACATTAAATTATATATTATTCTATCTAATTTTAAAAAACATATAAAAAAATTCTAATATTTTAATAAAAATAAAAAATTATTTCAATTTCCAAAAAAAAAACAGAGAACATAGGGTTTAAAAAAATTCAATTGTCTCTTGACACACTTGCGGAATAATTTTTTATTTTTTGAAAATAGAAGAATTCAAATAATTTTTGTACTTACATAGACGTGACTTTTGAACATGTATCAATAACACAGATTCAAAGCATTTTTATTTTTTTTCAATAATACACAAATAAATATTTTAATTTTTCTAACAGCAGCAAAAAATTATTGATCCGGATTATTTATTGTAGTCTTTCTAATAAATCAAATTATATAATATTCTATCTAATTTGAAAAAAAACAAAAATAATATTTACAATATTTTAATACAAAAAAAAATAAATTACATCATTTTCTAAAAACAAAAAATATGGAAACAAATTTAAAATGAGAACTAGCCAATTATTGGCCTGTTTCTATTAAAAGTTAAGAATAGGCCAATAATTGGCTAATTTTGGGCATTTTTTTATACCCAGTTTTTTGAACATATTTAACAATTTGTATTTATCATGAGAACGTTGTAAGAATAAAATGAAATTTGTTTCTAACTCGTAATTTATGCATGACTCACAACACCAAGATAAATAAAAAAAAAATGCTCCATACGCAGCTCACTGCACCAATTGAGATAAGTCTGCTCGACTAGTGATTAGTTCGTTTAAAATCAAATTCGGGTCAGCTCGTTCTGACACAAACCCGAATTCAAACTCTGCCTAGCTCGACTTGGCTCAGCTTGTCGGCAGCTCTAAACCAATGGTAGATGTGATTCTTTCTGCCTCTACGAGATAAAACCAATGTTATCAATATAGACCCGCTAAAATTTTGGGTTAACGGTTTCACTGGTCGGACCAGTAAGTCAAGCGGTTCAACTGAAGAATATTTAAATTGTCATATTTGTTATAGAGATTATCTTTTACCTTATTGAAATGGTAATTACAGTAATATTATGTGCATATAACTTAATTTGTACAAAATTAATTACATAAATAATTCAAATGAAAATATTGATATATTTCCAATTTAAATTGGTGCACCATTTTTTTTTATGATTTATTATATTATATATATCGTTAAAGTGATAATTTTCCTAATTATTTTCAGTTAAGATTGGTGCACAACTCATGACATATCAGATCATGTCAACATATTATTTAAAACCAATACTATATGTATTATTGATTATAAGAATTTAAATACGATACTTTATATAAACTCCCCAATTATATTATACAGTAAAAACATATAAAAATTAAAACTAAATATAAATTTTCATAAGAGATAAATTGTAAATCGCATCTTTACATGACAGAATAATGTTACATACGTGATAAAATAAAACACATTTAAAAATATACTTAGCATAATTTTTGTTTGCATTAAAAAATAACTTAAGCTTAATAGATAAAAAAATTATATTTTATTTTCGTAAAATATAAAATTTAGCTATAGTATATTTGGTGTAAGTTTAAAATATTAAACTATAATTTGTGCTTTCTTGGAGTCCAATTGGGCTTGGGCTTGGGCTTGGGTTGAAAGTTTAAATGGCATAGCCGCATATGTAAGTAACACTTATAAACTAATTAATTCTACTGGGTCCCTTCTTCTTAATTTCTTCACTTTCCCACGTTTTTTTTTTTTTGCGATTTTGATATATTTTCTAGCTAATTTCGCTTCAAATATAGAATATGTTTGGAATCAGATCGAAATGGTTCGGCAGTTCTTTGATTAAATCTGGCCGGTTCAACTAATTTTCTCCGGTTCAGTAACATTAATGATCCTTGGAAAGAACCAAACAGTTCAAGCCACTGGGTCCGGTTTTTTTGGTCGGTCCGCCGATTGAGTCCGGTTCTGATAGCACCGGATAAAACACTTGAAGGCCCCTCATAAACGGTTAAAATCATGTAGAGGAAAACACTAAAGTAGGCCAGGCCTACGATAGCCCGGCCCATTTTTATGAAGCCGTCATTGCACCAGGCGGCCTATGTTTACTTCGGCAGTGGCCAGTGAGCAACACACAGCACAAGTGCACAACGGACATGTCAAGCCCTGGCGCATCCTCTCTGCCCTGGGAGGGGAGCCCAAGCGAGAGAACCAAATGGGGAGAGAGAATCTCTTGCTCTGTGCTGTTCTCTACATAGCACTGCCTAAGAAAGGGAAGCCTCAAGGCGGCGAGACCACCGTCTTAGCCGCGTTCGTTCTATCCACCCCTTCTCTCGGTATGTATTGGCTCGCAACCCTGAACCCCTTAGCTGAAAACACTAAGAGTTTTGATATTATTTTTATTTTTATGGTGTTCATTGTTAGATGTGGAGGTGGTGGCGCTAGGTACTGGCACCAAATGCTTGGGCGGATCTCTACTTAGTCCCAGAGGTGATCTTGTTATGTTAACGATTCTCATGCTGAGATCATTGCAAGGAGATCTCTACTTAGGTATCATTTATTTCCATTAATCAATTAAACATTTTTGTATAACTTCAGAAAAGTTACTTATTTTCAAATTTGAACGCTAACATTTAGCAAGGGAGTTTCTGCTACAGTGCAGTAGGAATGCAATAAAGTGCATAAATTGCATCAGTATGTGAAAGAAATAAGAGTAAATGAATTGTTTTGGTGTGTTCATTTTTATCAGATAAACTCTTATTACCCGGTAAAATTGGAATGTCCTGATTTACAATCATTGTTCCGACAGTTTAGATGGAATTACGGAACAATCATGCCATTAGAATAATTGCAAAAGATTTATAATATATGCATCTCTTAATTGCATTTCTGTCCGTGATTTTTATAATTTCCAAATAGTTGACTGTTCTGTCATTTTAATATGAAAAGCCTATTAATTTCGGTAGTAAATTACAGTTATGTTTGTCAAACAGATACTTGTACTATGAGATAGAAAGGTTTAGTTCATCTGGTCCAGACACTTCTGACACAAATACAATACTCCGCTTGGATTCTGGTTGCAAAGGGAAGTATCAGATTAAGGAAGGGATGCATCTCCATTTGTATATTACTCAGCTTCCGTGTATGTCTGCATAGCTTATTTCTATTTCTCTTCTTAGAATTTATTGGAAAGAAAGTTGTATGCCTTTTGTTTTGCATTAGATGTTGGAAACAATGCAATGGTAAAGCCTCTAACTATTTCCTAACATGGTTATGTTATACTGTATTCACAGGTGGTGTTTTCTCTACCCCTGAATTGGTACCATCATCATCATCAGAAGACAATACCACTATCTCAATGGGTACTTTTCATTGGTAAACTTTTCAACAATTGTATCATCTTTGAGATTATACCTTTTTAAGAACAACAAATTACCAAATGAATTCTTGTGAGGTTTAGTTTCTAATTCAAATTTATTGAAATGGTATAGAGTTTTCCAGGGTTGTTCAAAGGAAGCCAGGACGTGGTGACACAACACTTTCAATGAGCTGTTTTGACAAGATAACACGCTGGTGTGTTGTGGGTGTTCAAGGTTTGCCACTATATCAGACTCTGGTACCAAAATAATCAGGCTCATAATTGATTTCATATTTATTTTCTGAAGTTTAACAATTGAAAATGAGCAAGTGAAAGCCTAACATTCACTGAATCAGAAACTGTAGTGAATCAATTATTTTTCAATAATTGTTCAATTAATCTGGGATGAACTTTTGATTTTGTTTTTAGTGTGCTCCTAAAAAGGAATAATCTCCAAATAGAACGACTTTTGATATGTAAGACCTATTGAGGTGGCTTTTTGCTTGTTCCAATTAGAGAACAAATGTTTTCATATTTTAGTATGTACACACCAATTCTGAACTGGTTGCACTGGTTATAAAAGTTTGTAATTGATTATTCTTTGCTGAAGATTTTTTTCTCTTGTGCTTTTTAGGATGCTTTCTGCAGAATTCTATCATTTTTTTTAGAACCTGGTCGACTTCTTTTGAAATGATGTTGTTCGATTTCCTTGAACTGCAGGAGCATTGCTTTCTTTCCTAATGCAACCATTGTATATATCTACCATAACTATTGGTAATTCACCTTTGCTTACTTCTTTGGACATCCCTACTGAAGATAGTCTCACTAGTTCACTTGAAAAGCGCCTCTCATTTTTGCAAAACGAGTTACCACGTCCTTATCAAATAATTAAGGTTTGAGATTTCTTTTAGTTGCCTCTTTATTTTTTTGGTCAAATTTCTGCAAAGCTAGTTGCAAATTGATTTTTTTTTTTTTAAATCTCCAACAGCCAGTTTTCTGTGAGGCTCCTGTCCCCCCTGAGGTGTTTCAACAGTCTACGTCTTGTGGTGATCTGCATAATTTAACATGCGGGTACTATTTTTCTTCTTTTTGTAAGTTTCCTCAAAGACATTGTATAATTCAAGGCTATATGACGCCTTGGTTGAGATAGGAGTACAATATTGAGGTCTAGTTGTGTGGAAGTTTGGTTTGAGGCTTGTGGATATAAGTAATTTAGGAATAGGAATTGGCAAAAAATCATATTGAATTTTTGTTATGTTTACTCTAATGCTTTAGGTATTCTATATGTTGGAATAAAGAGGGATTGCATGAAGTTATTCTTGGAACTACAGGGAGAAAACAAGGCACCTCTTCTAAAGCATCTCTCTCCCCTAAAATAGAATCATTAATATGCAAGCAAGCATCTATCTAAATAATATTTTGGTTTCAGCACCTTATCATTTCATTTTTTTTTTTTTGTTATTTAGTCACACACACACATACACAGAGAAAACAGAGATTATAACAATTACAATTGATACTGTTTCGATCCAGGAGAAGGTTATTGGAAGCGTTGATGTCATCTACACTTGCTTCCCAGCAACTTCCATCCAAGGAAATTTCTTATTCTGAATTGAAGGTGTATATATATATATATTTTTTTTTTCTTATTCTGAGTTGTTATATATTAGAAATTTTCTTGTCTATATATTTTCACAGTCAATTGCACTTTTTTAGGGTTTGGCTCAGGAGTACCAGTCTGCATTGAATGTCCTCAGAGAACAACCAGTTTTCCATTTTTGGAAACCAAAGGCTGCAAACCTCGAGACATTTTCTTTGAGAATATAGTAATGGCTAGTACTTATTTTATACCATCCTTCTCAACAAAATGATTCTTTTTTAAGTATTTATGTCTTTGTCCTTGTTATCGCACCTTACCTCATCTGCATGTGTACAATTTGAAAAGAGAATTTCATGTGTTTAAAATTATTGGGATTGTTGCATATTTTGCCATACAATATTCAATTTGTCTAGTGCAATATTAAATAATTTTTACTTTCCTAAAACTTCCATTTTAATTGGAATGCTGATTTACAGTATTGGATATGGGGTACTGGGTGTGTTCTACTGTACATACCATGCCCTGCTGATTTCATGGTCAATTTGGAGTTCTTTTTTTAAGTTGTCTTTGCTGTGAGATGATTCACTATATTATTGATTGATTCAATATTTGGATCCACCTCTTTAATTACAAAAGGATTTGTCTCCAACTAATAATTTTTCTTTTGTTCTTCAATAAGGGCAGTTTGTTAAATGCTAGTATTATGCAGACAAAAATGTATGTAGAATTCGACATTTTAGTTTATTGAAATTATTCAACTGTCAGCTTTATTGGTTGGTCATTTAACTTGGGAAATATATGCTTATCAAATAGAGTGCTTGGAAGTTTGATTTATTCTTCATTGACTGTAGTTTGAAATTTTAAAGAAAATTATAATCATTTGATCATTTGAGTTCGAGTTACCAATTATAGCGCTGGGATTGACGATTCACCTGCAAGTCTGCAGCCCAATATTGTTCTGTCCAACAAGTAAACTTACTTTTTCTTCTGATTTCTTTTTGACAATTCAACGCTTCTAATGTGATATCCATAAACATTTATTATATGTTTTCTAGTTTACAGATACTAAAAAGCAAAATAAAGTAATCATGACTGTGTAGTGTTAATCCAAAATAAAAATCCGCATAATTACACTGTTATATTAATTGGTCAATCGAAGTTCAGATACTACACAATTACACATCGCAATACGGGTACTGACTTTAAAAAGTTTCTGAGAAGCTCGCGTCTACATCAGCAAGTCCAAACTCACTACCAATTATTTACTCTTATTTACTCTTTCAGTTTTTATTTTATTTTATTTTGACATATGTTTTGTAACATGATTTATGCAACAATTCATTCATTTATCGAATAGAGGCTTAGACCTCTGTTTTGCTAAAAAAAACTAGTACTGTCAAACACAAAAAGTGCTAAAAGTGACGGATATGATAATGTTAAACAATGTTTTACGACCAAATTAACATAATTTTGCAGATAATTAACGTGTTCATGCATATTAAATATAAATAATTAACGGGTCAAAAATATATTTTGTGTTAATTAGTAAGCAATATCTATTACAATATGTGAATATATAAAAGATTGATTTTAAAAAAAATAATTGTGATTTGTTATATACACACCCAAATAAAATGCCTATGAAGAAGCACGTCATAGATTCAAAATATACCACTAATATGAAACATACGTTACTCTTAGAAAAATAGACAAAAGATGAAAAATGACTGCTAATTTGCAACTTTTTAAGGGTGGTGTTATCACGAGATTTGATTGTTAATTTGAAGTACTGTATGTGACAGTTTTAATTTTAGACTGACTAGTTGATTTCGGCAAGCGACTGACTAATCAAATTATATGGCTGACTAAGCAAAAATATACAGTAATTTAATTTCTTACTTCATACATTGTTCATAACAATTAATTATTATTTTTTGTTTTCCTGACTGAACGATCTCTAATTAATAGAGTAGATGTTAACGAGAAACATGACCGGTATTGAGTCTAACAAAGAGCACGCCAGTCAGAATTAGTCTTGATCTAGTAATAAAGATAATACTTTATGTGCGGGAAATCTCAAGTTTAAAATTCATATAAAAATTTGTTGTGAATATCAATTTAAAAAAAAAAAATAGCATGGCAGCAAGTTCGGTATACCTTATCCGACATACTTTCATCCTTCTAAGAATGCTAGCTGAAATATATATAGTCAAGTGGCAAGACAAGGTACCGCATGTGACAAGGCCGTACCTATTCTCTTTTGCCGGTGCCAGGCGAAAAAACCAGTTTGCATTAACTAGGGATCAGGGACCAAATCATTGAGCAGTATGGAGCAAATAAATTAAAGAGAGGAGAGAAAGAGGTAATAAAGATGATGCCGACACACTGTATAACGATCCGAGATACAAGGTGTAAGATGGTTTTTTTTTTTTTTTATTGTTGTTGATCGTAGTTTAGTTAGATTTTGTTTCTTTAATTTTGGAATAAATTGATATAACACCTGTTTCATCAAACAAAGTAACCGAACTACGGAATTTTAACTTGTCAGTAATACTAAATCTACCATACACTTATTAGACGAACTAAGTCAAACCGTACTACCCTCTATAGTTCAAAAATGTTATAAATCTCATGTGTAATTGTAATTAATTTTAATAAAATTTAATAGTTTGTTCTCTTTTATTAATAAAATATTTTTTAGTTAATGCAACAGATCAGATGTGTCGTTATAAATATATCTTGCCACAGTAAATTTATCCTGACTAATTAATATTCTTTTTTTTTGTGCGGTTTGAATGATCCGTGGTTGCATTATATGGGTGCTGAATGAGGTGTGCTAATAAATAAAGCTCGCACCCAAAAAAAAATAAAAAAAATACTTGTCCAGCACAAATTAAATAAGAGCTAACACACACATATATATAAAGGAGGGTTCAAATGCACCCAAATTTTTATGCTCCCATTTGCTTTCAATTTTTTATCTCTTTTATCTTCATTTTCAAAGTCCGAATAGTCAATCCGAACCGTTCAACATGATCATCATAATAAAATATGCTTGGAGACCAAATTTTATATTTTTTGAAATTTTTTTTACTATTTTTTAAGATAGGTACAAAATCATTGTTTTAAGGAGATTCTGGATCATCCGATAAAGTGATTTTGTACATATCTTAAAAAATAGTAAAAAAATTCCAAAAGATATAAAATTTGGTTTCCAAGCATATTTTATTATGATGATCATGTTGAACGGTTCGGATCGACTATTCGGACTTTGAAAATGAAGATAAAGGATTGGTAACAAATGGGTGCATGAAATTTTAGGTGCATTAGAATCCTCCTCATATATAATATATATATATAGCTCATCCGATCCGGTGTTCACTTGTGAGCCCTGTTCCCTTCTCCATATTTGTATAAACGATTCTCCATCCATCTCAAACAACAAACCATTATCTAATCAAACTTTCCTTAATTCTATCCTCACATGTAATTATATATATTGTACGTGCGCGCTAGCTAGTTCTCAGTTCTCACCACATAAAAATGGTAGAATCCCAATTAAGCATATGGATACAACACATCTAAATAATTTTGTGGCATTTTTTTTGTAACTTCAACATTGATAGATTGTTCGTGTGAAAAATCTTTAACTTTATTTGCGCAATTATATGTGGTTAATAGCATGGACCTTGGGGCTGGCTCATAAATTAACAACACAAGAGAACTAGTATATATTTGCAAGAAGCTTCTCTCTGCAATAGTTTTATTAGTTTTCATGGTGCTAATAAATGAAAGTGAGTTGTAATTTTGTGGTAACTCAAAATTACCATCAACAAATTAATTAATATAATCACCAACGAATTATTGACGCGACAATCTGTTTAATTTTATGGCACTTGATCTACTAGTCTAAGTTGCCCGCGCACTACAATTAATATTACGTCAATTGTCTCAAAATTACAACTCACTTTCATTTATTAGCACCATGAAAACTAATAAAACTATGCATATATATATATGCACTATGGTACTCTATCGAGTAAAACACCTTTGTACTCTATGCTATATCTTCATTTTAAAAATCCAAACATCCGATCCGAACCGTTGAACATGTTCTTCATATTAAAATGTGCTTGGAGACCAAAGTTACCACAAAGTTACAACAACAGTTATTTTTATTTTCAAAGTCCAATTCATCGATCCAAACCGTTCAACATAATTATCTAAATAAAATGTGCTTCCAGATCAAATTTTATATTTTTTTGAATTTTTTTACTATTTATTAAGTTGGATACAAAATTCAATGGTTTGAATTTGACTAATTTTTGTACCCATCTTAATAAACAGATTGTCGCGTCAATAATTCGTTGGTGATTATATTAATTAATTTGTTGATGTTAACTATACATACAGTTTGTGCGATATTTATTGCATCATGCATCAACTGGGTGAATAGTTAATAATTTTCTCCGGGAGGGAGGAACGGGGGTCGGTCATGATTGGGTCTCGGTTAAACAATTAATTAATGGAACATATATTTTTAGTGTCTAATAATTAGTATGATGTGTCAGGATGTTTAATTAATTTGCTTCACTGTATTGAGATCCATAATCGTCGGGTCAAAACTTCAATGTCAAAGAAATCCACAAGCCGCATTCATTAATTCGGTGAAATTAATTTATTTATGTATTTGCACAAGGGATTGTTCACCTCAACCAAAGAAAAATAAATAAATGATTTTTTTTTATTTTAATATGTCGTCATTTATAAAGAATCTAGACAAAACTGAGTGTTGATTCAAGCACAGCCAAATTTCCGATGAAGTACTTAGGTGTTCCTCTAAATGATAAAATTGAAGAAATCAGATTAGGGATTCGATCCTTATTGATAAGTTTGAGAACAAATTACAAACTTGGAAAGTACAGCTGTTGTTATATATCGATCGGGAGGCAGAATAACACTGATTAATGTTGTCCTTTCGGCAGTTCTATTACAAACTATATTATATGATTTGTAGTATATAATGCCTAAAACCATTTCAAAATGAATTAGTAGAATTATGCATGAGAGAATTTTTATGATATTGTTCCAGGAATGTGAAGTAATTAAGGCTGACTAGCTAGATCTTATTAATTGACAATCCGTCTGTCTAACAAAAGAATTTGGGAATATGGTATATTAGATTTGCAACAGATGAACACTCCCTTGCTGATGAAGTGGTGATGAAGATTTCAATACACATCTTATGAAAATTTATGTAAATCAATGATTCAGATGAAATACTCTTTCTCACATGATACTCTGTGATTATCTCCCTTCTAGAGTACATTCATAAATCATAACATTAATTAGGTGTGTGTTTGAATCACTCAAAAATAGAGCTAACTTTGAGTTAGCTCCACTATTTTCAAACCTTGGTGATTCAAACACAAATTAGCTAATCCATAGGAGTATGTTTGGTTGCAATAATAGAATTAATAGCTAGAATAGCAAAGTTGGCTCTTGTTTTATTATAATAGCTTGTTCTAACTTTTTGTGAGAATAACTTGTTCTAATAAGACGAACAAATTTGATTCCATATTCTAGCTATTCTAACCTAATCAAACATATCCGAATAGCTTATTCTCAAGGATAGTCTATTTTCATTGCAACTATATATACATACCCTATAGAGACTGGAAGGTAGTGTTTCATATCAACTTGTTGAGCACTACAAATTGTATATAATTGTGTATAAGCATGTGCCAATGAGCACTACAATTCCACAGTGAATATATGCTTATCCTCAATAACATTTGATTTTCCATCAAATGTCATTAATTATATATATAGTCCGTTGCAAATTACATGTCATGTCATTTGATGAACGGTAAAACTTGCGTTAAGTTCCATAACATTTTATATATAATGTGTATAACGCATATATTATATATATTTTATTTATGGGATTTTAATACAATAAACTTTTAATAATTATTAAGAATGTGAATTTACGTCAATGGATTTCCACCCATTAATCATATCATAAGCAGGAACTTGTTGAAGTCCGGCTAATATATATGTTTTTAGTAGTAATTCAGCTCATATGTGTTTCAAATTCAAAATTCATTTAATCAGCTTCAAACGAAAAGTCCAAACCGTTCAAACTGACCTCTATTGAGAGAGGTTCATTTACATAATTTTTTAAAATTTTGAATTGATTTAGTATCAAGTCAAGCGGTAAAAAAAAGAAAAAAATTTGTGCATATTGATGTACCTCTGGTATGTCAAATAGGATCATTTTTAAAAATCATAAAAAATAGTAAAAAAATTCTAAAAATAATAAAAATTAGTATTCTACAAGTTTAATATATTACCAATTTATGAGCTAGTTAATTTGACATTTCGAATGTAAAATTTTAAAATTTAAGCTGTAAGCATTTCGGGCCGAAATGCTTATAAAAACATATTAGCCGGACTCAACTTGTATCATATCATATATGCTTGCTACTTTGTGCCTTCATTGCTTATTTACATAGAATATATTGAGATTTGACTAAACGCATTTTCCTACGTACATGACAGGAGGATGATTGTTGACCAGAATTTGTAAAAGCCAAAGACTTTGACTTCTAGGGTGCAACTGGATACCGTTGGTCATTTGGTCCCAGGTCCCTCAATTTATTTGTGCTTTCTCCTTTTCCTCTGTGTCTCTAAAAATAGATGATCCAAGGAAAAAAGTCTTAGATAGCTTAAATTTCATGCATGGGAGAAACGGAAACCTGCTCTAATTCATCTCTACAGAGCATGCAATCCATGGATCCTTAAACGAAAGCCTCCTTATTGTTTTACTCAAAAAGAAAAACAAAATGAGAAGAGACCAAAGTTTTGACTTTCAGTTCAGAAGCAACATACCATAAGATGTGTATATATAGATTCAAGAAGCAAATTAAAGTTGAGAAGGGAAAAAGAGGTATAAATAGAGAGAGATTCAGAAAGCAATTAAAGTTGCAAAGAAAAAAGCCATGAGGATAAGCTGTTTGGATTCAGAAATTGGCCTTGGTTCAGTATGTCAGGATTTGAGGGAGAGGGGTAAAATTGTTACTTCCTTAATACAATCTTCTACAAAGGGAGTTATCGTCATCTTCATCAGCCTCGTTCTATTGACGGTTTTGAGTTACTCCCAATGGTCTGATAGTGCGGTAAGTATATCTATGTATCCAAAATGTACCTTTTGTTATTTAATTTGTTTTTCTTTGGTTCGTTTTTCTTTCCTGGTCCTCTCAGAAATTGAGGCAGTTTTAAATTGAGCGTTCGTATAACAAGTTAATTAGTTTGGATTAATTAGCTGTTGTTTCAATGCTTGAATTAGAAAAATGTGTGTTGTAATTCACAAAATTAAAGGTTAACGCGCGTGATGTCTCTAGATACATAAAAATTGAATCACAAGCAAAATCTTTTTTGAAGTTTACGTTGGCGGTTTTAGTCCAAGCTTGGTGGTGCACTACATTGATACGATATTGACATTGTCGTGTATAAACCGTAACATAAAGGAGTTGCATTGTGGCCTTATATGTAGTGAGTTGACTGCGTTGTTGACTTGTTTATATGTGTTTTACATAAAAGCAACATTAAGAAGCATTATTATTATTTACTTTGTAGTCTTTGATTAAATATTTTGTGCACTGAAGAAAAATAAAATGTAGCTATGAGAAATAAAGAACTTCTATTTTTTTTTAACCTTAATCATACTTTCCCTTTCTAAAATCTTTTAATACATAATGTTTAAAACTTCAATGACACCATAATTTTTTTAAAAGGTTATGCATATTGTTTTTTTTTTCCACTTGAACCGAAAAATTATCATATTCCAGTTTTATTTTGATGAAAGCTGAAAACATAAGTTCAAGTGACCCATCAAAATAAGCTGGAAATGAATTATTTTTAACATGCACATAGAAAAAGTAACATAACTATAATATATCGTTTAATTTTGCCAATAAATATATATATTTATTACATTTTGCTATTAAGCTAGAATTTAAATAATTGAGGCAAAAAAAAAAATATATATATATATAGAGAGAGAGAGAGAGAGAGAGAGAGAGAGACATTTGAACCATTAATTTATTTAATACATATATATATATATATATATATATATATATATATATATATAAGATCAGGAAATTAAGTTAATCAAATGTTCATAATATATAGCTAGGCTCTTTACACCCCGAATGCTACTAATACATAGCAACTCTAGCATATACAAATAGCTACATTCAGAGTGCAATAGGAGATCTGTCGTGCGTTTCAAAATTTTCATACCGATTTTATACCAAGGAGGCGGCACAATTGAAAGTCTAGGCAGCCTTCCACTATTTATTCCCATATAAAAGATGTAGACATGCATTGGGAATTTTATATATTGCAAGTCACCATCGCATTTTATTGGAAGAGCTATGATTATCGTAGATTATGCAAATCAAATTGGCCATATTGGAATTTGGAATCTGTCAACTATGTACATAACTTCTGTTGAAAGAGATCGATTCCTTCTCGAGTTCACTGTTAGTTATGACTTGACTTGTAGACTTGTAGTTACTGTTTTTATTTATTTATTTATTTTATAGAAAACTTGTGGTTTGGTTTCTAGGTGGTCATCATGATCACTAATTCACTATCAGTACAAAAATTTACAATATTCCATAATTTTACAATTGTAATAACTTAATAAACTTCTAATTTAGATGAAATGAAAAATAAGTATTAAATTTGTTGGAGATGATTTTCATCTCTAGTTGGATGTGATAGAAAAACTATCTCAGTTTTTGTAGTTGTTAAGTAGATTAGAAGTTTCAGTTTCTTAATTTGTAAGCAGTACCAGAGGCCTGGTACAACAAAAACAGTGTATATATGTTGGTTTCAGTTAATGAAATCGGTGAGAAATTCTTCCACTTTTTCTTAAAAAGCCAGTTCAAGGTGGTTCTTAATCTTCAGAAAAATACAATTAATGCATGATATTCTCTTACTTTTTAACTTTGATCATGCTTATGCAGTCTTTTGTCAAAAATGGAGCCAGAGTTGACACTGCAACAGTCAGACATCAGAGGCAACCCCCAGGAATACCTCCGACTAAGATCATCCTCTCTTGCCCCGCAAACACCACCACAACCTGCCACCGGGTCCCACACGTTATGTCATCTCCATCTCCATCCCCTTTACCATCTCCATCCCAAAACACCAAGGCCAAGCACAATCCGTCCCACTCGCCTTCATGTCCCAACTTCTTTCGGTACATCTACGAAGACCTAAAACCCTGGAAATCTACACGGATAACAAAAGAAATGGTTGAAAGTGCCAAGCCTTTTGCAAACTTTAGACTAGTAATAATCAACGGCAAGCCCTACATGGAGAAGTATAGGAACCCGTTTCAGACGCGGGATGTATTTACCGTTTGGGGGATCCTTCAGTTGTTGAACAGGTATCCCGGTAGAGTTCCGGACCTTGACATAATGTTTAACTGTAATGACACACCTGTTATTAAGGCGGCCAACTATCTGTCGAAAGCTCCACCACCATTGTTTCGGTATTGCAAGGATGGGACATCGCTCGAGATTGTTTTCCCTGATTGGTCCTTCTGGGGTTGGTAATTGTTTGTTTCCTTATATATCTTATAATATTCCTCCACTAGTATAAATCATCTACTTGAAAATTTGGAAATGTCTTGTGTGTGTGTGTGTGTGTGTGTGTGTTGTTGATTTTCAAGTTTTTATCTATTATTATGCTGATGGTCAGGGCAGAGATCAACATAAAACCATGGAATTTGTTTTTAGAAGAAACAAGAAATGCAAGTGAGAGCCTGAAATGGAAGGATAGGGCTCCTTATGCTTTTTGGAAGGGAAACCCTGGGGTTGCCAAGACCCGGCAGGACCTTATGAGGTGCAACCTTTCCAACGGGCATGACTGGAATGCTCGTCTTTTCACTCAGGTACCATGCATAGATATATTTTTTAGATAATTTTCTTAATTATATGTTAATCATTGTACCAAGAGAATTAGCGACTTATATTTTCATCATTCTGTTGATGGTATTATCGTACCAATAATTGCAAAAACAAATTTTTGTTCTATGGAATTGTACAATCTTACATCATTTCATGTATGCAATTGTAGAATTGGGGGAAGGAGATTACAAACGGTTTCAAGGAATCAAACCTGGCAAATCAGTGCAATTACAGGTAACTGAACTCCCAAATAATGGGCACCCCTCTATGATCAAATTACCCCTGATATTAAAATATTTTTTTCCAATTTAGAGCTGGTTAACTCTTAAGTTAGTTTGAGAAATGACGCTACTTATCCATTGTTCAGATCCCAGTCGAGACTCTCTGATTTTAATGTGCTTTTTAAGCATGTAAACTCTGAGAGTAGTTTTCAGAAAAGTACGTTGAAAGAATACATCACTAGTAAGTAGTAACATCATCTTTTGTACAATAAATGAAGGTACAAGATTTATATTGAAGGAAGGACATGGTCTGTAAGCGAGAAATACATATTAGCATGCAACTCGCCAACATTGCTTGTGACAAGTTCATATGTAGATTTTTTCTCAAGAGGTTTGATCCCTGGCAAACATTATTGGCCAATAAATCCTAATCAAAAGTGCAAGTCAATTAAATTCGCCGTCGACTGGGGGAACACTCACCAAAAACAAGTATATTTCTTTCTTTACCTTTTAGCTTAATAAGCTTATGCATGCTTGAAGAAGCATATTATTAATTAGATAAGATATATATAATTCCTCATTGAATCCAGTAAAGTTTAGTGGGCCAAGCCCAAAAGGATTTTTAAGCCCGTCTAGCTAGTTTCTTGGTCATAACTCATAACTAATCAGATGAATTAATTTTCACAACATAATTTATCAGGCTGAAGATTTGGGAAAAGGTGGTAGCCTCTTTACTCAGGAAGAGCTGAGCATGGAGAATGTATACGACTACATGCTACATCTACTGACAGAATACGCTAAGCTCTTGAGGTATAAACCTACGATACCGGAGAAAGCCACTAGCATATGCATCGAGTCCATGGCATGTCATGCAAAGGAGCCAGTGAAAAAGTTTATGTTGGATTCCATGGTCAAATCGGTGTATGATTTCGAGCCATGCTCCTTGCCAGCTCCATTTGATAAGAAAGAGCTTGATGCAATTGCCAGTAGAAAAGCAGAGTACCTCAAGGAAGTAGAGAAAATGGAAATTCAGGGCAAATTATAAGAAATGCTATTGTACGTATATTAAAAATGTTTTCAGTTTTGTACGTAGTCAATAGGATGATTTGGTATATAGAGTAATATATATATCTCATAGGATTAAAAATGATTCTAGTGTACATCCATTATTTTTGGTAAAACTAACAGTTGAAATCACATCACTACTCACGAGTCACGACAGTTGATACAAAGTTATAATTTTACTTTTGAAACTTCATTAAATAAGTATAGACTTGACACATAAAATAAATTGGAGAGTACTAGTGCATTGAAGAATCTTTGATAATGGATTAAACCTATTTAATTCAAGCTTAATCCAAGGAGTCATTATTAATTGTATAGCAACATTAAAATGCTTCCAAAACAGCTTAATATATAGCAGATCGCTTCTCTGTGAGAGGCAAGACAACACGCCAACACGGACAAGCATAGAATAAACAGTATCGCAAACAGTATCGTGTCTGTGCACTGTAATGAAAATTTATTATTATAGAACTATAAAAAATCTTATACAAAATGATATATTTTTATAAACAAAAAAGCTAAAATTAATTTTTTTAAATGATATATTATAATAACATCTAGCACGTAAATAACATATTCATTAAATGGCATATGTTTTATTTTTATTTTATTTTTAACATATTTTTATACAAAATGACATATTAAATGACAACTAATATTCATTAAAAATATAAAAAAAAAATGAAAAGATATGAAGACATGACCAATCATTCTAAAAAAAATTCTTAAATAACATTTAAAACTGCGTGGAAAAATCGTAAATAAGAATAACTGACTGTTTTCTTGTCAACAACCGTCGGTGCACCAACACTATCTGCTTTATTTTGCTACCCGTCAGTGTTGCTCATACCCTACAACGACTATTTCACTAAAGAACAATCAGTGTTGAGCAGTTCACCAACACTGACTGTTTTGTTAAGAGAAGCGTCAGTGTTGCCTTACTCTACATTGATGACTCTTTCAATATAATCATCAGTGTTGATAGTATAGTCTACACCGACTATTTTTTCAATTGAATAGTCAGTGTTGTATTCTACTGTGTTTCATAAAAAACCTAGGTTTTCGTCTGGTTTAACAGAACCGTCATTGTTGATCTTTTTACTAACTATTTTCTCTTATTAACCGTCAGTGTTGGTTTATTATTGAAAGTATACAAGTCTTTCTCCCAACTCCAGCTGCCGTTAATCCTTTTTTTTCGCATTCCAGCCCCCAAATTACAGTTTTCCCTCTCTTTCTACTTGTGTTGGGCGTTCTCTCTCTACTCCAAAGTCTGTTTATCACTCTCTCCACCACAAGTTTATTTATCACACTCTCTATCTACAGTTATTGATAACTTTGTTTCCTCATAAATTTAATTAAATTTGTTGATGGGTTAGATTAATGAATTTATGTTGATTGGTATTCCTAATTTCAACTAAATTATATATGAAATAGTTGGTAGCTTATTATTATTGTATTGTGCGATCTATCCAATTTGCTTTGAACATTTAGTATGCATTTAGGTCGATGTCCGTTTAAAATTAATCTAATAGGGATTAATTTTGAATAGTTCCACGTTGGAACTGCTCTTCTAATGTTTTGTCTCATTTAAGATGTGAACACATGTCAACGGATTTGGTATTTGAGAAAAAATCGGTAGCATTTATCCTTGTTGTTCTCACGAGTACGTATTAGATTACATTTCCAAACGAATGTGATTTTTACGCGTACTTGGGGAACAATGGGGAAATACTGTCAATTTTTTCTTAAATACCAAATAATGATAACATGTGCTCACTACTGAGACAAAGCATTCAAAGAGTGAATTAGGATTGTGCACCAGCCCAATGTAAGCCCCCAAATTGTAATTTTATGAGCCATTGACCTCTTACCTAATTATTTTTGTAATTACATATGAATTGAGATTGAATGTATAGAGGTCGTAATACTTTTAAGTGTTTGGAGGATGTGAAAAGTTTCATAAAATTTGCCGAGCAAGACATGAAGGCAAAGGTTGATGATACGATTTTGTGTCCTTATAAATACTATTTGAACTTAAAGAGGTTTCGCACTAATTGTTAAAAACCATTTGATTCGTCATGGTTTCAAAGAGCGATATACACATTGGACTGGGCATGGAGAGAGAGTTATGGAGAAACAAGCACTCTAATACTGAGATTGATTAGGAGGATGAGAATGCCAGTGTTGATAGTGATCAGGAAATAGATGTGGATAATAATTTTTAATCCGAATGACAATTTAGGAGAAATGTTCAGTGATAAGGAAAATGACAATTTACAAGAGTTGTATGCTGAATCTAAAAAACATTTGTTTTCTGGTTGTGAAAATTTTACAAAAATACATGATTTATTAAAAATGTATAATTTAAAGGCAAGTAATAGTTGAAGTGATAAAAGTTTTACTGCCTTATTAAAACTCTTAGGAGATATGCTTTCAGATGAGAACGAATTACCAATATCATGTTATCAAGCCAAAAAAATATTATCCTATGGGTCTAGACATAGAAGATGGTAAGGTGTGTGAATTTTACGTCATGGAATACATGCAAGACCTAGTCACTATGCAATTTGAAGTTTTTTCTAATGTATGTATTTTTTAATTGAACTTGATTCATTTTCATATAATTTTTCAATTTGTATTCATGCAGTGTGATTTACCGATAGAAAAATATACATCGATGAAACTTCATGCAATAACACGACAATGGTGCACATTTTTCTTGGACAACTTCTAAATTATTTACAAGAAATGCAATGTTAATGAGTGTCTTATATTGTTTATATTGTATTGTCTTTTGTTTATGTTGTCTAAATTATTTGCATGATATTATATTTAATGTCAGTGAATGTCAAATAGTAATATATTGCTAGCAAAAATATAGAGACTAGCCCCGATACAAACAGAACTATGCCAAAAAGTTGATGCCAACACTGATGGTTATAAAGCCAACAATGACTGTTTTTAGGATCTACACTGACAGTTTTCGACACGAGTTTGAACTAACACTGATTGTTTGTAAGACCTACATGTTAGTATATAAAGCTAACAATGATTGTTTTTAGGACCTACATTGACTGGTTTTAATCTATCAGTGTGGAGGACCTACACGGACTAGTTTTTACCCGTCGGTGTAGGATACCTACATTGACTGTTTTCTATTCGTCGGTGTTGGATACCTACACTGACTGTTTTCTATTCGTCGGTGTTGGATACCTACACTGACTGTTTTCTATTCGTCGGTGTTGGATACCTACACTGACTGTTTAAATAAACCATCAGCGTTTGGTACCTACACTGATTGTTTTTATTCGTCAGTAAAGATATACCTATACTTACGGCGCTATCATTGACACCTCAATAACAGTCGGTAAATTGGTTTTTTGTACTAGTGTAACAAAAGCAATGACAAATCATCCTCCTCCTTCGCCATGATTGAACCCTCTTTTATTTCATATACCAGTTTGTTAAGAATTGGTGCAAAGAAGAAGAGGAGAGAGATAAAACAATACTTAAGAAAAATAAAATCTTGGCGGTCGCCGTCAAGAATATTAAGACAAAAAGACACTATATGAAATAAACTGAAATTTGAAATTTTTTGCTCTTATTATAAATCTATATAACATATTATATAGTACATATAAACTAAATACATAGCTCATGAAATTCAAATAGCAATTTGGATAACATAACAACCACACAAAATTATATAATGTTACTAGTTAAATCACGCAATCATCTAATAGTCACCAGTTTCTTAATGAAACAGACAATAAATGCCTTTTATTAAAAAAAAAATCAAGCAATCCATGATTGATGCGCATTACTCTAGTTCAAAATAACACGTTTACTCAAAAAATTTTGATGGTTAGTGGAAATTCCACTAAGAAATATATTAATAAAAAAAATATTTACAAAGCCATTACATCAACTCAACTCAGTGATTTCCGTATGGTGGTTAAAAAAGAACACTTATCTGACTTAAACAAAGTAATGTATCATACACAGTTAGGGCTGAAAACGGAGTCGGATAATTCGCTCCGTATCCACTTGGTATCCGAATTCGGATCATTCGGATTTGGATAATATCCGGATATGGTTCGGATAATTTTTGCATTAGGCAGAATAGACCCGGAGCCGGATTCGGATAAATTTTTAGATCCAAAAACGGAGCGGATATCCGAATTATCCGGATAACATTGCTACCCGAATTCGTTTTCTATTTATCCGCGAATCTACTCCTCTCTTGCGTTCTCCGCATGTATCAATAGCCCTCGGCTATATAAAGCCATACCAATTTGTTTTAATATTTGTTGTGGGACTAACAGTATCGCAGTCCGGACACAGAATTGAACGGAATTGGAGACCGCAGTAAAGCATGATAAATAAATTGAGGTGGTCACGTGGGTGAGTAGCTGGCTAGTGGATTCTCTGTGAACGCCGCCTAAATATAACAATATATCAACCGTCTAAGTAATGCTGATGATTCGCTACATGAAAGATCACCTATGAATTCGACATTGATAACCCACTGAATATTTTAAAGTTGTCCTGAGCGTCTGATCTGAATATAGGACTAATGGGTTAACATCAACCATCTTTATACAAAAAAAATATTTTTTTAGTGAGAATTGTTTGAGGAATTGAGGTACTTATTGAATGTACATGAAGAAATTTGAATAATTATTTTTTTGATTTTTTTCATAGTTTTATTAAATGGTGTCTTAAAGTTAAAGCGCTCATATGACTTAATTATCCGACAATTATTCGAATCCGTATCCGTGAATTATCCGCTCCGTATCCGTATCCGTTTAACGTGGATTTGATTTTACATTTTGCTATCCGTTTACTATCCGTATCCGTATTCGTATCCGCTCATTGAAATATGGATGTGAATATGGTATCAGCATTATCCGCTCCGAATCCGCTCCGTTTACACCCCTATACACAGTTGATACCATCCCAATAATTAATAACTACAGGCGAACCTATAATCTATCTGTGTACTGCATGTGCAACTAAAATTTTAATTAAAACTATTTTAATCAAATGAAAGTCAATGACGACATGTACAAGACTTATTAATGATAAATTAAAGATGGTTAATTTAAGGCTAAGCTATACTTCTACTTTTTATGTTAGATCTAAGCTTAAACATGCCGCTTACAGAATATTTTTTATGGAAGAATTCTATTATTGCGAACTTTTGAAAAATCTCATTTACCACTGAATGTGTTACAGTTGGATTAATTTTCTTTGTAATCGCTCCAGCTCGAGTAAAAAGTCTTTAATTCCGACCGATGGCCTTTTCTTCTAGTACAAAACCTACGGCTTGACTAACTTCTCAAAAGAAAATGGCCAGGAGAAAAGAAAAAAAAAAAAACATTTGAGGGGACACAAATTTCAAATCGCACAAGGGAAAAAAGAAGAAGTTATCCTTGGGATTTCGTATGACGATAGAGACCGAGTGAATTGACTACATAACCTACGACTTGAAAATAAAAGAAAAGGACGAGGTGAATTTAAAATGCTTCCAAACCAAGGTAGGGAATTCAGATCCAGTGCAATACTTTACCCGACTGAGCTACCTGTTCAACAGCTAAAGGATCCCCAATTTGTGAATATATCCCTTTTATCAAACCATTTCACAAAATGCTCGGCGCTATCGACCATTTCTTTCTTTATCTATGTCTATGTAGATTTCAAAGGGGCCCTGGGTTTGGTGAATGTACTGGAAGTCTGAAAGGAAAGCGAAGCAGACGTGTTATGGGGTTTTCACAAAAATACTGCACCAGCATGAAAAAAGGTTAAAAACAAAAAATGTAATGCATAGTGTTTTCCTGATGATGAATTACCATCATGAACTGCTTAATTATAAAATAAAATAAATAAATGGAATTTTCATTTAGCTTACGCCTTAATTAGTATTGAGAAGAGATTATTTTGATGATAATTATTTTGACAATTTTGACTTTAAAACTATTTAAGTAAAATTAAAATTTTAAACTTCTTTAAAAAAATTAAAATTAACATGTAAAATATTTATAGGTACCTTTGTTGAACATATAGATTAGATGTCTAACAATAAAATTTTATGTCATTAAATATTTGTGATGATGCATTATGGACAATAAGTTTCAGACCGTACGTTAAAATTTCATATTTGCTCATACTTCATCGTTTTTATAGAAAAATATGTAAATCTTATCATTTATGCACATAATGTTGAATTTTAAAATTCTTTTTAAATTTTATCCAAAAATATAAGATATATTTAAATAGATAGCAGTACCACTTGGTAGCAGCATTAATTATAACGCAGCTCCAACCAATTTAATTATTTCCATTCCTTAATTTGTATTTTAAATAGAGGGAGAACCTGTACCCTGTATTGCAATCACAATGGACTCGAATATAAAATTCAACAGAAGCTGTATATTGCTGCCACATATCAATACGGTCAATTTGGTGTGCATAATCTGTAGTAGTGATACCTCGATACTGACAAATTGGGAAAGAGACTTTGCAATAGAAATTCCAAATAATGTCTACTTCTTTGACCAAAAAATAAAATACAATGTCTACATCCGATTGTTTGGAATAATGGGAAGAGACCTCGACTTCTTTACTTTCTTTGGGACAATTTTACGTATGTTCCTAATAAAACCTCCTATTGCCCCTCTAAAATTAATAATGTCATACTTCCTCTTTCAAATTTTAAAAACTCATAATATCCATTTTAGTATATTTTCTATTAAAACTCATTTTAAATTTATAAGATATCTCTTTTGTCCTTTAGTGACTAATATAAAAAATATAACATGTTTCAGAAAAATGTCAGTCTTCTAATTAGTCGGTTTATGAGGACAAATGGATCTTACATAAGTATATGCCTAAGTGTTAGTGTGTATGCGTCATAAGTAAAAAAATGATTCATTTGTCCTAAAAAACATACCAATTAGAAGACTTATATTTTTCTTAACCATGTTACATATTTTATTTTTATTAATAAAGAGTAAAATGTGTATTTTATAAATTTAAAATGAGTTTTAATATAAAAGATAATAAAAATAGATAAATATGTTGGTTTTTAAAATTTATAAGAGTTTATGATCTTTTGAATTTCAAAGAGGAAAATACGTAATTTCAATGTTTTTGAGAGGTATACATTCTATGACTACACCAATTTTGTTTTGTTTCTAAAACAAAACAAAGAAAAGTTGTTGGCGTAGCCGGTACGCATCATTATAGTCGGTATATATGTTGATGTCAATATGTTATTCCATAGTAGCTTCTTGAATTTCGATAAATGACTATTGCTGATACATATAAAATAACATAATAATAATAATATGTAGATAGACAATTCTGTGCCAGCTAGTGCATGGATATGGATCTCCTTTAATTCCTGTTTGCTTAAAGTTATCGATCATTGGTAGAATGGTAGTTCATGAAGATATTTTTTTAAAGAGAATAACATCATGGCCCTGGAAAGAGACAAAAAGAGGATATCTACTTCCCTAGGTTCACCTATTTCCTGCTTTGAGTGCCGAGCATGTATATTTAAATACATTTATATTAATTGCATAGTTTGAGGAAAGGTTCTCTTCAATTTTTAGTTTATTTTTAGAATATAAAAGATTAAAATGTCATTGCTATATGTATCTACTTATTCATAGTTGTGCATCTATAATATGTAGATAGACAATTAATATTCTGTGGTAGTGCATGGATAATTGGATATGTATCTCTTTTGTCTGTTTGCTTAAAGTTGTCATTGGTAGTTAATAACGATATTTAATATCATTGGATTGGAAAGAGAGAAATATATATAGGATATCTACTTTACAAGACTCGCCTATTTCTTACTTTCAGTACCGATGTGTAAATAAATTTTTATTGCATAGTAAGAGGAAAGATTCACTTGAATTATTTATTTATTTATTTTAGCAAATAAAAAATTAAAATGTCAGACCCCCCCCTCTTCCTGCGGTGTTCAAATTAATTAATTTTTTTATATTACAAAATGCTATATTATTAGTTTATTTGTGATATATTAAAATTACGAGAAAATGACTCAAAATAATAAAACAATAAAGATGACATCAAAATGTAACTAAGATATTGACAAATTGTCCATACATACAAAAACAAAAAATCAACGACACCTCCTCCTCTGTTGCAGGATAGTTTCGGGTACCTAATTTTGCGTTGTGAAGGGAGGATCGGATCAAATTTTTCGGTCTCTATTGGTTTGGATTGAAAATTTTGTTCGCTTCTTATTATTTTTACTTTTTTTTTTAAAGTAAAAATAGCACTCAATATGTTTTCTGACATTTTATTTTATATTTTCTAAAATAAAAAATATCGGTTCTCTTGTTTCATATAATTGTCAATATATAATATCAATGATAAGATACAAACAGTACTGAAACGTTTTTCTTGCATGTTCTACTGTCCTACTTGAATATGCAGCTAATTTGAATTAGAATAACAAAAAAATATTTTTATGTTTATTCTTTTCTTCATAAATTACAATAATCTTTAATCAAATTCACTTAATCCAACATTCTCCTCGTGTGTTATAAAACAAAAATTATTATTATTACCTCCTTTAATATACACCTTTATTACATTCTTTTCTACGTACCGCCCTTTATTATGAAATAATAAAAAGAAGACTTAATTTTTCAAAAGAGCGCACCCATCACCCATGTAATATATGGAAGTCGATTAATTAATTGAGTTAATTACAATCTTCATTTCTGTTTTATCTTTACTTAATTTGCTATTATATATTAATTTTGAACGTTTTTTTTCTTCGTTTTGCGGGAAAATTAAAGGCCTTTGTTTGAAAATTCTTTGTAAAGAGAAAACCAATGAATCTGACTTCACATGGGAAAAAATAAATCTGGGCGTAACTAGATACGTGAACAAGGGCTTTGACCCGTATTTCTTACTCAAAAAGGGCTAGCGAACTCCAATGAATCTGACTTCACATGGGAAAAAAATCTGTGCATAATTAGATATAATCCGTTGGGATTTGCATCTGTGAGAAGACTTATTATCATATCGAGACGTACGTAAGGAGTGCATAACTTCGATTCATGGCTACTGATCGATGAACTACGTGGGTGCATGACTGAACGATACACCCCAATTATCAATATCATTTTTTTATATATATATTTTCCCTTGTTTCTTTTGTTTCTTTTTTTTTTATTCGTCCTGTAGCTAGAGAAGAGGTTTCGTAGTACGTATAAACCTTTAAAAGGGTGTAAATATATAGAGGTTGTAGCTAGCTAGAAGACGTACATGGGGTGGTGCAGTACTAGTAGCCTGATAGAAAGGGGAAGGAGTGCTATGAACATCAGATCTCCTCTTGCAAAGGGATCGTTGGTTGTCTTACTTGGTTTCCTTCTTTTTGAACTTCTCACCTCAAGCTGGAATGATGAATTTGTAAGGATTATTTTCTCTAGTATATTTAATATGTGTATATATAAGCTATGTTCGAATTATATATACAATTGTGCAGACATGGTCCTTAATTACCAATACATCGATCCCTCCATTGTTAATTTGTTATACAAATTAATTTCTTTAGCAATGGTGCACTATTTGATTGTACCAATATAATTAAGGCTTGAAGGCATCCTTCTTTTCTTGCAGATACAATCATTTCTTATTAACGCCAACTTCGGTGACAACAATTCAATGATATGGCATAATCGACACCAATCGGAAGCACAAGGAACTCCAATCACCCTTTCTTGCCCGACAGCCCCCACACAACCTACTTGTAGTGACCCGTTATTAATCACTTCATCGCCAGCTCCAGCTCCATCTCCTGTCCAAGCAAAACCAAACCTCTCCCCAATCCCCACTCCATCATGCCCAGAATATTTTCGCTTTATCCACGAGGACCTAAAACCCTGGAGCGCTACCGGGATAACACGAGAAATGGTTGATAGTGCAAAACACCACGCAAACGTCAACTTTCGACTGGCAATAATAGGTGGTCGAGCGTACCTCCATACGTTCAGCAAAGCATTTCAAACCCGAGATGTGTTCACCATCTGGGGAATTCTACAGCTCCTGAAGCGTTATCCCGGTCGGGTGCCTGATTTAGATATCATGTTCAACTGTGACGACCCACCCGCACTCAAGGCGGACCGTTTTCATTCATCTCCACCACCACCATTGTTTCGGTATTGCAAGGATGGGACGACACTCGACATTGTGTTTCCAGACTGGTCCTTCTGGGGTTGGTAATTGGTTAATTAATGTGCTATATATTGATCTCCTTCCTTGTTTAGCGTGCAACTATGAATTAATTAGTTATGTTTGCATCTTATACAGATTAATTGTTTAAATTAGCCATATTTTTCATGAATACAGGCCGGAGGTGAACGTGGAGCCATGGGAGCAATTTCTGGATGAGATATCGATTGAGAACAAGAGGCTAAAATGGAAGGATAAAGAACCTTATGCATACTGGAAAGGCAACCAATATGTTGCCCGGACTCGAGGAGATCTTATGCGGTGTAACGTGTCAAATGGAAAAGAGTGGAACGCTCGTCTCTTTGGTCAGGTATGCTTATGCATAAAGAACCTTTAATGAAGGTCGTAGACTTTGTGCATGACTAAAAAATAAAAAATCAAGACATTCTACCTCTTTGACAAAGACGGAATGAATAAATAATTAAAATATCAGGTATAATCCATGATATAGCCCAATGCTACCACCAGCACACATGGAAATCTTTAATTTGGCAGAGAATTTGATAACTATTTCTATGCACAGGAAAATGATATTCTTACCAGTAAAAATCTTGTGGTAGAGAGAGCATTTTAATTCAGGTCAACATCTAAATATCACTTGTCACCACAAAAAAGTTGCTTAAAATTAATAAACACAAAATATTGTATTGTCACATCTATAAAATTTTCTCTGTCACTTTGCTTAGAACTGGGATTTGGCGCGGAAACACGGCTACCAGGAATCAAACCTTGCAAAACAATGCACATATAGGTATGCTCTGCAAACTAATTATTTAATTAACCTATTAAGGATCCAATTTCACATATCAGTACAGGTCGTATGTTAAAAATATAGTAGAGTCAATATACCATACATTAGTTGTTCCCAAAAAAAAAAAAGACAAGGCTTGATGAAAGTCGTTTTATGTGGAAGACAGTAGATTTGAATCAACCTAGATGATTTTGATCCGATATTGAAGTTTGAGAATTTTGATCTGCATCATATTCTCTTGCTAGAAAAGGAAAGCTTGATAAAATTGCTTCATTATATGACGACAGATACAAGATATATATTGAAGGGAGAGCATGGTCAGTTAGTGAAAAGTACATACTCGCCTGCAACTCGCCAATGCTATTAGTGACGACTCCATTCATCGATTTTTTCACAAGGGGTCTGGTGCCGGGTCAACATTACTGGCCTATAAGGCCCGATAAGAAGTGCAAGTCCATCAAATATGCCGTGGATTGGGGTAATAAACACCAAAGAGAGGTAATTCTAAGATAAATAATTATATGCTTGAAGAAATGATACATTAATTAAGATGGTGCTAATCATGCATATGTTCTGGCAATACAATTAATTTAAAATGAAACCATGTTGTCTCAAAGCCCTGTTACTTACACTGAATAGTATGTACTCTACAGGCACAAAAAATGGGGAAAGCAGGCAGTCATTTTGCGCAAGACGAGCTGAGTATGGAAAATGTGTATGACTACATGTTACATTTACTGACAGAATATGCAAAACTGTTGAGGTACAAACCTACTATACCAGAGAATGCAAAGGAGATATGCCTGGAATCAATGGCTTGCTCAGAAACTGGGCTTATAAAGCAGTTCATGCTGGATTCAATGGTCAAATCTACTTACGATTTTAAGCCCTGCTTGCTGCCACCTCCATTTAAGACTGAAGAGATTGATGCAATTACTCGAAGGAAAGATGAATACATGAGAAAAATAGTGGTAGGAGAAGATACAGGGAAGCCTTGAGGAGAATTACTATCTTGCACATATGCTTAATTGTTAATTAATGCAAAAATATCATGTTATTTTTGTAATTAGGTAATTTATTGCTATACGCATAAATGTAACTAGTATAAAAAAAAATTATTTGTAGGCTGTGTACTATTAAGTGGAAGAACAATACACTATGTTATATGTTGGTATTTGTATCTAATTTAGGGACATATTCGTAAAATAGGAATATAGAGAAATCTAGGAGCTAGATTGAAAGATGTAAGCTCTATATATGCCCCCAAGAGGTCATCAATAAAGAATTGTTTCATTGGCTCATTTTCTATTTGGTATCAGAGCTAACCCTAGCCACCACCTTTCCTTTCACCTTTTCAGTCGCGCTACAGTAATCGCACAACCACCTTCTCTTCTCTCTAGGCCGGCCCCTTCTCTCTCTCGGCCGACCACCGCATAGGGCTTGTTCGTTTTGACTTGATTAGGTCAAGGATGTTTGAGAGAAGCTAAATATGACTTATGATGGTACAGGGAACAACCTAAGGGTATATCATATTAAAGGGAAGATCGATGAGACAGTTCAGGGGGGGAGGACTATGTAGGTGTATGCCACAGAGCTGGAGCGCTTATGGATGGATCGTGATCACCTCAGGTCTCAGGTAGGTTGTTGTGATCCTGCATGCAAGATGTCTGAGTATTGCATGCAGGATAGGACTATAGAGTTCCTCCAGCGTCTGGCACCAGTGTTTGAGCAGAGGGCGGCGATGTTACTGGCTTAGCTGAGGATTCCCTCATTCAAGGAGGCAGTGTCGGTTATGATACAGGAGGAGAGCCTGATTATGTTACAGGCTAGGGCAGGGGGACTGTCAGGGGTGAAGTCAGCTCTAGCTGTCTTCAACTTAAGTAATATCGAGTCTAGGGGTGAGATCCGTGAGTGCTACAACTGCGGCGAGGTAGGCCATCTGAAGCAGGCTTGTAAAAAGCCACCGAGGGACAGAAACTCGGGTGGTCGTGGCCAGCCTGAAGGTCGAGATCGAGGCCCTGGAGATAGGAGAGGTGGTGGTAGAGGAGGCTACCAGGCTCATTTGACGGTACCAAAGGGAGAGGATGAAGGGAGTGTAACTAGTGTGGGCTTCTCTGAGAAATATCAGGCATTCTTGGATGTGCTTCTTATGAGGAAGCAGAAGGCAAAGGGTGATGAAAAGAGTGTGGTAGATGGTACATCCACCTCATCTTCATCCAGAGATAACTTTGTTTCTTATGCTCATTCAGCCATAGGTACATGAGACCATTCAAACAGCCGATGGTACGGCTCAACCCGTGGTTGGTAAGGGTACTGTGCGATGTACTAACTCTTTGATTTTGTCTAATATTTTGAATACTCGTTCTTTTCTTGTGAATCTCTTATTTATAAGTGTCATTATTCTCCAACTAAAATGTGTTGTCTTTTTTGATATTCCTAAGGTGATCTTTCAAGAGAAGGGGACTGGCACGTGACATAGTGGCTTGTGGTACTTGGATAGAGAGGGGATGGACTCAGCCCTCTCATCTATTGTGGAAAGATCTGAAGAAGTTGGGAGTAGTGTGGAGGACTTGTTATTGCTTCACCACAGGCATATGAGTCATCCTTATTTTAATCTTTTGAGTCGATTGTATTCATCTTTGTTTGAAAATGCTAATAAAGATAGACCTGTTTGTGATGCTTGTGAGTTTGGCAAGCATATCAGGAGTTCATATGTCAGTTTTGGTAGTAGAAGCTCCTGTGTTTTTGATTTGGTATATTCTGATGTATGGAGACCTTGTTCCACAACTGTTGTAAATGGATTTAGATATTTTGTGTCTTTTATTGATTGTTTTTCTCGTGTGACTTGGCTTTATTTGATTAAATACAAGAGTAATGTACTTGCGTGCTTTAAGGATTTCCACAAAGGAATTCAGACTCAATACAGGGCAATAGTGAAGATATTGAGGTCTGATAATGGGACATAGTACACCAACATTGCATTTAGGGAGTACGTGTCATTTCAGGAAATTCAGCATCAAACCACCTGTCCATACACACCAGAACAGAATGGGGTGACAAAAAAGAAAAACAGGCATCTCCTTAATTGATAAAAGATATAAAGCATGAATGAGGTATAAAAAAAAACAATGCATTGGAAACCCTCCTCTTTGTATACACGCCCCGAAATTACTCAATACAGGGCCCCGAAATAAGGCATTGAAACTGCATCAGCCATCGCAACTTAAGTCTTTTTTTTTTCTAAAAAAAACAAAAAAGAAACAAATGCTTAATGCCCGTGTCATTCAAGAAATGTTAAATGTATTTCTTACAGAAAAGAAAAGATTTAACTTGAGTAAGTGATCTATTAATTTTTTTTTCTTGTTTAATATTGTTGAACTCTTTGTGGCAGCAAATTTAATTTCTCTTTTAACTAATTTGTAGTTCCCTTTATCTGGGGTTTGGTTATTGTATTAATCATCGACTGGGACTTCTCGCTTTCTTCATGTTTATCTATCAATTTTTTTTTACTCTTTGATGGATGGGATGTCAAATGAATAAATTAAAGCTTTTATTTTTTGAGTATTGTGCAATTTTTATTTTTATTTAAATTGTACAGAAGAAGAAAGTCATTGAATTAAAATAGTTGTATGTTCTGTCCTGATAAATGATATAATATTTCCTCTGGAATTAAGGTGAGAACTCGTTTGGGGTTGTAGGCATGCTGAAGGGCCTTGCACTGAAGCTCAACAAGCAAATCTATGCCAAAGCAGAGGTGGTTACTTTTACTAGCTTTCTTCTCATTCTATTGCTCACCTTTAGATGGAATGACAACTTTGTAAGTCATGTTCTTGTAAACTTTTGCTCTTACAAAGTCAGTAGGAAAGCTAAAAGAAAAGGTTCACATTTCTAATATTTACACATACAGCCATCCTTATTCAATAATGCGGCTAATCTCACATGTCATACAACTCCATCTCCTTACATAAATACCACAATCAACCCCCCTCTAAACTCCTCACAATTATGTCCCGAGTTCTTTCGCTACATTCACGAGAACTTGAAACCCTGGAAATCTACAGGCATTTCCAAAGAAATGGTTGAGAGTGCCAAGCATTTTGCCAATTTTTGCCTCGTTATTTCTGACGGCTGAGCCTATATGAAGAAATATAAACATTCATGATCAGACACGGGATATATTCACTCTCTGGGGAATTGTCCAGCTGCTTAATCGGTACCCTGGTCATGTACCAGATCTCAATCTCATGTTTGAATGTGCAGATTTGCCCCTTGTAAAGGCCACAGACTACAACTCAGCACCTGCACCGCCGTTGTTCCGGTATTGTAAGGATGACACCACGTTAGACATTGTCTTTCCTGATTGGGCCTTCTGGGGCTGGTAACAGATTCTGATTTATGTTATATTTTGAATTTCTCTCATTTAAAAGCTCAAAGCCTACCAAAAGAACCACATATCTTAGAGAGAAAAAATGTAAAAAGAAAAAACTAGTACTCCTGCCTAAACTTCTCTTGCTTTCTTAATTACTATTGCTTCTTTTGTGAGAAAAAAGTTAACACCTGGAAGCTTTTACATGAATTTATTTAAGGCTAGAGATGAATGTAAAGCCATGGGAAACACAATTGGAGGAGATCAAAATGGAGAGGGAGAAATTTAACTAGACCAATCGGCAGCCGTGTGCCTACTGGAAGGTGCATGCAGGCCAGTATGCCAACCGTAAGGACCTCCTCTCCTGCAATGTGTCTAATGACCGTGAATGGAATGCTCGCATTTTTAACATGGTATTTTTTTTATTCTTTCAATCAGCTGTATGTGTCTAATGACCTCCTCTCCTTCTACCTTTCAAAAAGAACTATTTTATTTCTAACCCCCCCCCCAAAGATAAATTTATAAATCAGTTTGGTAAAAGAAAGCTGAACAATATGTGATTCTATTCTAACATAGAATTGGCGAGATGCTGTGGCTAGAGGTTTCAAAGACACAGACTTGGCAAAACAATGTACTTACATATAATCAACTTATTTTATGGTTCTGCTGTTTATAAATAAGGGAATGGACCTCCCCCACTTAGCTTTCTTATAAGCATATTCGTGTTACAAAAACATATCATGTCGTCATAGGTACAAAATATATGTTGAGGGGAGTATATGGTCAGTATGGTCAGTGAGTGATAAGTACATCCTAACTTGTGATCACCAGTGCTATCTGTGAAATCTCGGTATGTAGACTTCTTCACAAGAGGTTTAATCCCAGGCCGACATTACTAGCCAATACGTACCGATCGAAAGTGCAAGTCCATTAAATTTGCTGTTGACTGTGGCAATAAACATGAGAAAGAGGTAATTATTGTAAAATAATGTAAAATACTTCAAGTCCCTGAATCTCGATATGTAGACTTTTTGTCTTGCTCTTGCATTTTGTTTATGTGTGTTTGGGACAAAAGTCCCTGAATTTCTGAAGATATTTTTGCAACTCTATATTATAGTACAAACAAAGACTAGGATAGCGAGCAAAAATAAAAATAAAAAAAGGTCCTTGTCACAAAGAAGCAAACTAAACTCAGGCTTCATAGTTAAGGTAATAGTACATTTACAAGGGTATGACTACTGCTATCAGGTGGTTTTGAGCTTGCGAAGAAAGAAAAAAAGATATACAGACACAAATTAATAACCCATACACCCAGCACAACACAAAAAGTTAAAAAATTATACCCAGGTATTCTTCATTACCAGACCAAGATATATTTCCATCAACTGTCACCCACACCAATTTGGTTAATGGCTTTTGTAACTGTACTTGAATTATGAAACATTTGAATTTTATTACACCCATATGAACTACAAACTTTAAGTTTGTGCTACTAATTTCACAGTCAATAGAAATGGGAAAGGCTGGCAGCCTCTTCACTGAACAGGAGCTAAGAATGGAGAATGTATACCAGTACGTGCTGCATCTACTAACAGAGTATGCGAAGCTACAGCAGTACAAACCTGTTATCCCAAAAGGTGCTAAAGAGTTGTGTTTGGAATCCATGGTCCATGGCAAAACTGGGCGCAGAAAGGTTTTCATGCTTGAATCAATGGCAAAATTCATTTATGATTCAGAGCCCTAGAACTTACCTCGTCCTTTTGAATCTTCAGAGCTGCAAGAGATTGCTAGTAGAAATGAGAAGTATGCTAAGGAAGTCGAGAGGATGGAAGTGGAAGATGAATTAGAGGAATAAGTAAGAGAGCATATATTGTTATTTTCAAAATCATAGCATGAGTGTTTTGGGAGGGGGGGGAGGGGTTCAGAGGAGTTGTAATTATTATTTATTTATTTTTGTACAGAATTTTTATCAATACAAAATGTTGGTTGAGCGCTTGCTCACTAACCTTTCAAAAAAGAAAGAGAGCACATATTGTAACCCTCTCCCTTCCTCTGAAATTGTTGTTTAATTGATGTAAGTTGTTGGAGAAGCAATGACCATTTTTAGTTGAAACTTTAAATTAGTAGGCAAAGAACCTACTATGATTGAATTATTTTGGATAATTCCAAGGTGATTGCATAGTTTAGATATGGACAGTGAGATGGACACTTAAAATGTCATTGTAGCATCATGGGCAATGCAAAGATGTATACTTCAACCAACCTGGCCTATTTTTACCTTCTCTTCACGAATTAGATTGGGGTAAAATAGAAATTAAGAGAATGATATTTTGGTCAAATACTTTTTTTTGCTAATCTCAGGCAAATAAGACACTATAATGACTACACGTGGAGGTAAGGAGCAGACTAGCAGAGACTTTACAATACTAGCTCATTGATTTGAAAAACAATCAAAAGGAAAAATAAAAAAAAAAGAAACTAAGTTTAAGAACAAAAAACAAAAAAAATGCTGGGTACAGCGCCACTCGTTGCCCTTGAAAACTACAATAGTTGGATCCAAGCATGAGTTCCCAATCACTCTGGTATTACAAGTAAGAAGCTTAGGACCTTGAAATATGAAGCGGTAGTGTCTCAAACAATTTCTTCAACAAATTTCAGAAAATTGTGCGTTCAGCACTCTGACGAAGTCATCACTCAGACAATTCATCGAACACCTTGTGCGCACTACATAGAAATGCAGTACATCGAAACCTGTATTATAGACACGATTAATATGCATATACCCTTTTGCTCCTAAAGAAGGATACACCAACCCAAGAAAAACCCTTTTGCTCCTAAATAAGGATATACGATTATCACCTTCAGAGGCCAACCCTTGTCGCTAGCCCGCCAGAGCGGTTATGGTGCAAAGCCACAAACACACTATCGCCGCTATCTATATAAGACTATAACACGACTCACTACGAGACAAATAAACCCAGCATCAGCTTACTGGTAAATTACAGAACGATTTAGGAGATTACTGGGAATTTTTTTATAAACCATAATTACTTCATGAAACAATTATGAAACAAATATGATTATTTTATAAAACCAACATGAGGTGTTTTCACATTTTTAAAAAAAAGCTGGTGTAGCTTTTAGTGTAACACCTATAGACTGAGATGTTATTTCAGTCCAATATTTTTTAATCCGGATTGAAATGGTATTTTGTCCGAACTATGTTTTTTTAGAATTTGCTTATAAATTCTTCTTCTCCCTAAAGAAAAATATAATCACATACTTAAACGAAATTTGTAGATTTGAAGTTTTTCTATGCTATTCCAAAAATATACAAATCTATGAAATTAGAATAAAAAATAATGATATTTTGAGAGTTGAAAAAAAAATTAGTTCACGTGGAAAGGAGAAACAAGAAATAAGAGAAGAGAGAAAGGTTGTCTTGGTTTAAAAGAAAAATAGTGGAACTGAAATGGTATTTCGGTCCAGAAAATTTTTCAGATTTTCTATCACGGTATGAAAATATGTAAAAATATCTCGGACTAAATTGAAAGAAATTTTAGTTTTTTTTCTTTAAAATAATAATAACGGTGGTTTCATAAAATTCTTTTATTTTTAATTATAATTTATTACAAAAAAAAAATTTCAGATTACTGTGACAGAAGAGAAGGCTAGCAACCGGATATGGCCCATGAGTCCATGACCAGTACCAGTACTAGTACTAGTCGCTTCCACGGTTTAACTAACGTCCAGTCCCGATCGATCTTGCTAATTTCTCCGTGTGCGCAAACTTGGGCCAGGTTGAGAAAGATGTAGGTAAAGATGGGCTATTCTGGGCCTATTGTGATCCTCTGATTGTACATAGACCAGCCCATTGCCACATCTTTTCAGCAAGAGCACATGAAAACAAAATCACGTGGCCAGAGGTACAGATTGTTGGGCCCGGATCCCATAAAGTAACTCAATATTTGGGTTTTGGATCAGGATCATTCGATTCGAATCCGACACTCAGAATTGTTTCGGAATTCAAATCCGTCTCTCGGGATGTGTGCGCTCCACTTCCGAATAGATTGTCGTAGATTCAAATTGGATGGTCCCAATCTAAAATTCAAATTTTGAGTTAGTTCACTGGATCTGAATTCCAGATTGTTTGGGGTTAGTTAGACAACGTACAGATTAATTGCAGTCGTGAAGCCCGATATTTGTTTGGTACGGGCACTGGTAGAAGTAGAAGCGCAGAGGTGCTAGATGAAAAAGAACCTTCCCTGTTTTAGTGATATATTCTTTTCTTTTTTTCTGATAAAAGACATATAAAATGCCCGTTCATTGGATTGAAACCAGAAATTAACTTACAAAACTAATGATATATCCTTTGATGGCTAAATGGGTTCAAACTTGGGCTTGAAAAAGGTTTTCTTGGTCTTTGAGAAACTATTGTCACACGATTAGTTACATCGCTCTTTCACAGGTCACAATTGTATGATAACGAAAGTCTATCGGGTTGCTACATTCACAACTGTACGAGAGTCGATTCCTCACAACTGTATAAATTAAAGCTCTGATCTGGTGCCACGCATTGATTGGTACTTACTTGGTAGCCAACCCCAGGTTGTTTTAAATAGGTGGACACCTGGCACCTGATTCTCTCGATCAGGAAGTATAGCGAAACATATATATATAGGCAACGATTTTTATGGACATAAGGATCTATTTGTAAAATGAACATATTTTTATTTTCAAAGTTCAAACAGTCGATCCGAACCGTTCATCTTGTTCTCCATATTAATATGTGCTTGGAGACCAAATTTTATATTTTTCTGAATTTTTTTACTATTTATTAAGATGGGTACAAAAAATATCAAGTTCAGAGCATTGAATTTTGTATCCATCTTAATAAATAGTAAAAAAATTCAGAAAAATGTAAAATTTGGTCTCCAAGCACAAATTAATATGAAGAACAAGATGAACGGTTCGGATCGACTGTTTGAACTTTGAAAATAAAAATATATTCATTTTACAAATAGGTCCTTATGTCCATTGAAGACTTTGTCTATATATATATATATATATATTGTCTTCAAAACTAAGTGATCGGAGAAGTTTAATTATTCTCAGTATCTGGTATGATATCGAGTATTGTTTAATTGAAGTTTTCGTTTTCTTTTTCTTTTTTAACAACCATACTTCAAATGCACACAACTCAAGTGCGATTACAAATTCAATAAAAGACTAGTACTTGTCATGGAAGCTTCCACTACATATCAATATACATGCTTGGAGTTTACATCCGACCAGCACTATATCAGAAACTTTGTATGTAAGCTAAGACTTCAATTGATTGGTATGGAGATCTTTTCAGTATAGTTGCTATTATTTATTATTCTTTTTGTAAGAATTAAATATTACTCGTCTTGATTCAAACCTTTAGTAACAATCAACAGAGAAGATACTCCTAAGAGAAAAACAATATATATATACACACACGGCTAACATGCTTCCTCTAGCATATCGACAATACGCTTCCGGTCTCTAAAACCTATCGAATCAGCTTCAAATGACAAATCCAAACCGTTCAAACCAATTTTCTCAACGAGAGCTTTGTTTCCATATAATTTATTTTTAATTTTCGAATTTATTATCATCAAGTCAAGCGGTCAAAATATAAAGAATTATGTACACATCTTAATGCACTATATTCTTTATTTTTTTGACCGCTTGACTTGATAGTAAATAAGTTCGAAAATTAAATTTTTTTATATAGAAACGAAGCTCTCGTTAAGGAGATTGGTTTGAACGGTTTGGATTTGTCGTTTGAAGCCGATTCGATAGGTTTTAGAGTCCGGAAGCGTATTGTTGATATGCTAGAGGAAGCATATTGTGTGTGTGTGTGTGTGTGTGTGTGTGTGTGTGTATTTGGGACCAAAAAAATGTATGTTGTAAAAGGGAAGACATATATAAAACCTAATTTTTCACATCAAAATTAATCGGTTCATGAGGCACCTAAAACAGGAATTATTCATTTAATTTTTCAAAAGAACAATTATTTTAGAATCGACGTATCCGTGACATGGGAACAGAGAACCCGAACTCTGATTTGTGCAAAAGCGCGCAAAGCACCACTAGGTTTTGTTTCCTCGAAAAGTATCACAGAACGATATGATATCCATTCCATTCAAGTGGAATCATGTGTGAGACTGAGACTGAGACCATCGGATCACGACTCTCTCTCTCCTCTCCATCTCTTTAGGTTTTTCTTTTTCTCGAAGACAGCTCTGGACTCGTTAGATTAGCACAAACAAACAGTGTAGTGCTAGTTGTAGCTTTAACACAAGCGAAAGAGCGAAAGCAACAACGCGCCCGACTCTTTTTATTTTTAATTCGGGTTCTCAATTATGGATAAATTGGAAAGCAAAAGGTGGTCAGTGGTCACAATTGATCATGAGTTTCGGGACCATAATAAAATTAAGGCTAAAAGTTTTAATCATGAAGAAATGGAGTCTGTATCCATCACCTTCAAAATGACTGTTGTCCGTTGTGGACACTCCGTAAAATACGCCACCACAAATTTTTGTAATTTTATTAAAATTATCTCTCTATTCGCATTTTATTAAGCATATATATATAAGTACAAATATGAGGTGGGACATAGTGTTACATTTATAAATACAAATATCTTTAATTTGTAAGGTGAGACGTACATAGTGTTACATATATAAATACAAATATCTTTATTCACAGCTTAAAAAAAATTATTTTTTAACTTGTAAGGTGGGACATAGGGTTACATTTCTTTTTCAATAGTAATTTTGAAATTATCTTGACTGAAATAAGAAAAAAAAAATATTTACTTCAACCAAAGCAAAGGGAAGTATCCTATTCTGCCAATACAAGGCTCTAACACTTTGAGAATAGTTAACTCGACAGCCTCTGTCCAGTATTGTCAAAAAAAAAAAAAAAAAAAAAAAAAACTTACGAATAGCAAACATTTAATAAAGTTAGCTAGTATGGATTCAACCTTATAAATTGAGTTCATATTAATTTCAATAACTATCATAGCGGCTGATAGTCTTGATTTATTTGACGACCGATCAATTACTCTGGCGTGTTAATTTTTCAATATTCTTATCTCTTGATCTATGTAAATTGAACTAAAAAAATAGTTATAAAATTAGAACCTAATAATTGATAATTATCACATAAATCATAATTAATCAAGGCTCGGATTCATTGTTATTTTATAATTTTTGAAATTAAATTTACCTATTTGTTTGATGAGCCAAAACTCGTATCCACTTTCATAGCGTAATCTTACAAATTTATTAACTTTATATATGTAGTTCATTAGTTATTAGAAAAAACGAAACGAAATAAAGGAACTCATGTGCGATGTATCCTTAATTGATATTAATTAACAAACCAAAAGCTAAAAATATATACATGTGGGCCCCTTAATTTTTAATGCATGCTTTTGCAACACAGAATTTAGTGTATTCGATCATAATGTAGCATTTTCTGCATTTAATGTTTTTTGCTGAGTGTCTGTGCACCCAATTTAATAAATTATAGGTATTTTTAAACCACAATTGGGCCATCCGATTATAATATATAGGACATTTGATCCAAATTAAATTAAGCGTCAATCTTAGAATCAATCCAAACTGTTTGATCAAAATATAACGGCTAAGAAAACCTGATTATTCTACCATTACTGCAAAAGATTAATTGTAGCAGTTCATATCTTAATTAATAAAGCCATTATTTTGAGTATGTTCTTTAATTATGTGCATTGTAATGAATACTTGTATAGCCTTGAAGAATGTAAGCACACTGCCTAAATAAATGAGAGCACATGTCACATGTCACATGTGCCTAATTATGAGTCACAATATATATTTCGCCAAATGAACATATATTTTTCATATAATAACTAGATATGCAGCGATTGTTGTTTGTTCTCTCTCCAAAATTAGCAAGAGGGACCTCAGTGCTGTCATGATTCTGTCGACTGTTAAAACCCTAAAAATTAATTCCATACTCTTCTGAGTTCTGACATGTACGTAAAAGGGCCTACATTATAATTACAAACACTATATATGTTTAATTATGAACCAAGAATAGAATGCCACATTTATATGGATCATGCATTTCGTATTGTTCTCCGTACGATCCACAGAGTGCCTTAAATTTTCGGACAAATAAATACCTATACTATTCTTAATTTTGTTACATATTTACCGGAGTATATTATAATTTTTTTTTCAAAATCTTCGTAGAAGCTGCATATTCTAAAATTGTTGAATTACTGATTTGTTCTATATAAATTATGTCATGATTACACCCGTGCTAAATAGAATATGTATCCTCTCAAGTACCACACTAATAAAATTAACTCTCAGTCAGGCAATCAAAATTTGATACCTATTTAGGTACAGGAGATATGTTTTGAGATTTGTTTTAGATTAAAACCGGTGACTCAGATCTAGTACTCAGTCAGGTACTGAATATGAATTATGCTAAATATATACATACATATTTTTTTAGTCAGTACAAAGACGATAACAATAAATGCATCAGGGGCTAGCTCTTTCTCACGAATGGACGGAGCCCATGCGAAAACCTCTCAGGCGAAAACCCTTAACCCCACTCAGGCGAACCAAGGAGAATGGCAAGAGGTTCACCGTCGCCGCCGTTACCCAGACCACTGGAAAAAACCTTTCAGTAACTCCCCTACCAAGGTCAAACCTTTTCTTCCCTATGCCAGAACCTATGCTCAGGTGACAGCAGCTCAACCACCTCCTGTAGCGCCTCGCCAGAAACCCTCACAAACACCACTCCAAATTCAGATCCAGGTACGAACACCCTCCCCAGTTTCCCCAACCGCCACCTACATCTCACCCCATAGCCCCACGTCCCTGCGCTTCCCTCCCTCCCCGACTTTTCAAGAATGGAAGGGTCGGTGCTTTCGGTGTTGCCGGACAGGTCATACCCAGGCCACCTGTCGTAACCTCATCAAGTGTGGCCGCTGCTGGAAGGATGGACACCCCAGTACGCGTTGCCTGACCACCAATGCAGCTTCGGGAGAGAAGGGATGTCCCACGGTGCAGGCCTACCGCAAACCCCCCATCGAACCTTTGTTTGACGAGCTCCTTGCTGGACCGCTTCCATTGGACTGGCCTGAACTACCAGCCGGGAGACCACAGACTATTACCTGTATCATTGATCGTGACGAGGAATTTGTGTGTGAACTCAGGCAGCTGTGACAAGCGGTGGTGGTGCAGGCCCTTGACTGTGAAGGGGAATTATTGGCAGATATGGTTGCTGAATTTGCAGTTGCAACTGAGCTTGTTGCTTACAATGAGATCACGGTGGCTTCCCTTTCTTGTTCCTCCTGCCTGGTGCACCTACCATCATCTTTGGTTCCGGAAACTTTCATCAGGGCCATTCCGGCAAAGATATGGGATCTTGGTCTGGACTTCCAACCTTGGAGTCCTTACTATGATGCCATTGAGGCGGTGCCGTCCTTCAAGGTGCTCTTAGAACTACGAGACCTGCCGGTCAAACTGTGGAGGGAGCGTTTTTTTCGTATCCGTATCCACAATTTATTTTTTCGAAGTTAATACCCAACTGAAATTGCTTGATAGTTTTAACTTACATTTTTTTTCTACAAAAAGAAAAGGTCTAATTTAAATCTACAACATAAAAATTAATGGGCTTACTGGCGATTTTGATTTTGATTCGCTGAAATTTTCATAATGTAGTAGTTGAATCTGATTGATTCACATCTTGCCTGGATGAACCCCACTTAACCTTTTTTTTAAAACATACACTAAATTAATGAGTGCCTCCTAACTATTATATAATAAAGCCCTATGTTCTTTTTCGAGCAACCAAACTAAAGCACCTCTGAATTCAAGTTCTAACGGAATTAAAAGTTATCATGGCATGACACTGAAATTCCCACCAAATACCCCACTTTTCTCACTCATAAACACGCATATTCAAGAAAAAAGTTAGGAAAGAACTTAAAAGCAAGAGACGTACGCTTTATAATTAAGCAATACTATATTTTTATCTCCGGATGTCACTTTTTTCAAGGGCGATGGATGGTTTCTTTTAGAAATATTTTTTGGGTAAATTACAAAAATAAATTTTAACGAACTTCCATCTATCATTTTGGTCCTAAAATTTTGAAAATATCACTTTGGTTCTTAAAGTACTACTCGTTTACTAATTTGACTCTCAAAGTTTCAAAAGTATCACTCTATTGGAATTTAAGTTTTTAATTTGTACCAAATTAGTCCTGGATATGACATCCATAATCCATTGAAAAATATGATATTTATATCTATTTATATATTTGTTACAAATAAAAATTAAGTTGTTAGGATTAAAATGGTAAGCAAATGATTTTTTTTACATATCAAAGTAACAAATGAGCTATGCTTAAAAGCCCAAAGCGATATTCTTGCAATTTTAAGAATCAAATAATAAACGAGTGATACTTTAGGGACGATTTAAGTAATTTACTCACTAATATTTCTTGGCGAAATAATTTTATGACTCATCAACACCAATCGCTGGTATTATTAGTGGTTTGTTGTTTTAGAAAACGTGTGATTCATATTTTATCGAAAGTGTAAATCATATATAGAAAAATTAAATAACATATTGTTAGTAACGTATGTGGTTTGGTTAAAATATAAGAGTAGAACTAGGGTGCTCCTAAGTTCATCAAGTCCTTTTGTGAATTCAACTCTAAAATCTATGAAATTAATTTCAAACAACGAATCCAATCCGTTAAAATCCTTCTATCTTATGAGTGATGCGTCTACATGTGAAAATTTTAAAGTTTTGAATTAATTTCGTATAAAGTCAAGTGGTCAACATTAGAAGGTTTATAAATTAATTTTAATGTATTCATTTCGGGAAGTCTTTTGATCCCTTGTCTCTATACAAATTTTATTTCAAATTTTAAAATTTGCGCATGTAGACGCGACACTCATGAGGTAGAAAGATTTCAACAAGTTGGATTCGTCATTTGAAGTTAATATGATAAGTTTGAGAGTTGAGTTCACAAAAAAGCTTGGTGAATTTGGAAGCACCCTAGTTCTACTCAAAATACAAATCAACTGTTAGCAATGCTAGGGATTAATGTTAAATGATGATGTGTTGTGTCGTGAAAAATCTTAGACAATTGTTAATGGAACCAAATGATCTCCTCTAAAAATGTGAAAAATCCTAGACAACCGTTAATGACCCGAAGTAAAATTATATTAAATATTTAAATATTAAAATTTATTTCGAATGTATGTGTCAGTAATTTTAGGAACAAAAAAATTTTCTACAAGAGAATAGGTGATCCGGTTTTATTGTTAATGCATCATCGGATGAATTAGTAATTTAGTATGATACCGTTATCCCGGCTCAAAGAGGAGAATCTTTTCTCACCAGGAATTTATGCTATTTTTCAACCAACCGGCAAACATTTAGTAAAAATATTGACATGATGATCATTTTCTTTTTCTTTTAATGTAGCAGGTAAGATACCAGCTTATATTTTTACTAAAACAAAAAAATATGATGATCATTTTTATCCATGTTTTTTTTTTGTAGGGATATTTTTATTCATGTACAACATGTGTTTGGTTGTTGTGCAATTCTTTTTGTTTTTAAGATGACGATAATATTTGTGGCGAAGTAATCCCTAGAAACTGTGACATATCGCTGTAGTAGCATACTAGTAGTACTGTAGTAGTATGTTTAACCTCAGAGGTCGGATGCTTCACGGTTGTTCACACAGATTGCACAACATTAAACTAAACAAATAAATTTAGAAAGACCGAACAATCCAACGGTCGATAACTCTCCGGTTGTACCAAATACACTTCTCGGAGTCCTCACCGCGTGACAGAACCGAATTCAGTTGAAATTTTTATTTCTACCATATTAAAAATCAATAAACCAACTAATCACTGAAAAATTAAAAATCTACAACGATTCGTCAATTAAATTAACAGACTAAACATTATGTCCGCGGATTCAATTAACAAACATTTTTTTTTCCTTTCCAATTCTTCTAATGGTAATAATGACTTTGAAGACCGCGCAATTCATGTTGGTAGAAAGACTGGCATGCAGAGGAATCAATCAATAAACATTTTTTGTTTGTTGTACCTGGCACCAAACTAAATTTTAGTAGAAAGACTGAATATTTGTACTCGTCAGAAGAATCGTTCAATTGAATTGAGATTTCCTAAGAAGAGTGATCAAGTAAAGGGTCCGTCAATTAAATTGGCGGACATGATAAATTTTTAATTTTTCAGAAACAGTAATTATTTGATTTATTTTTTCAATATAGTATAAATAAAAAAATTCAGCAAATCCAGCCTTAGAAGTTAGAAAAGTGGTTCATTACTTCACCCCGAATTTGTATCTCTGCATTAACTCAAAAGAAAATCTTTGAGATAATACATCTGGATCATCTGATATGCTTTAAGATCTATACGGACTAAATCTGTACTAATATTAAAGAACCTATGTGTTAAAATCAGACTAACATATTGGCCCCATTTAAAATCAAACGGCTGAGATGTATTAACTCAAAAGATTCTCTTTAGAGTTATGTAGAGAATTCGTGTTTATCCGTAGATCCTGCCATATGGTTTTTTCACTCAAAAAGGATCTAACGGTCAATATATAATCAGAAGGAAGACAGCTTCCCTGGTCTTGCCATGGTTGTTCCTCAGGCTCAATGGAGAAGGAAGCGTGGCATCCGGGCATGTCCGACAGGATAGGTATCAAATTTAAATCAGTTCAAAGTCTGTTCAGAATCATCTAATTTGCTTCATGATTCAAGTACGTTTATTTAGGTAATTGTGAAGATAAAATGTGCACGAGTCATGAAGTGAATCAGACCAATTTAGATTTGATATCCATTGGACGGTGCCCCTCTTTCCAAAAAAAGACATTTTTTTACACAATATTTTTGGATTTGATATCCATTGAAGGTCATGCCTCCATATTTTATTAATCAGAAATAGAACTGTCAGTTCAATAAAGACAATGTTTTTTTTTCTTGTGATGTCATTGTACAAGATGCTCAATATTATCAACCATTTGTACCTAAATTCCTAAAAAACAATCTATGTTGTGTGAATCAACAATATATTAGCCGCTTAATTCTTCTAAACATATTTGGTACGTTCGGCTTATTGCCCATCTTTTCTAACCTTCTTTTACTTTAATTCTTATCTGGATTTAATTAAGCATTTTTAATCCCTCTTTAGCCACTCATATCATTTTAACCCTCTCTGTCCGTTAATTCATACAACTAAACGTAGCTCCTTGTATGTATTAAAATTTAGAGTAAAGATTTTGTCCCCCGCGAATTGGTCCCCTAATCGTTCTTCCGATGCTAATAGTAAAAGCCGTACAAAAACGCAACAATTCTATCTGGTTGGCGTCTTCATTAATTTAGTCTCCATACCTTTTGACTACTAGTCAACGCATCCAGAAATATAGACGAGATATGTATTAAAGCGGGAATCTGTGAGAATATTTGGGTGCCCAATTTAATTAGTCTTCATTCATTTAATCTGTGAGGAAATTTGGGTGCCGAGCTTGTAACCGTTTCATATTTCAATCTCTCATCTCTAACCATAATCTATCATAACTGGGAAGAGAGAAATATTCAACTTCGATCGAAATCTGCTGAAAGGGAGCAGTTTGGGTCCGATGGGTTTCATAATTGTCTAATCCGTTTTAAGATCTGTGTGCACGAATATTAAAGCAAACTCGCATGGAAATTAAAGCGACTCGCACAAATCTTAAAACGAATCAGACAGTTATGGAACTCATCGCACTCAGTTTTAATATGAATATTTTAAATGTACTAGTATGAATACTTTGTAGTTTGTATATTTACTAATAATGATACTTTCAAAGTTATAGAATGAATATTTTCTAAAGTTTATCCATTTGTGTATTTATTTACAAATAGCAGAACCTTAGTACGAATACTTTACCTTTTCCAGTATAAATACTTTCAATCATATAGTGTGAATGATTTACATATCAATATAAGTTTGGATTAGTATATTTTTTTCATTAGTATGTTTCTAAAGTAGTTTAATTTTTTTTTCTTTCTTACATATCAATATAAGTTTATATAGGAATGAATATTTTCTGTGTGTAGGAATACTTGCGTGCATAGTAGAAGTATGAATACTTTCCTCAGTATATATCAATATATTCAAACATCAAACAAATTAACTAATTCAAGTTACTTCACAACATAACAATTTACACTTCAATTCTTTACAACATGATAATTTACATTTCAATGCGTAAGTATGAATATTTTAATGTTCTAGTATGAAAATATATATGTTTTAGTATGAATACTTTATAGTTTGAGTATTTTTTAGTAATGATACTTTGTATTTTGAATATGTTATATGTTGAATATTTGGTGATATGTATATGTATACATGCAATGTTCTAGTATGAATATTTTATATGTTTCAGTATGAATACTTTGTAGTTTGTATATTTACTAATAATAATACTTTCAAAGTTATAAAATGAATATTTTATATGTTTTAATATGAATACTTGCACGCTGAGGTATGAATACTTGAACAACGAAGGACCCGAAAGTACTTTATCATGGATCTCATTTGAATGAGAAAATTACGTAGAAAACGTTCGTGGTTTTAGATTTGTAAAATTCCTCACAAGATCGTAAAAAATATTGACGAGATTAAACAGAGAAAAAAAATCCACTTCTAAAAATGTGTAAAAGATGAGTGTGTGACTAGAGAGAAAAGAAAGTTGATGTCCAGTTTTTTAGTTAAATATTTGATGTCTTAGGTATGAATACTTGATATATTATATAGGAATACTTGTGTGCATAAGTGTTCATATATGTGCACACCTGTTGTAAATTTTTTTCAAATTTAAGTGGTCCCCCAAGTAGTTATTGTTTCTCCAAGTTAGTTAGTGGCCTCCATTGTACTTTAAGGATAAGTTAGTTAGGAAAATATTTAGGAGATAGAATGGAGGAGAATATTAGTCGCTCCCTAAAATTTAATCCTAGTGTAAGCAAGTACAAGATTATGTGATTGCTTAAACTGAGTCAGTCTCTGACTACTTGTCCCAACCAATGAACCTACGTTATACCATCTGTTACACAACAACAAACAAAATAAAATTAGTAGGAAGTTTTTGCACACAGGACCGGGGAAAACAAATCCCGAGTTTTTTTATAATACCCAAAAATAAATAAAAAATAATAAAAATACCCAATATTTCAATTTAATGGCAAAAATACCCAAACCGTCCCACTGAGGGCCGATTTGGTACTGCTACAGTAAAAAATTTCAGGTTTTTTTTTGGCAAACTGTGGGGCGGTTTGGTATTGCTACAGTTTTTTTTTTAGGATCTTAATATTTTAATCTAAAAATGTTCAAATTTTATAGCAAACAAAAATATTCAATCTTACACTATGTTCTCAATTTTTTTTTTAAGATCTTAATATATTAATTTAAAAATAGAAAATAAAAGGTGTTCAATTTTATAACAAACAAAAAATTTCAAATTTACACTATTTCTCAATTTTTTTTAAGATCATAATATTTTCATCTAAAAATAGAAAATGAAAAGTGTTCAATTTTAAAGCAAACAAAAATGTTTAATCTTACACTATGTCATCAATTTTTTTTAATATCTTCATTTAAAAATGAAAAATAAAAAGTGTTGCAAACAAAAATGTTCAATCTTACACTATGTCCTCAATTTTTCTTTTATAAGATCTTAATATTTTCATCTAAAAATGAGAAATAAAAAGTGTTCAATTTTATATCAAACAAAAATTTTATATCCAACAAAAAATTGAACATTTTTGTTTGTTATAAAATTGAACACTTTTCATTTTCTATTTTTAAATGAATATATTAAGATCTTAAAAAAATTGAGAACATAGTGTAAGAATGAATATTTTTGTTTGCTATAAAATTTGAACATTTTTAGATGAAAATATTAAGATCCTAAAAAAAAAATTACTGTAGCAGTACCAAACCCCCCACTGCCACAGTGGGGCAGTTTGCCAAAAACAAAAGCTGAAAAATTATAAAAAATAAAAAATTTACTGTAGTAGTACCAAACCGCCCCCACAGTGGGGTGGTTTGGGTATTTTTGCTATTAAATTGAAATATTGGGTATTATTATTATTATTATTATTTTTTGGGTATGTAAAAAAAACACGGAAACAAATCTGAAGAGAGAGAAAACTCGAAATACTATAAAATAAAGTTGGGAAACTAACCATTAGCAATTGTCAATTCATTACTAGTCAAAGTGTTAATTCATAAATTTGACAAATAACAATCGTATATCATAAAAATACTAATTAAACTTCATAAAAAAGGTTGAGTTTTAAAACTTCTATCATGTCAGATCGTCGAGTTGGATTTATCAACAATTATGGTTAAATTTAACTGCATGGCTGACTGGCCGTAAGTTAGATAATATTTAACTAATATATATTGACCAATTTGGAATATATCTAATTTAGTGTTTCAAATTAATTACTATATAGAGTGATTATATAAAAAAAAAAATTTATATTTTTTATGTTGCGTTCTATTTTGGTTGCAATTTAGAAATTAAATTCTCTCTTTAAATATATATTTTATTTTCAATATGAAGTCCGAAAAATAGATTTTGTTTTTGTAAAAGGTAAATCTTATATTTGATACTCGATGGAATGGATAATAATAGCTTTAGTTGAAATTGTATGACAATTAAAAAATGAGTAAATATTAATTGAATCGCTATTGTTAATAATGCAGCATAAAAACTTAATATTTTTTTAGTATTAACTGGTCCTAGATTTTTACCGCAGGAGGCTATATATATAACTATTATATATTTAACCGTAGCCATAAATTATAAATTGATAATTACAAGTGAATCAGTTAGTTATCGAAGAGGTACAAATGACCGCACCGTTTACCTCTCATTTAATTAATTTAGATAGGTGCTGACGTGCTGTACGGCTGTACCGCATCCATGATCCATCCAACTTAGCTTGATTCATTGTTTACTTTACTTTACCCCCTTTTCTGCGCAGATAACTATAATATTTTGTACAGTGCCAATCTACCAAATTAAATCATACCTTGACGCTATCTCAAGCTCGAGTACCTTTGCTTTGAAGCACAGTCGCTGTCCAAAAATATACATCCATCCATGCCAACATATGGAACTATGGAAGTAGATTCTGGTCGCTTTCACAACAACTCTCTCATCTATTAAAAGATAAAATGGCCCGAAACTAAACGCGCATTCAAGAAAAAGTAATGAATTTTAATCCTCTAGTTATAGTAATGTGAATTTTCACTAGAACAAGATCTCAAGTTGCCTTAAACTAGATTTTATTCACATGAAATGTGTCTTCTCACCAATGACCAATGGTCTAATTTTACGTACCAAATTATAGAGAAGCTAATGAAAATAAAAATAAAAAAAATAAAAACTTATTTTTTTTATTCTAGAGAAGCTAATATTCCATGCTGTTTTTTGCCCCTCCCAATCCCATGGGGTTACTAATTACTTTGAAGCAGAAAAAGCAAGTGTACCTGGTGGCAGACCCAAAATTGTTAGGCAATAGTGTCAATTAAGAGGAACTTTTATCAGATTTTTTTTTTTACAAGTACAAATTTCACATAATTTTAAGGAGTTTTCTAAATATTTAGTGGTATTAATTGACTCTGCCCCCGAGTGTACTATCCGGAAAATTATTAGTTGAAATTGGGGGGGGGGATACGATACATATTTTCATCAATTCATGAACTTCAAAAATAATGTATTGTCATTTGAGAAGAAGCTTTAAATCTAAGGATCTTAATTTTACAAAAAGTTTTGTACAAATTACTTAAGAATTGTTTGATAATCCAAAAAAAAATGTAGAAGAATGGTAGAAAGTGATCCATCTAGATTCTCCATTGTTTTATTAGGTGAAATAAGCTTTAGACATTTTTTGTTCTAATCAATATTTAATTTGAAAATTATTTGAGGAAATATCATAATGAAAATTAAATTGTTGAAACATGAAGTTAACAACCACATGCTCAATTGAATTTTTTTGACACTCGTCTAGGAGGAAAACGGAAAAAAAAAAAAATTGAATATGTAGATGTTAAAAATGTGTCTAAATTACGAAGATACCAATTACAAACTCTTAAATGGTCTTTTATCTCTACCATCTGGATACATATTCATCTTGTAAAGTCGTCTTTTGTAGTTCTATTTTCAGTTTTGAAGTAGTTGCGGAGTCACGTTATTTTGCAGGGGTATTCCGTATTTATATAATTATGGCTCAATTTTTTTCAAAATATTTTTTTTGTAATGTATTTTTTTCAAAAAAAAATATAAAAATATGTATGTTTATTGCAAATGCTTCTGTGGATACGTTTTATTTTGAACTGTTTATTTGTTATTGATCAGACGGTTCAGATAATTTCTTACAATCAAATGTTCTCCGTTAAAATTAACAGAAGATTTTATCGAAAGGGTAAAATAGTTATTCTCCCCCTCTTTTCTCGCTTCGTCTGTGGTCTCTCTGCCTGCCTCCTGACCAAACTCTGGTCCCCGCCTCTCCTCTCTGTCTCCGCATCTCTAGGCCTCCCTGCCTCTTCGCTCACCTCAGTCTTCTCTGGCTCTATCCCCGCTTCTCCGTCTCTCCTCTTCCACCTTACTCCTGCCTCCTTTTTCTCACGATCGGAGGTATCGGTGCGACTTCAGCTGGTTAAAATATGGACAAACTTAATCATTGTAGCACACCCAATCAACATGGTACAAACTTAACTTCAATTGATACTCAATTAATCCACACAGTACCAACTGGTTAGCACATCAACCTCAATATATATAGCCAAAGAAAGCTTCAATTAATCCTCACTTGTGGAATGAAATCCCTAGAAGGACAAAAAGATCAGAGCAAATGTTTACAGATAATTTTCCGATGCTTGTTTCTAAAGTTAAACAAATAAGAAAAACACATCATTTTTGGGCTCCACTGGGTGCATTCATGTGGAAGCACAGTTCCATGGACCTATTATGGTAAAACCGGCTAATACCAGTACATCCTATAGTAACGATGGAAAAATTCGTTTCCCAGCCCTATGAAGCAAAAGGAGAGGTGGGTCCCACGCTGGACCTATTTTGGCCTCCCTCTAACGAAAGAAAGAATGCTGTGTGTGTGTGTGCGTGTGAGAGAGAGAGAGAGAGAGAGACCGGTGAGAGGGACACAGAGAGAACTGAGAGAGTAAGAGAGGGGGGTCGACCGGAAAGAGGGAGAGGTGTGCTGAGGTAGAGAAGGGGGGAGACCGGCGAGAGGGAGGGGTGCCGAGCAAATGGTCCGGAAGAGAAAGAAATAACAGAGAGTCTAACAGTCTGCTCCAATTAGAGTTACGCGGAGGGAGAGAAAGGAAAATATACTGTGCAGAGGTGAATGGTGCTTCAGTCGGCAGCTGCCCGAAGGTTTCACTTGCTCCAGAACCGAAAAAACGAAGGTGGAGCGGAGAGGAAACGGAGGTGAAGACGTACTGTGCAGAGGTGAACGCTATTGATTTTTGGCGAAAATCTTCACCCCCGATTTGGGGTGTAACAATCACTGTTCGGGGTGAACTTCACCTCCGACAGTTCCCTTCCCCTTCCATTAATGAGGGTATTTCACTCTCGTTGTGGAGCACAATCTAATAGAGAAGAGGTATGCCAATTTTGCCCTTTAGAAATCAACAGCTGTAGTTGATCTCACAAAAAATTTCGCTAAAAATTCGGTATCCACAGAAGCATTACTCTTAAAATAATTATACAATTATGCCCAATTATAAAATGTTGGTCTCATTCTATTATATTTTAAGACTCCACTTTTAAGACTCCACTCCTACTCTCAAGAAGTATTTGACACCAACGATCCCAAAGAGGTGTCTAAAAATGATACAGCGGACACAACAATTGCCAATCATATTCTCATTAATTCAAATTTATTATATAATGTACATTTAATTAATTCCGAATGAAACTTTCATTAAAAAAGAAATTTGAGATAATAGCTTTTCCTTTTCTCCATCACCCTCGCTCGCTGTTCTCCCTTGGAGCAAAAATAACGAGAGAGCTTTTGCTCTATTTTTTTATTGAAAGGGGTCTGGCAAAGCTCTATTTTTTATCGAAAGCGCGTCATTTAGCAACTGAGCGGTGCGTCGAACTTTTTTATGAATAAATAATAATATGTTTGTACAACCATCTACTGACATAACAGAAAGGAATATTTGTTTACGCAAATTAATTTGGTTTTATTTTCAATTAACATAAAGAGATTTATTATTATTTCCATATCAAGTGGAACGCAGAACGCTTGAAGGATAAGAAGATAAAAAATAAGAAGCGAATAACTTAATGTAATCCTTATTATTTTTCGTTATTTCTTTATGTTCTATTTTCGAGACGAGACAATTTTTTTATGTGAAATATCTAAAGAAGGAAATACGTGACACGCCGTGACGTGATGTGACAAACACGCCGTGATTTGGTCACGTGACGTGATCAATTTTTTTTTCACGTGAAGTGACGTGACAGGACCAAAATGGTGGCGGATGGTCACGTCATGCGTAGTCACGCCGTAACCATACGTGACGTGACGTGTCGTGACGTAAATTAGTCATGTCAATTTTTTTTATATTTTAATTTAAATTGTTGAAAATTTAGAAAAAAAATATAAAAAATTCTAAAATAAGTAAATAATGTTGCAAAGATTATTTTTTTATGAAATGTTACATCTGACATTACTTTAAAAATTCAAATTACAAATATTCATTAGATTAAACTAAAAAAAATAAAAATCAGTACTACATGAGTACAAATATCACTGAACTTACACTAAAATAAAAATATGAATACTCTGTACATATAAAAAAAAGTTGGATACTCTATATTTCATATAGTGACGTGACTGGTTCGTGTGATGTGACGTGACGTATATTTTTTCTAGAATGTGGTCACGTCACGCGTCATGCGAGTCACGTCACGTAATCGACACACGTGACAACGTTAACGTGACGTGACTAGTCACGCCGTGACAAATTTACTTCTCAAAGCATAGGCTGATATTAAAAACTGAGATTACAACAGTTCGCAGTACAACATATATATATTACATGAAACCAACAACCCAAATATAAATAGAGAAACTAGTGAGCTTTTTTTATAAACCATAATTAAAAAAAAAGTTCGGATTTCAGCATAATTAGCCGAGTTTTTACAAAAACCATAAAAATGGTTTGGCAGCCCGTTTTCAGTTTTAACCTCAAAAACAGGCAGCCAAACTGTTCTCTACAGTAACTTTTTTTTTTTTTTTTAGAGTTTCTTTATAAAATAAATCATATATTTTGTATATTAACAATAAGATTAATGGAACGATTTGAATATATTTTTTTGTGTATTTTGACCATTTTATCATTTTATCAAATCAATTGATTGGTTTTTTATATAAAAAAATCAATAAATATATAAAAAATCAATGGATTGGTTTTCAAATGTACGTATTATTTTTTAAAATTTTACTTTTTTATATTTTAAAAACAAACAAATTTAATTATTTAATTGTTATTTTTATTAAAACTCATTTTAATTTAAAAAGTACTTATTTTTTTGTAAAAAATATAAAATAAGTGTTTTATTTATGAAAAAATATGTTAGTATTCTAATTGGTCGATTTTTTAAAACAATGATACATTGGTCTACTACATGGATGATTTAAAAGTTTCTGAAACCATAAGTTTTGAAAAAAAAAAATTAAAATAGAGTCGATTTTTGCCATAAAAGTTGTTAGATTATGGAAAATATGTTCATTAATCATTCAGAGACATTATTTCCTAGAAAAAAGTATCCAGAGATACAAATTTTTAGTATTGTTATTGTAATTCACTTTTACATTTTCTTTTAATTTTCTTCACGGAAACATTTATTGATTTTTTTATATAAAAAACCAATCAATTGATTTGATAAAATGATAAAATGGTCAAAATACAAAAAAAAATATATTCAAATTGTTCCATTAATTTTATTGTTAATATACAAAATCAAATAAAATATCTGATTTATTTTATAAAAAAACTCTAAAAAAAAAAAAAAGTTACTGTAGAGAACGGTTTGGCAGCCCATTTTTGAGGTTAAAACTGAAAACGGACTGCCAAATTGTTTATTATGGTTTTTGTAAAAACTCGGCTAATCATGCTGAAATCCGAACTTTTTTTTTAATTATGGTTTATAAAAAGAGGCCCTAACTAGCAACCTAACTATAATGTCACCATAGAACATTCTTTATCTTTTTAACATATATCATAAAGATTTTTTGTATCTATCTAAAAATAGTTCTAAAAAATATATAATTTAATTTTCAAATATATTTTTAATATGAAAATTATATTAAGCAATTCAGATCAGGCTGTTTAAAATTTAAAACGAAAAGAATTGAGGCGTTTTAATGCGACTCATGTATAAAATATAAAATGATCAACAATTTTAGAGATGAAAGGGAACTCATCGCTGATGATATCAGGGATTAAAAGTTTTATTTAAAACAATACGGATAACGTGACAGCGCGCTATTGGCAAGTTCAGAGCGAAAATTTCAGTGATTGAAATGAACAGGCCTCGTTATATTTGGTATTGTAGGGATGAAAACCAACAAAGCAAATGTAGTTATGAGTGACACAACACAACCTCTCTCATCTCACCATTTAATTCGATGTCATGTCGCCCGGCATTTTTTTTTATAACTAAAAAATTAAATAAAGTAATATTAATAATCAATTTTTGAAAAAAAATTTACTCCTAACCAACCCGCCCCGGGGGGAGGGGGGGGCGGTTTACCCTGACACCAGACCGCCCCATTGAGGGGCGGTTTACCCTAAGCACAAAAACGGCCCCCCAGGGGGCGGTTTGCACTGGCTGGCCTATATTTAGCTGTTTTCTCTCTCCTGTCTCACCATAATTCACTCGCTCTTCTTCTTATAATCTATTCTGCTCTCAAACAGTGCTCAGATGCGATTTTTAGGCGATTCTGAGGCGATTGCGATCAACAGTGACTGAGGTATGTTTTTTTATAATTTTTTTTTAAATGCTAGAAATTTCATAAATAAACAAAAAACTAATATTGAACGACGAATTTCTTTTGTAATGTCAGAAATAAACAAAAATGTTCATTGCATTGTACATGGGTGGAAAAATCACGAAATGAGAGTTCGGATGCCAATACTCGAAAGATGCGACTTACGGCTTCCAAGTGAATGTCAATACTTCAATTTATGAAGTAAAGGAAGCAATCTTGCAACAAACCGGTTGGGACCGTGCCCGATTTACCGTAGAAATCAGTACCCGAATTAACAGCCAACCGCCCGGTGCTAAACCTTATTATGTAAAATATCCTATAGTAGAGCAGGATATATGGACAGCTATGTACGGGTTTTTTGAGTCCAATTTAATCCCGGTAATGGACCTATTTTGCAAAAAAGTTTCGATTCAACCAGTTGGTGCCGGGATAGGACCTTCTACCCATAACAACTTGGATACTAAGGCTGGACCTTCTACTCATAACAACTTGAACCCCGGGGCTGGACCTTCTACAGAGCACAACTTGGACACCGGGATTGGACCTTCTGTCTAGAATTATTTCTCGGATTATGATAACCCGGGATTTGATAATGATGCCACTGATTTTGGGTATGATCATAACCAGGATGTGACCTCACCCCCTCGTGAACCTGTGAGACGAGATAGGTATTTGCAAGTACCTGAGCGCAGTGTTGCACCCCGGGCTGAAACTAGAAGACGGTCATGTGTTGGTCGGGTTGGATACCAATCAGTACCTGATCCATTACCTAACTACAGCCCCCCTGAACCTAGAAGACAGTCCACAGTCAATCGAAATGATACAGGCATTGATTTTGACGGTATTGATGAGATACCGACAAAGAAAATGGATACTGGTGATGATTGGGATGGGGATTGGGATTTAGACAGATTATCAGAGGGCGACGATGAGGAGATTATGCCTCCTCCAATTGAAGACAGATTTCCGATCAGGGGACGAGGATACAAGCACCCGGTAAGGACATTCAATGACACTACTTCTTTTGAAGAAGCAGACATTTCTTTTTTTTGGGACACGCGAATAGGGACCAAGTATTCTCAGATAGGGTGGAGGAGATCTTAATAAAACACAGAGAAAAATGTTCTGTCATGCACGTTGTAGCATATGGCAGCACAGGTACGTAATATGAAGTGCAGGTTCCAAGTGAGATCATTCCACCGGTGGTGGGACAAAAAGGCATTATACAAACTCATGAACGCGCATGCAAGTACAGAGTCGTTTTAGGCGCGAACAATCAAGTAACGTGCGAGTGCCAAGGCCCCTAGTTAGTTCACATTCCGTGTTCTCATGTTATGGCGGTTTGTCGAAAACGGAATTTCCTTGAAGACGTCTTTGTTGACAACTATTACCGTACCGATTGCCTTCTGAACACTTGGGGAGCATCATTTCACAGCTACCCCAACCAGTACCAGTGGCCATACTACCTTGGGCCTACGTTGGTTCCCGATAAGAAATGGATCAAGAAGGGGAGGAGGAAACGCAAGCGGCGCGTAATGCATATGGACAGGATGCAAGGTCGGCGAGTGGGACATGAGGCTCACCGTTCGACTACTGACAGGCAGATTAGAGGTATGTAGATGATCGTACACAACTTAAAAATGATTTGAAATTAAATTTAAATATTGATACAAATGCATTGCAGAGGCAATAATCGAAGCCAACGAAAGAGAGAATGCTAGAGTGGTTGCCGATGCGGGACCTTCTGGAAGCAGGCGACCCAGTTAGGGAAGCCACTCAGGGAGTAGTCAGGGCTCTACAACTGCTGTTGCCACGCCGTCATCCACTTCCAGAAGCCTAAGAAGTAGACTTGGTCTGCTCGGACGTAGGAAGAGTTAATTCAACAAATATTGTATTTATATTTGTATCTTATGTTCTATGCTTGGTTTGCTCAGTTACGCTATAAACTTATTCAATTAACTTATGTGGTGAACCATTTTCCTTAGATGAATTTTAACTATTCGATCTGATTACAAAACCTGATAATTATTACACACTGATACATTAGAATTACTAAATAATTATTATAGACCTTCCAATAATACTACTTCTGAGAACCAGTACCGAAGGTACAAGGAACAAAATTATCGTCCGAGTGCGGTTCGGTCGCGGCGAGACGAAGAGACAGTCTTACCAGCATTTTTCTTTCTTTTGATATCGCCTATATGAGTCGTAGTAGACGAAGAGACCGTCTTACCAGTATTTTTCTTTGTAGGTAACGGATTTGGTTTTTTATAAAGGCTTTCCTCAAAATCATCATCGTCATTGACTGGGATTGACTTACGGTATGCTAAATCTTTTTTACAGATACAGTCATTTCCAGTACAATTACTAAACCAGGGCTTAGATTTCAGTTTTCCACCACCGGACGATTAATTTGGTGTGTTTTTGCTCATCGTTTTCACCTCTAAAAACAAACATCATAAACAACATATAAAATATAAGGTTTCAAATTTGGAGGATGGATCAAACAATTTCTAATATTTTTTGTTTATTTCTGAAATTTGCGACATGTTTCTAAACATTAATTTTAAAAAAATATACATCAGTCACTGTTGAGCGCAATCGCCTCAGAATCGCCTAAAAAATCGCCTCGTAGTACTGTTTGAGAGCAGAAGTCAGTTTGGAAGAAGAGTGAGTGGATTATTGTGACTTAGGAGAGACAAAATGATCATTTTATACACAAAATACAAAAATATATATATATATATAAACCACCCCCCTGGAGGGCGGTTTGTTCTGAAGTCTAGACCACCCCATGGGGATTGATCTCTACAGTAGACTGCCCCACAGGGGGCGGTTTGGTTATGAATGAAAAAAAAAATCTGAAAATTAGTTATTAATATTACTTTATTTAATTTTTTTGGTTATTAATAAAAATGCCCTCATGTCGCTGCTTTATATAATAAAAAAAACACATTCTCTCTCCTGGTCTCCTCTCTTCTTCAGTTCTTCTCCTTCTCCACCAACTCCAGCACTCGCATGATTTGCATCCATGTGGGTTACCGACTGACGATTCGCTCTCCTTCTTCTCTTCTCTTCTCTTCTATCTTTCTCAATTTTTTTCTGTCTTGAGAAAAAAATAATTAATTTAGTGTTTCAGCGAGCGCGAGTGATTGATTTTAAGTGACTGTTGGGTAGACATGAAGAGTTCGATTAGATTTTCTCTTCTGTTTCTCCTTGCTTTTAACTCTGCATTTCACTTTGTGCCGTCCAATTCCCTTTTGCAAGATGATGGTATGTATACTCTTTTCTCAAACTAGAAACCAATTTACGATTTCACTTGGATATCCTCCAAATTCTTTATTAAGAAATTTTTCTTAATTGATCAGCCCCTTTCACCTTTCACCTTTCACTGTATATATATCACATTTTTAACCGCCATCCTTACTTAAATCTCATTGTACGTAGGAATCATAACAACATCTTCCAAAAAAGAGCAATGTGGTTGATAGTTGGGGGAATTCATAATTGTTTTCAATTTTCAACTGCAGTCTGGATTCTCATTGCTTTTAAAATGGCTATATTTGAAGACCCTCTGTCAAAACTTTCCGATTGGGATGTTATGCATCGAGATCCGTGCAGCTGGTATGGCGTGCGCTGCTCTGGCAAACGGGATCAGCTTATTTCATTGTAAGGCAATGTGTTTTTAGTTTGTTTCTCATGTGTTCTGTCTCCTGTGCTCTGTAGATCTCAATTATTGACTGTTTTTAGTGCTAGAACCGAAGCATTCTCGGAGTTAGTAGCTTTTTTTTTTTTTAATAGTTGGGACTTGGGAGCGAGTAGTGTGGAATATTATGCTTAGTTATTTTGATTTGTTAGTTTGATTTGACGCTGTCATTTTTTTTCCCTTTACATTATGCCCTTGTCACTGCTGGAATTCGCTTTTTCTTATCCCATGAATTAAATTGAAGTTATGCCAACAGAAATAAGAAAAAGAAGCAAAATTTTTAATTGTGCAAAAATTGCAATTTTAAATATGAGAAGGACAAGAGAATCTCATTTTATGTTCAGTTTGTTGAGCCTACTTTTAAGAAATGTTAACAATTCCATGCCTGGTTTAGCACCTTGAAAACAAATGGAAAGAAAAGAAGAAGAAGAAAAAGATTCCGCCAGTAATTTGCATCTATAAAGTATTTCACTTCATCAACTTATGTGAAATTTGGAATTTTCAATATTTTTTCTTCAGAAATCTCACCAATTCCTCATTGAAAGGGTTCCTAGCTCCAGAACTTGGTCAATTCAGCTCACTGCAAGAATTGTATGTACAACACTCTTCCTTCACTTCTTCTTTTTGATAGTATATATTTGTTCTGTTACACTGACAGTTAGGCATGTCTATTTTTCTTGATCAGACATTTGGATAATAACCTCTTTATGGGGACAATACCTAATCAAATTGGGCTGTTAAAGAACCTAACAGTGTTGGATTTGAGTGTGAACCGGCTTACTGGACCTATCCCTGCTGAGCTCGGAGACTTGATCAGAATAAGAAAAATGTAAGGGGCTAAGTTTCGTTTTCTCAAATAAAGAGCTTCAGTTATGCCCCCTTTAGAACATAAAAATGCCCTCAAACACTGTTCCAAAAGGAGAAAACTCGGGAATTTCTGTATTTTGTTTGGAAGAAAACTGGGGAATTTAAAAGTAGGGAGATGTTTTTCATGTTTTTAGGGCTATCGGATTATTGGTTTGGTTCTATAGGGGTGCAAAATATGACAAATATTTCCTGTATTACTCCACAAAACATATTTTATCCTTCATGTCTCTCCATTTTTGTTTCATCCCACTTTCTTACATGTCCATGAAAATATGAAAATTTAGGACAGTAGAGAAGTTTGGTGTAAGGTGGAAAATGAGAATTTCTGCTGTTGCCCAAATTACTAAGTATTTTACTTGTAATTTCAGCTTCTTGTTATCTCAGCATTCTCTTCATTTTGAACTCCATCTCTTTTTTTGGGTATTTGTAGAAACTTGCATTCCAATGGATTGACTGGTTCTATCCCAGTGGAATTTGGTAAGCTTCAAAACCTGGTGGAATTGCGTTTGGATCGAAACCGACTCAAGGGGCCAATACCTGGTAGTGCCAAGGCGAGTGTTTCACAAAGTGATAGCAGGTATGTATTATGAATTTCTATTCACATGCACAACTCAAATTTTAGATTCTTTTGTTGCTTTGTGTGCAGGTTTAATAGCGCAATATATTAATTGATATATACTGGCACCTGTAACTGGTAGTAGGACTAAAAGATGATTTAGGTGTATATTATTTGTAATTAACATCTTACATGGAAATCTATAATTCAGTGTGTCATCCTTTTAGATGATCAATAATTCAATATCACATTATCTGAAATTGTACCAAGTCCACTAAAGTGCTCTCCTCCCTTTCTCTCTCTTTATTTATTATTTTGGTAGCTGAAATATTCAGTTAACCACAATTTTACTACGAGTTTCAGATTTACGGCTCATGACAGTGGTAATGGATTATGCCAGCAATCATCACACTTGAGAGTAGCTGATTTCTCCTACAATTTTTTAGTTGGGAAAATACCTGCTTGTTTGAAACATCTCCCAAGGTGAATATAATTTATGCAGTGATTGATCTAAAATTTTCTTTTGTACAATAGACAGTTTAATATAAAAAGTAAATAAGAGTAATATCAACGAAGGTTTTTTAATTGGGGGCAATCAATTATACAAACAGGTCAAGTTTTCAAGGAAATTGCTTTCAAGATGAGTTTTCAGTATTGCAGAGAACCATGAAAATATGTAATGGTATCTCTCTCTCTCTCTCGCCTCCCCCCCCCAACACATTGTTCTGTCTGTCTTTGTGTTTATGTGACAACAAGTTCTCAAGGAATACTGTTTTTATGATGAGTAGGGTTAAAAATGCTCCCATTGTTTTTGTGCTCCAATAATGCCTCACATCCTTATCTTATTTTTCATAGTCCAAGCAGTCAATCTGAACGCTCAACATGATCTGCATATTAAAAATGTGCTTGTAAGTTTTGGAAAAAAATTTACTATTTTTTCATATAGGTACAAAATCACTGTATTTCACAAGATTTTGGACCATCCAAAAACAGTGATTTTGTACCTATCTAAAAATATAATAAAAAATTTCCAAAAAATATAATATTTGGGCTCCAAGCACATTTTAATATGGCGATCATATTGAACTGTTTAGACTTTCAAAACCGAGATAAGGATCTGAGGCATGATTGGGGCACGAAAACAACGGGGCATTTTAACCCTACTCTTTCATGATATTGGTACCGGCAATATTGTTTACCGGCTAAGTCAGTAAGGCCCTGAAACTATGATATTGTACTGGCAATGCTGCTTATTGTTATCATACTCGTGCTGTTCAATGGAATAGCCTACTTATAAATCAGGTCATGATCCACTTACAATTGCAATTTACTTTCAAAACTCTATTTCGTAGGTGGCTATGTAAAAACCCAACCAGCACAGAAAGGCGTGGCGTACAAGGAATCAAAGGAGTGGCACAAGCACCAGAACGCCAAACAGCCATGGTGGCTTCTATTTTTAGAAATTGTGACCGGAATTCTGATACTTGTTTTGGTTCTTACTGGTATCGTTTCAGCTTACAACAAAAGTTGTAAGCTTAAACCAGCCTTGAATTTAAAAGCCCCCTGGAGCAGAACTCAGAGCTGGAGGGATGAGATCACCATCTCTATAGGTTCGTAGTCTGTTATTCTTACGGGATTTTTACAAATTACAGTTAAGAGTGAAGCTATGGTACTATGCATAGCGCAAATTAGTCCATACTATGGATCAATAACTTCATTTTCCATGTCCAAACAGTCAATCTGAACCATTCAACATGATCTCCATGTGAAAATGTACTTGCATACTAAATTTTACATTTTTTTAGATGTGTAGAAAATCACTACTTTTGAATGACTTGCAATATTTAGATCAAGTGATTTTCTAGCTATCTAAAAAAATAGTAAAAAAATTCTAAAAATTCTGAAATTTGATTACAAGTACATTTTCATATGAAGATCACGTCGAACATTTTGGATCAACTGTTTGAACTTTCAAAATTGAGATATTGATCCATAGTACGGACCAACATGCGCTATGCATAGTACCGTAGCCTCACTCTTACAGTTAATATTTACCATACAGGGCTGACACATGCAAGTTCCAACAAACGTGCAACTATTATCATAATTGCATTCAGCCAAGCAAAATTTTCCAATAACCTGATCATGTGAACTTATCTGACTTCTCAGCAAACTCGGCTTAATTTGTATATTAATGTGGTGTTTTCAAGGAGGAATAAATCAGTTTGTGTGGACAGTTACACATTTGTCCATTTTAAAGGGGAGTAACCTTAGTCTAAATGTTACTTGCAACAGAATATGTTATGCAATATTAAAGGGGAGGAATGTCGGTTTCAACTTATAGATATACAATTTCAATCTGCTATATGTTATGCAAGTAAATTACATGCATGTCCTTGTACAAGTAAGAATTTGCTTGAAACACATTTCTCTACAGATGGTGAATTGTTGAAGAATATACCTAGGCTAACCCGGCAGGAGCTTGAAATAGCATGTGAAGATTTTAGCAACATAATTGGCTCTACCAATGAAACTATAGTTTACAAAGGGACTCTGAAAGATGGGCCCGAGGCTGCAGTTATTTCCCTTTGCATCTCCCATGCCAGCTGGAGCAATTATCATGAGTTCTTCTACCAGAGCAAGGTATCACATCAGATATCTCTAGGACTCCTTTATTACTGGTATCGAGCAATATACCATCCTGATACAGACTGCTTGTTTTGTAATGACACTTTTTGATGTATGGCATTATAAATTATACAACAGTTGATATACCTACCATGAAGAGTACAGCAGATCAGAAGCAATTTCCAAAATTGAAGTGGTTTTGTAATCACTGAAAAAGTGAAAAGAAAATGAACAATTTAATTTATAATTATATCTTTTCCAGCTAGCTCATTTGGCAAGGCTAAATCACGAGAATATAGCGAAGTTTCTAGGCTATTGCAAAGAATCTGAACCATTTACCCGAATGGTTGTATTTGAGTATGCATCAAACGGTACCTTGTATGAACACCTACACTGTAAGTCAGCATTTTGATTATTCAGTTTATTTATGTTTTGGTTTTCAATTCTGCGGAAAATTTTCTACAGTATTTAACCATATTGACTGCTTGCCCGTGCTTTTAGATGGAGAGGATGGGTCACATTTATCCTGGATTAGGCGAATGAAAGTTGCTATAGGAATTGCGAAAGGGCTCCGGTACTTGCACACGGAATTGCAGCCCCCATATGCGTTAGCTAATTTGAATTCAAATGCAGTCTACGTTACCGAAGATTTCACTCCAAAGGTATGCCTCATCTCCTTTTTTTTTATTTAGGATTCCATTAATGTCTTAAGTTTAAATTGGATTCCAGTGCCATCCTAACGCAACTTGTTCTTGTAATGTATGTACATGATTAATTACAGAGGTTTTTATTTTTTTAATGTGTATTTGTTAATTATTTGACCTTTTATTTTATTTTTCTCTTTTACAATTTTGTGCAGTTAGTTGATTTTGAATGTTGGAATATGCTATTTTCAAATTTGGAGAAAAACTCATGCCACATACAGAATGGAAGTTCTGTTCATGGATTTCCGGGCACTTTAGAGGAGCGAAACATGGATGTGCAAGCAAATACGTACGCATTTGGGGTAGTCTTGCTGGAGATAATTAGTGGAAGGCCTCCCTATGGCAAAGATCAGGGTTGTTTGGTCGAATGGGTAAGAACCTTTATGAAAGTTAATTTATTTGTGAATACATAAAAGTCACCTTAGATTGCTAATAGCACCTTAGATTGCAGCATTATCTTTTAGAAATATTGCTTTTGCCTATTTGAGAATGCTACCCTTTTACCAGAGTGATTCACATATCACAATCTCTCTTTTTCTGAACTAATCATCATTTGCTGCTTTTGGTCAGCGAAGTTTCTGAGTTGCCATTTTGATCCATATTTTAACACAGCCGTATTGGCTTCATGCAGCGCACGAATCATGCACATAGTTGTTTTGATTCTATACTCCGTGTGCTGCATGAAGTCAAAGTAGGAAACCATAAACAAAAATAAAATTGATTGGTAATGGAAAGTACTAAAAAAGTGATACTTTCGGTTTGCATATGATTTTGGTATGAAATGACAAAAATTAACTTTGCTCAAAAATATATTTCTTTTTTATATTTAATAGGGCCTCATTTTTAGTTTTCCACAAACTAGGTTATTGTGCAAATAAGAGGGATTTTAATTAGCTTGATAAATTTCATGTTTTAGCAATAAATTTGATGACAGGCTGTTAAACATCTCCAAAATGCTGAAGAAATAAAGAAATTAATTGACCCTGTGTTGAGCAACTTCAGAAGAGAAGACCTGGAGGTCATATGCAGTGCTGTTAGTCTATGTTTAGAACCCGACCCGTCGAAGCGACCTTCAATGCAAATCATTGCTGGAATTTTGGAAAATGGAATTGACTTGTCAGTTGCTGCTCAGCTCAAAGAGTCCCCTTTGGCATGGGCTGAACTGGCTTTATCCTCCTAATATACCATACCTTCTTTTTTCTTCTTCTTTTACTTGCTACACTGTAAATAATTTAGCTAGTACGTTCAAAACATTTCTCTCTTTTTTGTATTGTTAAATTTTTATTTTACATTATTATGTCGCTTTCACACGGCCTGTTTGATTTGTTCTGTTCAACTTCTAAGCATTGTCGTACATGTGTGTTTTGTTGCTGTTATAATTTTCTTACTAATGAAAAGTGACGGTTGGTCAATGATAATCGATTAGAGGGTTCACAATCGAACAGCACAGACCAATGAAATATTCGATTTTGAAGCATAGTTTTGTGCAATTGATATTATATAAAGGTAGTTGACTTCTAAACTATGTTAAAATATGTTATGTTATTAAATATTTTGTATTGTTAAATTAATCATTAATTACTATCAAATTTAATTATATTGCTAAAAATTATTCATTTTTATAGTAAATATTCGTCGATATATGAGTATATCATTTTAATGTACAAAATTAATTACATTATATGATCATTTATAAACAGTTATATATTTCTTTTATGTTGAATTCTACTATGTGATAGTATTTATTTTAATTTAAAAATCAATTGTATTGTCCAATATGTATTTTTATCTTCGATACAAAGTTAAAAAAAAATCCTAATTTAAAAAAGTTCATTGAACTCCAAAATGCATAGAATGGTGGCAATTTATAATATTGAGGGTCGGTAATAATTATCAGAAGAAAAAAATAATCCAGATAATAATATGAATATTGATGTATTATGTACAATTCACAAGTACGAATTTTAATATGGCAGAAAGGATGAATAAATAAAAATTCAAATTTGTATATAACTTGTATTTTAATTTTTATAGAATTTACATTTATCTTGACTAAGTTATATCATAGTCAGTTACACTTTGATACCCATATATACGAATTTCAATGCATAAAGAATGTTACTTTTAAAAAAAAAATTAAATGTAATATTTTTCTAAAAAAAATTAATGCAATAAAAAGATAATCATGTACTTGGTACATAGATTTATTGTTTTTAATGCATCAAAATTCTGCTAACAAAACAAATTATGTATAATACATTCACATTAATAGTCATGTCAACACGTTTACGATCGCTAAGCGATCCTTCTTAAACAGTAATTCTTATTTCCCTAAAAGAATACATGGATAAGTTCCAACGGCAAGATTATAAAAAAAAAAACCTATTTAAATGAAGGGCTGGTAGCTTCCGGTCTTCTACCAGACTTCTCAAAAAAAAAAAAAAATTACTAAATGAGAGACCCTTTTCTCTCTCTACACGAGATTTTTTTTTTGTCTAGGTGCTGCTCACACGGCAACTTCTAGATTGGTCTAGAATTTGGCAGCTAAAATATATATATATATATATATAGAGAGAGAGAGAGAGAGAGAGATAGAGGTTATTGTGAACATTTCAAACCAAAATTATTAGATAAATTGGATATGTTTTGTGATAATTTTTAGATTGTAAACTCATAGGAGAAATTTTGAAATTTTGTTGTTAGATCAAGAAGGAGATAATGGCACCGGCTGTGATTAACTGCCACCAAACACAAGGCCAATTAAGAACCTGTTTGTCATTCACTTTGGCCTAGTTTACACATGGATCCATGACGTTGAGAGATATTTTGAGCCATACGGGAAGATTCTGAATGTGCAAAGTAGAAGAACCTTTGTATTTGTTCAGTTTGAGACTGAATAGGAAGTGACTCAATCTCCATAACCAATCTCTGTTAGGTTGAGATTTAGATTTGAGGTCCAAATTCTATTATGCATTTAATTATTAATCAATGTACCAAGAAAGATGTAGGAAAATTTACTGAAACAAACTTTGACCCCATAATACTGTGGTGGTTTTTGTATTTTACAGCAAACTGTTTGACAGAATAGTGCAAGTGGAGTGTATGCTCAGAGATGATGGGGAGCCATGGAAGTCCTAGAGGAGGCGACAGTCTGTCATTAGCTTTCTGGTCTCGACCTCCTTGTTTTTTTTAGACAAATAGTCTCTGTAACATGAATATTGTAGTTTGTTGTGGTCTATTACCTAATCATGATCAATTTTGCATGTCAAATTTTGATGATCAATTGAGCTAGTGAGAATTTTTTTGTTATCATTCTTGATAGAAACTGCTACTCACTTTAGTTGGTATATTACTACGTACCAGCAAACAATGTAAAAAAAATAAAAAACTGCCCCAACAACACACATTTAGATCACTATCCTCTATTAATTGTCAGTCAAAAATAAAAATAAAAACTGAAACATAAACCATGATTTATTATATCTAACAAATTCAACAGATTAGCACTCATGCAAAATTCAACAAATTGTCCCTCGAAATAAAATGCTTCAAATGTTACAAAAATGATATTTAGTGCTGCATCTGTTATGCTCTTCTAAAAAATTGTAGGTGTAAACATTAAAATTGTTCATTGGTTGTCAGAGAAGACGAGACAATACAAACAAGAAAATAATAAAGCACAAATATATACACATAAGCACATTTAGAAGAGCAACAACTACAAGAAAAAAATTGAGTTAAGTGTTACAAAATTTAATCGCACTCATCAACTGTCAATAAATACATTGTACTATAAGATCATTTTTTTCAACTAAATATAGTTACAATATTACGCAGTTGTACCACTCCGGTACCTATGGTACCGGATGGGTACCGGTACCATAGTCTTTTACTTATACATCAAATATTGTAACTATGTAATCTAAAAACCCAAGTCCAAAAATCAAAACTAAAATTGCCATCCATTATATGTCTCTCTGTGTACCAACCGCTTGGACTGAGACCATACCCCCTAACCTGTTAACAAAGTTGCATCCATAACTTAACCTCTCGTTCAATCATGTCAGCCAACAGGTACGTTGATACCATTTTCTCTCTAAAAACCATCACATTTCGTTGTTTCCACATCATCCGCATTACTCATAGAAACCAACAAATCCACGTCTTCTTTCTTATTTTGCCTTCAATCTGACAAGCTCCTCCTAACGGCACTGCACTTCCAGTATCGAATCACCTGGTACCATCAGCTGACAACCCAATCGTAGAGCAATCAAGCTCCAAATTGTCCTCGCATAGGAGCATTGAAAGAGAAGACGGCTGTCTCTATCGGACCGTCGCGTAGCTCCACATCATATTCAAAACCGACAAGCTTCGATAAATATCAATTTGATAGCTTGTCCATTCAAACCTCTTCATCTCTTCATCTTAGCTAAAGTCACAATCAACTTCAATACATTTCCTGTATCACAATTTAATATACAATGTGTTATAATTAAGATCGAACAATTTTATATACCAATCTAGAACTCAATTGAACCAGTGGCGATCTCTCAAATTCTGAAATTAAACACAAAAATACTAAAAGTTTCAATACAAATGCCCTTAATTTTACCCTCAATGCAACATTAGAATCTATGAATTGCTAGAACTGTGGCTATACTGGTGCCTTAACATCTGACAACCCAAAAAATCCAGATCCAAGATGGATATTTTTTGATTGCTAAATTTAAAAAATACTCACCACAGGGTAGCAATCTTGTCTAAATATGCTCCAAGTTCGTGGGTTTATTTTTATTTTTTTGTGCAAATTGAGCAACCAATACAAATTCGTTGAATTAGTTGAAAAATAACATAAGGGTGGAAATTTCAGAGGAATGTGTCTTACCTATTTTTAATGGGAGTAAGCATAAGGGTTGAAATAACAAAAGGGTTGAACGTGAGGCGGCGAGAAGAGGGAGAGGTGCGGTTGAGTGCGAGAGGATACAGCGCTGATGATAGAGAAGGAGAGAGTGGCGATGTAAGAGAGGAGAGAGCGACGACGGGGGAGGTGAGAGAGCTGATCTGAGAGGCGAGCGTTTAATTAGGCTTTTTTCTTCAGAAGGGGCTCTAATCGTTGAGAGAGAGGGAGAACAGGAGACTCCAGTACTGCATTAAGTTTTTTTGCGGTGAATTCTTCTTTTCATCTGCACGATATTTGACGGAAATAGGATGGTCCAAATTTTTGGAGCATTTGGGAGCAGATGTATTTGGGTGCAGTGGAAGACACACTATCTATATGTTCATTTTACAAATAGATCTGTGGAAGACACACTATATATATATATAGGCAACGACTTCTATGGATATAAGGACCTATTTGTAAAATGAACATATTTTTATTTTCAAAGTTCAAACAGTCGATCCGAACCGTTCATCTTGTTCTCCATATTAATATGTGCTTGGAGACCAAATTTTATATTTTTCTGAATTTTTTTACTATTTATTAAGATGGGTACAAAATTCAATGGTCTGAATTTGATAGTTTTTTGTACCATCTTAATAAATAGTGAAAAAATTCAGAAAAATGTAAAATTTGGTCTCCAAATACATATTAATATGAAGAACAAGATGAACGGTTCGGATCGACTATTTGAACTTTGAAAATAAAAATATATTTATTTTACAAATAGGTCTTTATGTCCATAGAAGACACTCTCTCTCTCTCTCTTTATATATATATATATATATATATATATATATATATATATATATATATATATATATAAACATTAGCAGACAAATCTTTCCCAATTTATTCCAATACGATATACCAAGTATTTCTGATGACGATATTTTTTAAGTGAAGGCTGGAGATTAAGCTACTAATTATTTCATATTTATCAATAATGAAGGATATTATTTTTATCACTAGATTAAAAATTACTTATGTCACAAGTTTTGTCAATATGCAAGTCTTATATATTATTAACCGTAATTTTTAGACACCGAGTTGATTTTGTACTAAATAGAAGAATTTTTTTTATGCAAATGCATCTTCCAGAGCATTAAAAAAATTTGATCAATTTTGTCATTTAGAATTTTAGAATTTAATAATTAATAGAATAAAAGAATATCGTGATGATTTGTCAAATATGATTTAAAATGAAGTCGTCGTCAACATAAATGCGATGATGTATGTGATGTGTTTAAAAATTAAAATTAAAGTCTAAAGACAGTGAGTGGTGTAGTGCCGGTCAATTTAGATGAATTTGTTCGATTATGCTATATTGTTGATTTGAGTTGGAAAAAAAAAAAATGATGAGAAAATGAAGAAACGGTAAGACAAACACGCAAGGACATTATGGTTGCATTATCTGGCAATTTGAATCTGCTGGCTTCTATTATGAATTATCATATCACCGTGCGTACGACCACCTCACCTAGGCCCTAGCTAAAGAATCACAAATTTTGGGGTATCAAATGTCGAGTCCGTATCCTCTGAGATATCTCAATTTTTGCATGACCGACGTGTCCGGTGTCTATTCGGGGAACCGTAGTGGGGCAGTATTAATTGAGCTTTGAGATTCGTGTAGAACGTATTTGAACGATTGAGATATTCCAAAAAGTCACGCAAAGTTTGAGATATCTCAGAGGATGCGAATTAATCAGTTGTCGGCATTGAGATAACAACATATAAATATGCCACATGGTAATACAATGAAGCCTGTTCGGTGGGAGGTGGGGTCCTCGACCAGTTTCACGGACCACAATCCACAAGCAATCCTCGCAGTCGCTTTCTTACTAAAATTATTGCTTACGGCTTCACGGAATCAGGCTTTTGCCTGCCATGCAATGGACCACTTGTAACGGTCTAGTGCGACATTCATTAAAGTTCCAAAATAAATATTGCCTCTGGATTGCGACATTAGGACAATATAGCATCTTAAAATTAAATTTTAGATTATAAATGGACTGAATTTTTTTTTTTTTTTGGGAGCTTTTGAATCCTCTCTATGGTCTTGAACAACTGTTACAACAAGTTGTACGATAACATTACATAAAGAATGAGAAATAGAATCCACTTATCTCTGACATTGGAGAAGAAAAAAAATGTTGTGGAGGAGTGTGGTGTGACAAGTGTTCCTTAAGAAAAAAATAATACTTAAGAATATGAAGTGCGACATTAGAGAGAAAATAATTGTTTTGGAGTGTGGTGTGACTAGGAACAAAAGGAAATGGTTCGTGTCTATCATCTAGTTCACACAATCTCAGTCGAACGCGAAACAGTTTCTGTGCTCTCACCTATGAATATCAGAATATGATTACGAAATTCTGTACAAGGAAACTCCATTTGGTTCACCAGTCCATCCCAATAACAGAGATAAAACATTAGATAGTCCTGGATGAATTTGACCGTTCATTTTTAATCCGATCAAAGATAATTATATCATATCTTTCGTAAGCAACACATACGCAAACGCAAACCCCATCTCAGCTGCAAAATTTGTATCTTCCTCAAGGAAAAGAAACAATAGTTGAATTTTTTTTAATACATTTATATTTTAATTCTTATTTTCCAAGCATGACCAATAATCAATTACCGCGCCATCATCAAAGCTTAGAAATAATTCTCTATCCACCTCCCAAAATAGCTAAATTATTACAAAATTCCCTAATTAATCCCTCTTTATTTCAATAGTTTAATTGGCATGGGAAGCCGAAAGCTCCGCGCTTGCTCTCCTAGTTGCGCTCTACGAAGTGCTGAGCAACAATCCGCCGTTGGATCTTCCCTGTAGCTGTTTTCGGAAGCGAATCGGTGATAAATATCCGTTTTGGTACCTTGAAAGAAGCCAAATTCTTCTTGCAGTACGCGGTCACATTATCTTCAGTTAAATCCGTGCCATTCCTCGGGATCACCGCACAATTTATCTACATTCAAATCAACGGCTTAGAACACATTTTAGACCTCTCCATATTAAAAAAAAAAATGTACTTCGAGATCAAATTTTATACTTATTTAAATTTTTTACTATTATCTTAATTACGCACAAAATTATTGATTTTAGATAGTTAGTCTAATGTTAATTATGATTATAAAGATTGCCAAATTCAGTAATTATTTAGGATCAAATCGGCTAAACATTATTACCTCTTCGCCGTATTTGGGGTCTGGTACACCAAATGCCACGGCTTGTGCTATGTCTGGATGGCCTAGCAACACCGCGTCCACTTCTATTGGTGATATTTTCTCTCCTGATAAAAAGTACTTCTTTATTTAGTAATATGAAGGAAAACAATGGAGAATAAAATGAATTTAAAATTTCTAAAATTATAAAAGATCGTAAAATATAACAATCTATCACATTCGAATATTCGATAGCATTTTTCTGTCTATACTGACTAGTCATTGGGAAGAGAGGTGTTCCGTTCGTCCCTTTTGTTTACTTTAAAAATCCTTTTCGAAAAGATTTCTCTTCCTTAATTATCACCATTCACCAGTAATTGAGATTCTTCATTTTCAAAAGCTAGCTAAGCTAGCTGTAGGATATTTTTAGAAGATATATAAAAGGAAAAGCACTGATAATATAATATGTGTATAAAAAATATGTAAAAACATTACTGTTTGCTCTCGCGAGATTATTAAACCCATAAAGAAGATCACCTTCACCAGGTGTCGTTCGCATATATGAATATGATACAGAACTCCAAAGAAAATGCTCTTATTATATTTATTCCTAAATTCTGACAAATTAATAAAATTGACTTACCTCCTCTGTTTATGAGCTCCTTGATCCGGCCAACTAGGTGCAGATAACCATCTTCATCCAGGTAACCCAAATCGCCCGTGTGAAACCACCCGAACAAAAAGGCCGCCTCATTTGCTTCTGGGTTATTCTTATATCCCTTTGTTACATTGGGCCCACGTATGCATACCTCACCGGCGACACCAGCCGGCTGTGGGACCCCCTTGTCATCCAAAATCGCCAGTTCCTGCCCCACCGGCTTGCCAACTGAACCGGGCTTATGCGGCCCGTCCTGTGGCAATGGGTTCGAACACATTAAATGTGATGCCTCCGTCATGGCGTATGCTTCCAAAACCGGTGCATTAAATCCTGATTCGAGCCGCTCTAAAATGGCTGGTGCAAGAGATGCACTACAACTGCGAATGAATCGAAGTTTTGGAAGGCCATCTTGTTCAGGTTTTGTGGCATGACGATCAAGTAGGATTTGATGCAAGGTTGGTACTGCTGTGTACCAGGTGGCATTGGTGGCCCGCATGTCAGCCCAGAATGTTGAGGCTGAGAACCGACCTTGGGATGGCAGAGTGACTGACCCACCGGCAGAGAGTGGTGAAAGGAGCCCGGCCAGGAGACCATGGACATGAAACAGAGGCAGAACCGCCACGGTCGAGTCAGAGTCTGTAAACCGGTACACTGACGTGATGTTTTGTACGGATGCAGCTAGGTTATGTTGGGTCAGGGGAACCCCCTTGGGCCGGCTCGTGGTGCCGGAAGTGTGCAAGAAAAGAGCGACGTCAGATGGGTCATTCGAGAAATCTTTGACGAGGTTATGACTCAAATCACCGTTGAGGGTTGGCACCGAGATATGTACCGGGCTAGTCGGGTCGGGCAGAGAAACTGTGACTTGAGTGATGCCGAGTTTTGATGCTGCGGCTTGTACTTTAGGATTACCTATCGAGTCTGAGTCTGAGTCTGTCAACAGTAACTTTGATTCTGAGTCAGAGAGGTAGAATTCGAATTCCTCTTGCGTATATGCTGCGTTTAATGGGGCCGCTACACCTCGTGCCCGTATTACTGCCAGAAACATAATCACCAACTACAAAAATAGTAAATTAAAGGAATTTAATATTGAAACATGGAATAATCACCATATCCTTTTCTGTGATTATTTTATTTTATTTTCAGGTCTATTGTCAAGAATTAGTACAAATATTATATTATATTATATACCTCGATTGAATTGGGGAAGGTTAACGCGACAACATCGCCAGGAGATACGCCCGCGGATCGAAGAACAGAGGCGGAGTAGTCGATCAGCTCCTGGAGACGCGAATGGGAGATTTCAAACTTCCCAGCGAAGGAGACTGCCCGCTTGTCAGGGAAAGATGCGGCGGCTTTCTTGAGTAGTCCAGTGAGCGTGGGGGAGGCCGAGGCGGAGGCGGAGGCGGAGGCGGAGGCGGAGGCTTCGTGGTTTGCCATGCTATGCTACGCTTTTCTAGGTTGATTTAATTTGAGGGGTTGATGTAACGGGGTAACGGGGTTGGTTGATATATTTATGGGAAATTGAAAGGAAGAGAGGAAGGTTCATCTGGGGATGTTGTGAATGTTGTGATTTATGATACGTTTCGCTTTCTTATTATCTACATCGACATGGACCATACCAACTTTAATTTTTCTATTAATTGGTGGAGAAAATTTTCCTGTTTTTAATCCTGGACGAATTCTTATTTCTTAATATTTAAATTTAACGGGTTTGATTAGTATACGAACAATAATATCCCACACGCATCTCGTTTTAAAATTCGTACGTACCTTTCTCAATTTTTGTGTGCACGGATTTCAAAGCGTATCAGACAAAATTTGAAGCCCATCAAATTCAAAATATGTCTGATACCCATCAAACTCATTCCATATTCTCGGAGTTAGCAGAATCTTTATGCTTGGATCACGGCCATTATATAGGAATTCGGGCCAATATGTCTGAGGTGAAATGCAGTAATCGCTTTAATAATCATGTAGATTATTATTGGACGGTCTAGATCCAAATAGAAATATTCTGTTAACTTAGGTGATACGAATTCCATCAAACCTACTCCTCTCATAAAACTTTTAACTGTTGTTTATAGTTCTCTGATGAAAGATGGATGGAGACAGACAAGGAGTACAACACTAATTTCGGGAAATAAAGTAAGGTACTAATTTATAGAGTAAGCTATTGTGCATTACGAATTAAATGGGATGTTTTAATTCGCACTCATATCGCTATTTTTAAAGTTCAAATAGTCGATCCAAACCGCTCAACATGTTCTCCATATTGAAATGTGCTTGGAGACCAAATTTTATATTTTTTTTAAATTTGTTTACTATTTATTAGCCTTACTCCTAATCATTCTCATCTTCTTTAGAGAGCAAAAACTTTCTATCTCTCCCAGTTTGATCTCTCATGTGTTGAGAACACACAAATCCTAGAATCAAGATCTAGTTCTCTTGGAGGATAGGAATTAAGGAGCGACCAGATTACTACTTCTAACAAGAGCAAACTTTGATTTATAATTAATTTCTTGGTGGATGCCGTAGAGAGCTTTTATTTTGGAGTCTCAACTTGGTGCAAGGCGCTGCAAGGTATGAACCACCATTACATCAACAAAGAGGTGAAGGATCTTTAATCCTACATCACAAGGACTTTCATTTCTTGTTTAGAGACAACAAACAAAAGGTATGATGTTTATTTGAAAAATTATTTTTTGTTTGATTTCAGTCGTACATGATGATCTCTTTGATACTTTTCTTGTCAATTTTTTTTAAAGTTCATTGCCTTAAGTGCCATAACACCGAACAACTAGCGTGTCGTGTCACGTGACCGTATTAATGCGAAAATTACATGTCACATCACGCTACGGTATGAAACGTAGAGTATCTAACTTTTTAGTACGCATAGAGTATCTCGGTTTCTCTTTTAGTGTAAGTTCAGTGATACTGATACTCATGTAGTACTGGTTTTGATTTTCTCTAGTTTAATATAAGGAATGTTTGTAATTTAAAATTTTAAAGTAATGTCAGATGTTAGGGGTGAAAAACAATATGGATAATATCTGATTCGTATTCAAAAATTTTGACGTGGATATCTGATATCTAAATATTTGTGCAGATAAGGATACTAATATGGTTTTACGTTTCAATTATCCATATCCGAATAGTAGATTTATACCATATATTTTAATATATATGATGAAAATTTTATGTTGTTCACCATTATAATTAAATAAATATTATGAACTTTAATTTTTTTTAATTTTTTTATAATGTTTTAATAAATATCCGATCTGATCCGGATCCGTATCCGTCCAGAAAATGAAAAAAAGTTATGGATATGATTTTACCACTATCTACTCCGTATCCGCTCTGTTTCCACCTATCAAATGCCCAACTGTTTTTTCTAAAAAAAATGTTTTGCAACATCATTTATTTATTTTAAAAAACTAGAATTTTTCATATTTTTTCATATTTTGTTTTCTAAATTTTTAACTATTTAAATTAAAATATTAAAAAAAATTGAGTGACTAATTTATGTCTGTTATAATGCATACACGTGACGTCACGTATTTTATTTTCATCTATCTATCATCATATTTCTCTATTATATAAAAATTTTCATTGTTATCTACAGTGGTAAAGTTATTCGCAATAACATGGACAATGGCAGTGACGTGACCGGTGCCCTTGTCGTCTAAATTAATGAGAAAATGAGATTATTTGTCAACTTTTAAAACTAGAAAGGCTTTCCTAAATCTTTCTGATGACAGTCGCAAACTTCGAATTGTGCTTTCCCAGTAATTAAAAGTGCCAAATTCGAATTGTACTTTCTCCGGAATGAAAAAAATAAAAAAATAAATAAATAGATGGACCGATCGACTAGACGAGGGAGTTGAAACTTGAGACCAGTGACGGAAAACAAAAAAATTAAGATAGCGAATGCTAGATGAATAAGCGTTATATATGATTTTATTTTATGAAACAAAGTAATAGTAATATTTTTTGAAAAAAATAAATTTTAAATTTAAATACTGTAAAATTTTCTATTGAGAGAAAAACTTAGCTGGGAGGAGGGTTGGCGGATGAGAGCAAAGCGAGAATGGCTGGAGGAGGGATGACTGGATGAGTGATATATTTGTTAATTTATTTTGTAAATAATTAAATAAAATATTAAATAAATAAAAGGAAATATTGGATAAAATTTTAAATTTTAATGGAGATATTAGAAATTATACTTTTTTTGGAAAAAAACGATTATTTAAAAAGTTGAATGGAGCACACTATAAATTCTCTCTGTTTTTTTTTATTAAATGTCAGAGATCAAGTCACACAAATTATTTAATATTCACTGGAAATATTTTATCTGGATTTCAAACTTGTCATCTCTCAAGCTCTTACATGGAGAGCATTGTCCTTTTTTAAAGTTATCTAATTTTTACACTATTCACAAAAAAAAAAATCTATCTGAATTTCAAATTTGTGAACATTGCTTAATTTTTTTTCTTTTTTACATCGAATGTAGGTCCTGTAGAGTTTCATATTAAACAGAGTTTTGTGCAAAACAGGAGGCGTGTAAATTCTACTACAATAGTTATGTAGAATTGTAGACCGAATGGGGCTTAGCATTTGACCATCTGTAGAAATAGTCAATTTAAGTCAAAGAAGAGACTGTTAGGGTATGTGTGTTACAACTTACAAGTTACCACTTACCAGGAAGGATTCTTACAAAGACAGAAACATGAGCAAATACAGTGAGTGGGAAGATTGACCGATCAAAGGTGAAAGAACACTGGAGAAGGAAAAAGATAAGGCGTTATTGTTTTCGAATTGTAGGTTGTTAGGGCTGCAGTATTTAATTAATTAACTCGTCAAATCAGTTAAAATCAGACCCGACCCTATACTATAATTGAATTTATAACTTACTATATATATTTTTTTGAAGAACTTAAAAATAATGTTTTGAATCAACGCAATTGTTTAAGGGCCTGTTCGGCTGTAGTCCGGGAACGGGAATGGGCACAGGAACGGGTGAATAGTAAACAGCGGGTTATTGTTCATGTGAGAAAAAAAAATAAACTGAATTTTTTTGTCCCGCGTAAACAGTAATACGCAAGATGGCAGCCAAACAGGTTCTAATATTATTATTATATATCTAGTGTTAACCAGGGGCAGACCCAAAGAGAGGCAGGGGTAGGCACTTGCGTGCCCTGAATTTGAATTTTTTCTTTTATATTCAGTTCAATTTGATGTTTGTGCCTAGAGCTAGAATAATGCCTACCCCGGGGCCACAACAATTTTATTTCCGGGCCATGAATCTCCTTAAAAATTCATAGATCCCGTCAAGGTGAGAGTGATTTTCAAGACTGCACATCCCGCCTATTTTAAAATAGGCTCTACATTTGTTCCGGTGTTTTTTATTCCTATTGTGGGATTAAGTAGGCGGTACTTATATTACAATCCGGATGTTGTGCTGTTGTATTCCTTCTGTGCTACTATTGTACATGGATAATGGATTCCATTTTTGGACCGCTATAAAAAGTTCCTTAATAATATATTCTAGATTGCTATCCCTTTTTAACTTTTTTGGGCCGCTACAATGATAAAATGATCATAGCAGTAAATTCTATACATATGCTTGCTGAGTCTACAAAAGATTACATTCTACATAAATTATTATCCTGATCAAACTTTTATTACTTTTCAATTTTATTAAACTTGGTAAAAAAAAAAATGTTTTTAAATTACAAATGCTACATGTAGATGTATAGTTTTGTCCATATGCGAGTTAAAATTAGTTGCAATTGAAGTATGCAAAATTATGGGTTGAGTTGTGTTTATCATGTTGATTGATTTATCTAATACCCGATTAGTTAACGGTTTTAAATCCGATTAGTTATTTGAACCCGATTAGTGCCCTACCCCGACGGAAATCCTGAATCCGCCCCTGGCGTTAACGACCCCACATTCATCTTTCTTGTAAATGCCTCTTGCAAAATATAAATATGTGTCTTTATGCAGAAAGATGATGCCCATGATAACTATGGCGGGTTGGTTTTGAAGATTTTGAAGTCCGGAGAAAAAGTTTAGAGTCATATACAATTTTTTTTATAAGACCGGTTAACACGTTTTCATAAGCACTTCAACATCATATACTTATAAGTTATTTTTATATTTTCAAAATCTAAACAGCCGATCTGAATCGTTCAACATGATATCCATATTAAAACGTGCTTGGAGACCAAATTTTATATTTTTTGGATTTTTTTACTATTTTTCAAGATAGATAGAAAATCTATTCATTCGAAGATTCTGAATCATAAAAATAATAATTTTCTACCTGCCTTAAAAATAGTAAAAAATAAATAAATAAAATGTAAATTTTGGTTTCCGAGGATATTTTAATATGATATCATGTTGAACAGTTTGGATCGACTATTTAGATTTTTAAAATATAGAAAACGAGTTATAAGCATATGATGTTGAAGTACTTATGGAAACGTTTAGTCGGTCTCATTTTATATTGATATGACAATAGATCATACATATTTATAGAAGTTTGGACTCTTTATATATACAAACTTTGAGTCATAATATTTTATTTATTTTTAATATATACATATTAATTTTTTATATATACAAGCTTATTTTTTTTGGGATTCGGGGAGGTCACCCTGGGTGTCTTGCACCAGGGCTAGCCCGAATTGGCGAATTCAAATCCATAACCCAACTTTTGGAATTTAAATCGAGACCGTCCGATTCGAATCCAAAACAATTCATTCGGATTTGGAGCGTATACATTCTGAAAATAAATTCTCATTCCGAGACAACTCGGATCGACAGATTCAAATCGGACAGTCTCGATCTAAAATTCAAAAATTGAGTTACTTTAGGGGATCCGGACCCGGCGAGCTCTGCCTCGAAGATATCTCATATTTTGCGTGACCGGTGTCTATTTAGGGATAGTGCACGGGCAGTAATTTTAGTAATAGAGTATTTTACACCTATACATAGCTACAAATAATAAAATAGAAAGATACAGAGAGATGCACATCTCTTGGAAATAATTTCTTTTGGATCTTCTATGATGCCATCTTACACGTATCAGTTTGTCAGACACAACACTTTCTGCACGTATTTGAACGGCTGATATTTTCCAAAAAATCGTGCAAAATATGAGATATCAAAGAGGATCCGAATTCTGATCACTATGCTAAGTCTATGAATCGAATGATGTTTTAATTAATTGTTACTTAAATATGTTATGTTGAATTATGGGTGTTACTATTGCATAAATATTGTTACTTTTGGATTACTATTATGAACTTCATTTGTAAAATTGAGCAACAATTAATATTCGTTACGATGTTTATTTTTGGCTTTTCAAGAAGGCGAAGGTCGCAATGGGAGGAGGAGTCTTTGCAATTAATAATGGAACGAGGTCCCTACTGATTACGTACTGAGCGTTATGGAGATGCCACGTGGGTTGACGATTGAGGAACGAGGGAGGAGAGAGAGAAAATTGAACTGAGTACTGAGTACTGAGACTGGGGACAAGAGTTGCGACCTACACCGGAAAAGAACTTGGCAGCATAAAATCCCTGCCAATTCCAAGCCCACGTGCCCTGCCAGCCTGCCAATGCCATTGTCGGCAATTGCCATTAAAGTATGTTCAAAATTGAATACTTTTTTGTACAAACATCAAATTTATTATTTATGTCACATTGGCGAATTCTTTTTATAAATCATAAATAGAAAAATTAAATTTAGAGTTCCAAGACTGTTTTGATATTTATAAAAATCATAAAGATCGAGTTGACAACTCGTTCTCCACATTTTTTTTTGGCAATAGAATGAGTTAGTTTTTGGTCAATTTTTCAAATTTTCTGTGCGGTCTCTGTGTTGCCAAAAAACGGGCTCCCAATTCGTTCCCAGCAGAAAAAAAAAGTCAGACAACGGACTCCCAAGGTGTTCCTTGCGAAAAAAAAATGTATGAACGGAAATTAAAACATATATGCACAGATTTTAATAAGTAAGCACGAATCTTAATGCAGATCTAATGGTCACCACTAAATACAACAAATCCCAAAGCCTAAAATTAAACAGTCGCTGTTAGGGAATCTTTTACAATTAATTGATCTGGATCGTTCTTTTTAACTTGGCACAAATCTCAAAGCCAAAAATACTGCCGCCCTTTTGCTGGGAAAGAGTTGGGAGTCTGTTCTAGATATTTTTCGGATTTTCTGTGACGATTTCTTTTGTGTTCAACGAAATTGATAAAAAACGAGTTGGCAACTCGTTTTGAGAAAAAAAAAATATGGAGAACAAGTTGCCAACCTGTTCTTTATAGTTTTTTTAAATATCAAACCACTCATACTGAAATTCTAAATTTGATTTTTTTTTCATTTATGGTTTATAAAAAAAAAATTCCACATTGGCAACCGATTTTTATTATAAAAAATAATATAAACTTTTTATATACAAATTGTTGATAAGTGTCCCTTGTCACCGAATTCTTTATTCATACCACAAAAAAAAAAAATCAAATAACACATATTCCATAGTTTTGATCAGGATGAAGTGAGGTTTTAAAAGATCAATAATATAAAATATTAATGCCGTGAATGAAAATCAATTTTATACTACCCGAGACTATGGTACTATGCATAGCACTTGATCTGATAATTCTTGACCATTCAAAAACAGTGATTTTCTGCCTACCTAAAAAAATAGTAAAAAAATTCTAAAAAATGTAAAATTTGGTCGGCAAGTACATATTTATATGGAAAACATGTTGAACGGTTCGGATCGACCATTAGAATTTTGAAAACAAAGATATTGAACCATAGCACGGACCCATCCGTGCTATGCATATTACCATAGGCTCACTGATTCAGATATGTATATTTCAGAATTGAAATATCCGGCCCAGAAAAAAAAAAAGTATTAGAATCACTCGTTCTTTCGAAGAAATAAATTAGGATAAAAAATTAAATGTGTTGTCGTTTTAAGTACATATCGAAAAAAAATTGTTTCCGATGAACATTACCCAAACTTTTCTCCACAAATATACAGACACAAATATCCAATAAGATCTACTACGTTTGGAATTATTAAAAAAAGATGTACTGCTTTTGGAGCAATATGAACCTCACATTGCACCTTAATTACCTGTAAAGAAATAAACTAAAATCCAAGTGATAAATCATAAATGATGACGAAGGGAACAGATCAGAATCAGGTCCTTTTCTGAAAAATTAGCAGCCATTGGAATTGTGTGGGGAACTGGGAAGCTTCCTAATCCTATGCTATTGCTGTCTCAAACAATAAAAGCAGGATAAGGTGATTGCCTTGGTCCTTGGATATGAAAACTATAATAATTAATTGGAACTTTTTGAAAAGAGGCAAGGAAATATCTTGGGCTTTAGAATTACCAGCCCAGTAGGCACTAGGCACCACCAGATTCATTCCTGGCTCCTCCCATTTGGAATTTCGACATCTCTCTCGTCATCTCTCACATCAGATCAAATTTTATTTCATATTGGTTGGACCTGTTTAATTTGCGTCAAAATTTATACAGATCATTTTAAGATTCAATCCAATGCGCATGTATCTTAAGTCTTAACGCACACCAGATAGTTTTAATTAATTTGGTCCGATGTTGTATATATACAAGTACTTTTAGTCAGGACTACTTTCTTGAAGGTTGCTACCACATTTTACAGTTGGTACCTGCAAGTATAGATGAGCAGTCGAGCAGATGATGAGATAAAGAAAATAATTTCTTTATTTTAACTGGAGAGAGAAAAATAAAGTCTAAAAAAATGGATGTGTAAAAATAAAAGTGAGCTTGAATATCCGAACGGAAAATCAAGGGTGAGGAGTTAGATAATTAATTGCTCTTAATTTTTTTTAATTTTTTTTTTTATGTTGATAGTTACAATCGGACATCCCCTATGGGCTATGGCCCTATCCAACTCAAAATGGGCATCCAAAGAGTTTTGTGGTTTGTACCCACCAAATAGTTCTAGTTTCTACTGGGCAAAGTATCTACACAAAATCTTCAGCCCAACTGATTATTATGTATCCAATAATGTTAGTCACAACTCACAACGGGGGTTTTCTTCAAAATTCAGAACTTACTACGTGCGCAGACTGAATTTGCTCACTATTTCTTTTTTTCCCTTTCCTCTTATGTTCTGTTCTATTAAAAAAGAAGTTAGTGCACATACCTGATCTGATGCACCTAGTAAGTTTTGAATTTTTAAAAAACAGTGGCGAGGTGCGAATTTTAAAAGTTTGGAATGGTAACTAAATTTTTTTTTTGAATATTTAGAGGCTGGATGAAAGTTGTAGTAATTTAGATGTGAAATATGGTCCACATAATTTGAAAACTTGAATGGACTGTTCTAACGTATTAATTGTAATATATATTCTCGCAAATTTGTTTGCACCGAGGTCTTTATATATTAAAAAGTCAGAACGAATTAAATTATTTGAAAAGATTTGATGATATTTTAACATCGTTAGTCAGTTTTGATAATATCAAGACTTAAATGTTGTCCAAATTGATACATAAGCACATAACATTATTAAATCGCCTACCGAGCCGAAACTATATTCAAAAGATTTTTAGGATAATATTAATTCGTTTTTTTTACTCAGAATAGAGTAACTTATATGTAAAATAAGTTTCATTGGGAACAAAATATTCGAAAAGGTCATATCTTAGAAGAAAGAGGTACGCGTAACAAAATTGTGGGTACCTACTCATGAGCTTCAACATTACAACTAAGTTATGGGCAATTAGGATTTTGTAACTTTTTTTTATCAATATATTTGTTAGTGGTAATTTTAACTACTAACTATCAAAAAAATAAGTTTCATTAAAATGGGTTATAACATAGTTGATTAGAAAAAAAAAATTCAAAACTAGTTATTCAAAAATTGAGAGTTCGAACTCTTTTCACGATTTCATTTCACAACTTCTCCAAATCTTTCAACAAAAAAAAGTGACAAGTTTAAGTGATTATCCATCAATTTTAGCATTCTAGAGTCTCAAATTACGAATAAATACATACATTCTATAAATGTACTTTAGCAAATTTCTTTGAAAAAAAATATTGTTTCTTTAACCATCGGCACGACAAAAATAATATCCAACTATTGATAATATTTAAATTTTATTTTAATTTGAATGATTTTGGAATCTAAAGTGAGGTTTCTTATTGATTATGATAATTTTCAAATAATTTGGTCTTGTTTTAAGATAAAGTGATAAACACAAAATAACCCATCCAAGTTTTTGGTCATATTTTAAAATAATTATGCCTTAAATTCCACTTGAGAATTTACCGCTAAATTATATTTAGACTTATGGTGCAAGAAAGAATATAAAATCAAAATATTTACTTCTACCAAAAACCGAGGATCTACTCTCTAATTGATTCTAAAATTAAATTTATTTAACATTTAAATAAATTAAAACAACATTTGTACCTTATTTGAAATTTGAATTGGAAACTTGCTTCGGACCTAGACGTCTGATGCCTCTATCAGTATCCACCAGGAAATAACCAGAGAGCTGGAATTTCTTTTGCCAGAAATACTATACCAGCAGTATTCTCAAAAACACTATTCACAGTTTTCATAAAAATACTATTCATGACTTTCGCAAATACAGATTCACAACTTTCACAAAAATACTATTCACGACTTTTGCAAAAACACTATTCACAATTTTTCTTGCAAAAATATACACGGACTACGTATTCTTTTTTTTTTCTACACAAATCACTATTTGAGAGAAAAATGCGAGAGAGTAAAAATAATGTTGGAATTGATTGGATTGATTTCTCTCTCACCCTTCAAGCTCTTTAACAGGCCTCAAATTCAGTTTGATATTTACAAAAATACCCTTCAAAAGTCGGTCATATGCTGTTAACAAAAATGCCACTCATGTCAAAGGCCCATTTTCTATTTGGTTAAATTTGTGATTTTGAATTAAATTCTAAATTTAATTTAGGTCCAAATTAAAATGGGCTTCAGGCCCAAAAAAATTAGATATACTTATTACAATAGAAAAATACTTGCACCATAGCAATGATCAGGGACAGACTCAAGATTTTTGTCGGGGGCAAAAAAATATCGAATCGGCTTTAAATAGCTAATCGGATTTAAAACTATTAACTGATTACGTACTCGATAAAAAAAAAAAACAATGCTCTTCTTTTCAATACTCTGACTTGTAATTTTTGATATTTTAACCTATAATTTTAATTACTAATCAAAATTCATGAAATTTATTTTTAATTTTAACCTTAAATTTAATCTGAATTACAAATCAAACATTTATAGGGGCAAAAAAAAATTTTAAGGAGCAGAGTCTATCGAAACGTCCCAATCTCCACAAAAACTCAAAATTCAGGAGGGGGGAGGAGGACAGCTAGCTCCCTTGGATTAACATGGGTTCGCCTCTGGAAATGATGATCTGGTATAAGAAGATGCAAAAGAAGTTTCATTTTTTATCAATAGAAAAATAAAATAAAAAATATTGATAATAAAGAACAATTATGATGAAATTCGAAATCTAAGAAAACTGTTACAAAACGTTATAAACCATTACGTTTAGATAATTTACATTAATTAACATCTAACTAACGCAACATAAAAAAATCAAGGATGTTATAAAGAGTAACGTGCATGCCAAATTTCATTCAATATTGATTTAGATATTTGGACGTTATTCAAATAACGTCCTGTATTTTTTTTTGTTCTCGCTAATTAGAAGTGAATTTATTTTGATTATCTAGATGTTATGATTTATAACGTCCGCTCATTATAAACCATCACGATTTCTTAGATTTTAAATTTTGTCAGAATTGTTATTTATTATCGATATTTTTTTATTTTAATTTTTTATTAATAAAAAAATCGGTAAGAAGTTTGCACCGAGACATTATTGCAGTGTTACCTATTTTGGATGATCTAACTCGATTCTTTCCCTTTAAAACATAAAATAATAATTTATTTCTAAATAAATAAAAAATCAAAATGGGGGTCAGTGAGATACCACATCGTATACTACACGTCTACACGTCTACACGTCTACAGCTTCACGAAGTCACATTCGGATAAATACGGCTGTACCTGTAATCTCTCGCGGCCACACACACACAGCCACACGAGGCGGACGGACTCACGCACACGAGAAATGGGAGCGAATTCTTCTTCCTCCAATACAGCCGGATCAGTTCACGACTTCACCGTCAAGGTTATAAACTCTCCCTCTTTCTTTCTAATCCACACATACATTCTCATGTCCTTATTCCTTAATTGGAAGCCCATGGCAAATGGAGGGATTTTGATCATTTGTAGAACTTTTTGGAAATTTTTTAATGGGTAACCTGACCTGATACAAGAGATAGATAATAGAGAGAGAAGGTAGTGGCTAGTGGGAGAAGAGAAAGAGTACAAGACTCAATTCATTTTATTAAACATGTTGATTACAAAGTTTATATGTACGTATTTATAACTAATTTCTCCCATTTTTCATTCTAATTAACTTAAACCCAGTTAGTTATTCTAATAATACTAAACATATAAGATTCTACTCTACATACACAACCTCCTGAATATTGTTTGGTTATTTTATTCCGTTTGCTTTTTAAATTGTTTCTAGGATACCAGGGGATATGACGTGGAACTTAGTACCTATAAGGGGAAGGTGCTTCTGATTGTTAATGTCGCATCTCAATGGTTTAACTTTTATTCTTTTGAATAATAATAGTTATTTCATAGATTTCTTTTTATTTTGTCTTTTGAATAATAATAGTTATTCTTCAACTTACAAGTATCAAGTGCAGGTATCATGCTAATTTGCTATGTTTTTGTACTTGTTGCAGTGGCCTGACTAATTCTAATTACACAGAGTTAAGTCAATTGTATGAGAAATACAAGGACAAAGGTATGAACAACCTTCCTTATTTTCTTCCTTACTCGTACCATAGAACTACTACTTATATGTACATGGGAAACTTGGGATTCAGTTAATCACACACCTTGTGGGGGTCAGCTTAAGGATTGTTTTCTTAAGGTTCTGATAATTGGAGAAAATACTGTGAATTATCTGTTTTATAATATCTATTCAGTAATCTTAGCAGACAAGTTCCATATTTTATTTTGTTAATTTCATTGTCATCTGTTGTTAGTATTCTGTTCCAATTTTTCAGATGTTTGAAATTCTAGTTCAACATTTCTGCCCAGCACATTACCAAATGAAGATACATTTTTTTTGTATGCTTCTATTTCTGTGATTTAAGTACAGTGGCGGCAGGCGGGCGCGCGGGAGGGGGAGAGGGGGGGGGGGTTAAATTGGAAAGTTGAGATTGAAGGTGCTGAATAATCTAGTGCAGTGTAGTTTTATTATATAAAGGGGGCTGAAAAGTTTTGATGCATGCAAAAAATTACAAGTTCAAGAAAAAAAGTATAACTGTTTAAATTATAGGGGGGGACTTAATCCCCCCTTTACCTCACTAGTCACTACCCTCCGCCCCGCCCCTGGCTGGCAGAGGGGACAGAGGCCCCCACCCCAAATCAGAAAATTTCAACCTCTTCTTTAGATCCTAAAGTTTTTGCAAATACAAATGCTTGCTGGTCCCTCTCATATTTTAAAATTGCCATATGGTCCTTCCAATTTTGATTTTCTGGCTCCCCCATGTTTAATTATACATTAATGTGTCTGGTATCTTGTTTTGTAATTATACATTAATATGTTTGGTATCTTGTTTTGTAATTATAAATTAATACTTGTTTGTAATTAAACATTAATACGTCTGGTATCTTGTTTTGTAATACCCAGTCTGACATAGACATTATATTTGTAAAGGTGTAGAAGTTCTAGCTTTTCCTTGCAATCAGTTTGGGGGCCAGGAGCCTGGAAGCAACGAGCAAATACAAGAATTTGCTTGCACCCGGTTCAAAGCCGAGTACCCCATATTCAAGAAGGTATGTTTATCTGCTTTTACTCAAGTTATCGTGCTGTTCGAATTTAAATAATGGAGAAAAATAAGTTTATATCCAATTTCCTGTCTATTAGGCTATCTGTACTTGATACATTCTACAGGCAGGTTATGATGCCGGTTATCAATACTTTTTTGGTCAAGTCCATTACCTTATCATAAATGTATGGGAAGTTGTATGATGATAAATTTTATTTTGTGCCTTTGACAAACACAATACTTTAGAAGTATCTCCTAGGGATTCCCATCCTACTTCCTTCGTAGAGAAAGAATAAGAGACTTCTTAGGTATATTTAAGTAGATGAAATGGCTCATCGGATATTTCCTGTTGTATTATGGTAGCAGGAAGAGGAGCTTGAGGCTCAGCAGTAAGAAATTACTCCTCAAATAAAATTTTGCATGGTTTCAGGTTAATGTGAATGGTGACAATGCTGCTCCACTCTACAAATTTCTGAAAGCAAGCAAAGGTGGCTTATTTGGAGAAAGTATCAAATGGAACTTCACTAAATTTTTGGTTGATAAAGAAGGGCAGGTTGTTAAGCGTTATGCACCGACCACATCTCCCTTAAATATTGAGGTAACACCACCATGCATCTAAACTTAATTTTCGTTAAAATCATTTAGTTATATAATTAGAGATTGATTGTGAAAAATTCACCTTTCAGAATGATATCAAGCAACTCCTGGAGCTTTCCTGATTCCTGAAAGCTTAATATACTTTACGCAAGCTGCTGTTTTTCTTTTTAATTTATTTATAGTATTGAAACTGTGTATATTTTCTCATGGAAGTTGCAAAACTATGCTGGATGCTGCCAACATAGATTGGCGCAGTGGTGAAAAGATCAGAAAGTAGTGTTGATTCTCTTAATACCCGTTGTTCTAGTGGTTTACACAAATAATGTTCGTCTAAATCTTAGATTAAATTAGAGCTCTTTTCTATTTGGGAAATTGTTACAATGAACATCAAAAGAAACATTTAAAGATGAGCATCACCATGTAAGGTTTGAAATATCTCTTGCAGAGGCAGTCAATAGAACAAGCATACACAAGGCACTTGGGGATATAATTTAAAAAAAAATGGAAGCCGCAAGAATTTGAAATTAATGAATAATAAAAGGATCACCTCCAAAACAATTGACCGAGTAATGTGAACTTTTTAATTTTCCCCTCTCACCTCTCTAACTAACATGGCAACAATGTTTCTCTTTCTCTGCATCTGAGAAGAGAAATGCTACCCTCGAGTCAAGTTTATATCAATGCTCGATGTTCTCATATCCAAGAGTCTTGAGCCAGGCCAACTCTCACTAGGCTGAAGGGATGCCATATTTTGGTGTTGAATTGGAGTAGGCATTGAACCAGTTGGTGCATCTTCTCTCTTTCCAAGATCTGAATGTTCTCTGTTTTTATTTTTGGTTTTTGATTTTGAGATGCCATACATAAAACTGCCTATCACCACCTGCATTTTCACCAAAAAAAACCATATAAATGGGAAGAAAAAATTTACAAACATTGCTTATACAGGCGAATTGTTGTATTTCACTGTTCGGGTTCTTTGGGTTTTCTCTTTGTAAGTAAGATATGTTTCTTCTCTTGCTCTGTTGTGTGCGTGCAGAAACACGTGAGAGGGAGAGAAAAAGTACAAGAATGGTACAAGAATGGTACCGACTCGTGATTTTGCATTGTTTGTTCCTATACCATACACTACTTGTCAGCAAAACATTAGCCAGAAATTGTTTAAGGGCGCACCTGAACAGAAGTAGAAGCTATAAGAACTCCACCTAAAATGCCACCTAGTACCCGGCCATCAGGACCTGAGAGGGTTATTGTTAATCCCCCACTCCTGGTGGGTGAACCGTCACTCTCCGTTAGCAAATACGATCCTGATAAGCTCAGAATTTCAAAAAGACCCTGCAATGCAAAGTCTATATTATCAATGTGCAACAAAAGAAGATTAACACTAACCAAGGCAATGATTCATTGGAATAACACCTTATATGGTAAAGATATGTATGAAGAAATATAACCAAGGGACAAACCTCATAAGTGACTACTCCAGAAGATTCAGACTGGCACAGAGTCACTGTAGAGACGGACCCATTTGCTGACAGAATAGACACTGCACGTGGGCCCTGATTTGAGAATGCCATAATCTTCGATACTACGTCCTGCATAAGTAAACTTTTGTTTTTCAAATGGTGGTAATGCTCTATTGTCAAATATCGAACAACATAATTGTAGATTAGTCATCTTTGCTTCGGTGTCATCTGCTCAAATCATGGTTAAGGCATACCAGAATTTTTACTCCTATTCTTAGGGTTACTTTGATAATTAACTGTAAAATTGCAATATTTTCATCTTTATAGTTTGAAAGGCTTGTAGAATTTGTTTTTAATTGAATGCCTGTTGTTTGGACTTTTGGAGACGTATTAATGCTAGTGATAAAATTTGGAAATATGAATTAAAAAAAGGTGGAATACCTCATCGGGACGAATAATAATGACATGCGGAGTAAATGCTGTTCCAGCTGAGCCAGAAAACCATTCACCTAATGGTGAAAAAGAAAAAGAAACATGAATAAATGGTGTCATATCAATATCATGCAATCTTTTTTGAGTTTTCAACACAACTATGAACAGTGGATCAGTTATGCATTTGGCCATATTTGTTCAAACAAAACCCATATTAAGAAAATTTGATTCTCTTTTTTCCCTTTTCGGTATCGCATTTAACTTCTTTTACTTTGCTTTTTTTGAATTAAATCACTTCCTAAATAGGATATGTTCTCAAATGTACCCAAAAATAATCTTGAAATTAGCTCAAATTTTATGACTACACACCAAGGGAAGCAAGCTGTTGTTTTCTTCCGGTACCAGGAGGCCGTCCTCGCTTCTTCTTTTGAGCATCATCTCCCGTAACAGATGCCAAAGCATTTCCAGCAGACCCTGATTCATTTGCAGATCTCAAGGCTTGTGATTGCGATATCTGGGATGGGGCTTTACCATCAGGCCCGTACTTTCTCGGTCGACCTCTCTTCTTTTTCACATGCACCTCTCCTTGAGGGATAGCACCAGAGGGCACCGTCTGATTGGATAATGGAGGCTCCATATCAAAACCCGACCCAGTATGTGAATGCTGCATGGATAATACCCCGGGCGGGGAAACTGGGTTTGGGTGAAAACCCACATGGGACCCGTGGAAATTATGAAGCCCTGTAAGGTGTGTAGGGCCCGCACCGGATACTGATGCAGGTATGGGTCTGTTTTGGATGTAGTAGGATGAGAAGCCTGAGCTTGAATATAGCTCCTTCCCTTCCATGCATCAGTAAGAGAATTCCCAGTAGCCCCAATATGTTGTCAATAAGCCACCGTTGTGTGGTGCACAACTGCTGATACCAGATTCAAGAAATTGGATGCTTTTTGATTGGAACTACAGGAAGTATTAATTTCAATTAATTCTAGCTTTAGGGTAAGTAGTAAGGTGGAGATTCGGGGAAAAGTTGGTTATTTTGGATTGAAATTGAAACTTTCGGTAATGATTCATACAAGGAACAGCAAACTTTCAACTCAACACAGGATAAAGGTTTGTACTTTGCTTGGATTAACTTATCATTGGCTTTTAAAAGGATACAATGAATCTTTTGGCTGTCTTCTATTGGCAAAGAAAGGTCCCCCTTTTTGAAGTAAAATAAGCACGGTTTCACTATGAACACGACAAAAAATACTAATAAAAGAAAGAAAGGACCTAACAAAAGCCACTGAATTCGCTTAAAATTAAAACCCCCAAATCTCGATCCTCTGTGTGTGACTTGGGAGCGATAAATCAAAGAGAAGTGGCAGTAAATGCCTGACTTAACTAGAAAACCAGCACAATATAGTGTGAAAGCAAGCAAAACCTCATGTCATGTCTATCCCAAAAGGAGGAGAAGAAATACAAGGAGAGGGAGAGTGAAAGCTTAAAAAAGCAGAGCGAAGCAGAGGAGGGAAAGAGAGAGGATGGGTACAAAGGGATCTTCGATAAGAATTCAATGAGATAATAAATTTCGGAACTAAACTATCCATTTATCGGATTCTGTTTGCTGTGAGCATTTCTCATAGACCTAGTTCACACAATTGTTGAGAACCATAAGCGCAAACGAAGCTGTTACTTATTAAAATGTTCTTCATTAGTAGGTACACCGAGACCATTGTTGTCCTAATCCATCGTCCAGAACGCAACAGCCATCCGTTACGCGCCTGCATGATTGTAAGAGTTATTTCTATATCAAGTCTTGTGTAGTGATACATGAAGCAGGTCATGCATTATTTTTAGTAAGGTGGGTATGAGGGTATCAATTTTGGAAGACTCAAGTCAGGAACAGACCCTGGAACTAGATTTGCTGCAATTTCTTTAATAGACGTCTCACTGCTCTGAAAATTGACTACTTTTCATTTCTTTCTTTTTTTCGGTTTCTGCACCCCAATTAATTAGTACTAATGATAAACAAATCCCCAGCAGTTTTATAGAGAGTATCAATCACTACTGATTATTCTTTTGCTAATATGATTTTGTAGCCCCACATTTACTGGGAATATAAAGTGAATTTCTGGAAAACACAACCATTATTGGAATAATTAGTAATAGTAGTGCAGGGGGCAAAGACGGACTTTCAAACCATAGTGATGAAACACATATGGAATCAATTATATAAAAAAAAAATTCACGGAGAATTGAAGTCAATTTTATTCTAAATTATAAATAAAATCATACACAAATATAAAAAAAAAAAAGATTAATTGACTCCCATCCCTTCAAGCTAAATCAGCCACTAACTATAAGGAATGCGAATGAGTTGAATTCGAACAAGTTAGGATCAATTTAAACTCCACACCTAATATTAACGAATCAAGTCACCTCAAATTGCTCTACTTTCGAGTTGAATAGGCTGGTTCGAACTCGAGTCAACTTAAGTTGGCATATTACCGGGATAAATATGTAGGGCATGCTGAAATTTAAAAATAGAATCCATATTAATTCAATAGTATTAACAATTTGAACTTTAAAAAAAAACAATATTAACAATTTGAGAAACAACATTATATCAAAATATATACCTAAATTTATACAATCCACACATGAAATAAATAAAGAAAGTTCATCCGTACAAAGAGAAATTGATGTACATCATTCATTCAACTTGGATTGTATTTCTAAGGGCGTGCTTCAAGAAATAGCAGGGATGATCGGACTTGACCAAATTTAGTTTACTTGTTCCACCAGAATGTTAAATTTTGAAGTACAAGAAGGGAAAGAAATAGAAAATGTACAAAAATTAATCATTTATCCTGCTGGCTGCCTTCTCTCTTTCCCTTGGGTGCGTATCCTCTGAGATATCTCAATTTTTGCATGACCGATATGTCCGGTGCCTATTCGGGTAACGTAGGGGGGTTGTATGATTTGAGCTTTGAGATTTGTGCAAAACATATTTGAACGATTGAAATATTCCAAAAAAGTCGCACAAAGTTTGAGATATCTCAGAGGATGCGAATTCCTTTTCCTTCCCCTCTTTCTATGTGCACACAACACAACTTAGAAGTATAAAAGCAATCTTCAAACTCAAAAGTCAAAATATACTGGTCAGAGCCTAAATAATGGAAGCTCTGACCCAAAAGTTGGATCTATTAGATGACCTAAAGTTCCGGTCTAACCCACATTTACCTCACCTTTTTAACAAGAACTTTTTCTTTCCACAAATTTATATTGCCAAAAATGGCCACAACTACATATTTGCACATATATATTTCAGAATAATATGAAATTTTCAATAGCATGTTTAAATCCTTGATCTTCTGTGAGAGGAAAAGCAAGCACATAACATTAAAAACCAAAAGGATTTTCAATAATTTTCAATATATTTAGATGAAGAGTTTGACACATGCACATCTTAGAACTAATTAATTATCATTGTAACCAAGTTAGTCCTGCTTTTTTAATTCGTTAATGAATGATTTTGATCGTCAAAAAATTTCTCTTCCTCAACTGCTTGTATTATTAATCACGTGTAGAAAAAAAATTCTCATATTAAATGTGAACTATGAATATATTTTTGTATATATAATTACATTTAATATAAATATAATTGATACTTGCAGATGACATGACCCATGCCCAACTATCTAATAGCGATTCAATTCTTAACTAATAACATCTCTCAAAATAAAATTACACTTGTAACGTACAATTCAATCCCAAATCACGATAAAAAAAAAAACTAAAAAAATAATTACATGAATCTCCACACTCCTATCCTTCTCTATCCCCGCTACTACAATTATAGAAGATTATACTATGGTCCTCACTAATTATATAATCCTATTTTTTTAGTTTTTGCACTTGGTACTGCGTTAACCTTCATAGGTATAAATACTTAGACAATAATATATTAATACTTGCATGCGTAACTTGATATGACAACTCTTTTTTTTCAGTCTCTCAATAGTCCCGCATCAACTTTCCTCTAATAAAATAGTGGGGATCTTGCATCCACATTAACATTTCCTAATCGTCCATGTGTCAACATTTCTCTAACAAAAATAGTTGACCACATATGTATAAATACCTATAATACTTAATATTAATACTTTCAGATGTCAGCCAATGTCATAGGTAAAATAATACTTGCAAGTATATGTATAAATATTTGCAAGGCGAAAAATAAATACTTATGTGACAACGAGCCCGAAAATACGTCATCATGGATCTCATTTGAAAGAGAAAATTGTGTAGAAGACGTTCGTGATTTTAGATTCATAAAATTTCTTATAAATCGTAAAAAATGTGGATAAGATTGAACGAAGAAAAAAACTCACCTCTAAAAACGTGTATGGTCTCCTATGTAGTTTGAGTGGTCCCCTATGTATTTGGAAAGATAATTATTTATATATAAATTGTTCACCTTATAGATATAAATACTTCCGTGCATATGTATATATACTTTAGAAAAAAAACTAGTGCTAGAGGTTTTGTAGTTCCCAATGCAGTTATGGTAATTATAGTGTGGGGATAGAAGTGGAGAACAGTTAGCAGGATCCAAAATAAAAATCATAATTTACTTTAGTAGTGTTCTAAAAAAATTAGATAGAAAAGAAAAAAAAAATTGAAACATCATTAAAATCTATGTTATCCGGATACTTCAAATTGGATCTTGTACCCGTATCGGGTGCGTATCAGATACGGATACAGATACGATACGTCCCGAATAAGCTAGCCGGCGTATCTCTGACCATCTGATACGGTCACAGATACGTATTAAAACAAACTGATACATATTGAAACGGGCCGATACGCTCAAAACGCGCGCATGGACCCGATTTTGTGCACCGCGCGGCACCACTGACAAAATTGATTTATTATATCGCCATCTGGGATTCAAACCTGCTCTACGGAATAAGAAACATATACCATTACCACCACACCAAGTCAGATTTGTTATTTGAAACTACTAGCTATTTATATATAATTTATACTTGAGTTGACTTTTATATTTAATTTATACAATACAAGTGTTAAATTAGTAAAATAATTAAAAAATATATATATAGTAACCGTATTGTATTGTATTTAGGAATTTTGAAAATTGTTGTCTCCCGTATCTATATTGTATTCAATCCGATATCCATACCCGTATCGATGCAACATAGATTAAAATAAACGGAAGCAATAATAAAATTAATTTAGTTTCTCTATGCCTCAATTTAGATAGCACAAAAATTATTCATTTGAGAGTCGAAGAGATGCAATCTTTCCATTATTTTTTTAATTAAAAAATCAAATCTTCAGCAAATTAGGGATTGATTGTTTTTTTTTTTTAAATAAATAAAACCGTATGAAATATGTGCTTTCAATATTTTGCAGATGTTAAAACTCCATCTTGACCACATGTGTCCGAAGCTAATAGAATGAACTATTTTTCAAAGTAAAAAACAATTAAGCGTTTTGTCAGAGATTAAAATTTTTAATTTCTAAAAAAAAGTCCGATATTTTTAATTTTTATAAAAATAAAAATTGTGAAGCAAAGAAAATAAATTTAAAAACATTTCGTTCCCTCTCCGGTGTCCTGCTTTAAAAAAATATGGTTTTGAGTAAGATTAAGGTGAAGTGAAGAATAATAGCATGATTAGCATCCATCCCCGAAAGTCGGAAAGACGGAAACTGCTCTGCTACTGGAGTCTGGAGGAGAAATGAGAATATTGAAGTTAATGATATGGATGAAGTCCTTATCGCAAAGTGAAGAACAGCTAAAAAATCTCCGAAATGGCCACCAATCATTCGTCTAAGACCACCAAATGGAAATGGAGATGGGCCCCCCACAAAGAACCACTTGGGCTTGGGTCCAGATACAGGTAGCTACTGTTCCATCCCACCAATTGGATAAACGATCCCACCAATTGGATATGACTATGAGCGAAAGATATTATCTGGGACCACCTAGGATTCACTGTTTCCCCCTCGCAAATTCCTTTTGTGCACCGAGTCGCTGCCAAGGAAGGAAATAATCAAAGAATGGCGAGTTCTCACTTCTCACGCTATCTAAATCTGATTGTTTAGCCGCGAGCCGCCACATAGATTAATAATTTGAAGAGGTCCTTGTACCATCCAGTCCTCCTGTGCTCTGTGCTCTGTGCTCTGTGCTCTGTGCTCTGCACTGGCCACTCACAAGTCAAAACTCTACCTGAGGAGATTTCGAAATCATATTATTATTATTTTTATTATAAAAACTTCATCACATTTCAAACTTATAATTCACTGTACGGAGATATTATTGTGTCACTAGCTAGTTGGATTAAATGTTGAATTTTCACACACTTTAACATGTATGTATACTTATTGTGTTCGATATACGTACACTTGTCTATATATTTCAGTTATGCCATAACTGCTAACAATTATCATACGATATATATTGATCAAATTAAAACGCATTCTGACAAATATCAATGGCTGGAATGATAATTGCATGTATATCTCTGAATCTTATAAAATACACACTTGAATATTGTATTAATATATAATTAACTATTGCATCATTACATCATACCTTTTTTTTTTTTTTTTTTTTTTTTAATAATCAAATGATGTTAGTGTCTATTACATCAATCCATATCTAATACAGATAATAGAGATGATGTTAGTGTACATTAAAAGGCTGTTCTGACTTTAATGAAGTGACATTATCATAAATTCATAATTTTATTTTCAGGAGTACAAATCTGTAGACCTGGACACGCCAAGTATGTGTTTATGGAAAATTGATCCCTAGCTAATTTATCCACGCCACGGTAAGGTTAAAAGTCTATTATCAATTGATCATAGGAGGTGGAAGTTTACTAGTGTCTGACTCGGATCAAAAATTAAAGAGCGCACAACTGCAAAAGCGATCAAATCCAGCCAACTCACTTATCTCTATTTTTTTTTTTTTTTAAAGAAAGGCCGTGGAGGCCCAATTGCATTACCAGAAACACTTTTTACAAGACTAGCATTTTTAAAAGAAAAATCCCACTAAAAACCCTGAGATATCCAATTTTGCCTCAGCCACACACACTGGGCATCTCTAACTAGCTAATTAACTGATCCATTAACTGGGCAGTAGCTAATTAACTTGATTATCTCAAAAACTCAGAATCCTATTACAAAACAAAACATACTACAGACTCCAGCTGTACCAGTACACTGGTACAAGTGAAAGGAAACCCTGTATCAAAATTCTTCAGCCTACTAGGGTCTAGGGTAGGGCTCACTAAAACCGAACCAAACTTAATCCAACAAAAGATTTCTTGCCTTTTTGCTTAAACCAGGCATCATTTAATACTTAGTACCTTTCGTATCTGTTCCTTATATGGATTTCCAGTGTTATTTAACTACATGTATTATATAATGTTTTGAGCAAACAAAGATAGAAATTGTTCTTTAATTTTTTTCTATAATATTTTTAGCGATTACTTTCTTAAGTTATCAGAAAATATTTCATTCTGTCAACCAAAACAGCCGCCGCGTACTGCCCCATTGTCTGCCCAATTTCACCACCAAAGCCACTTCCAAAAAAGAATAAAATCACACATTTTAGTTTCTTCATTTAGTTCTTTTCCTATGGAGACCAAATTTACTGAATAACTGCCATAAAATCCCACCAAAACCTCAATGTACTTTAGCAACGTCTGCTGTACAAAAACATAACCAATTCGCTTATAACATTTGTGCTAGTATTCTTTGTCATCAAGCAGTAGATTCGGTGACAAATTGAAATTCAAACATCTTTTTAATACTCTCAATATATTATCTCTGAGTCTGACAATACACAAGACAAAATCAGAAATAGATTTGCATCTCAACATATCTATTCTATGAGAACGGCGGACCTACTTTTAGGTTCATCTTAGGATCTATGCGCATGAAAATCTAAATAGATGCTCACGAATCTTAAAGCATATTGAACGGTGATTGAACCCGTCAAACCAAAGTAGGTCCGATGCCCATCATTCATTCGACCTACTCTCAAGTCCTATTCTACTGCGCCAGTTATATGCTTACATATGCAAGTTTATTAATTTTCAAATTGAATTAGTACAAGTCAAGCAATAAAAAAAAAGTTAATTAGTTAATTTAATATATTCATTTTTTTATCATTTTTTTACCGCTTGATGTTATACTAAATCAATTCGAAAAATTATAAATTTTGCATGTAAACGTATCACTCATGAAGTAGATTGATTTCAACGGTTTAGATTTACTGTCTAAAGTCAATCTGATAGGTTATGGAATTTGTGAGCTTAAGAACACCCTAATTCTACTCTTGATAAATGCACACACGTGTCCATTCGATCCGCTGGAGATCGGATAAGATGGTGTTTTTGTACATTTTGCTGGAGGTTTATTTGAAAAATAGAATGCGCTTTTTCAAGGGAAGTGTGGCATTTTATAATAGCAATATTTCATTAACGTTGGTAATTCTTAGAGGTGGAAATGTACCATTTTGTTCAGAAGTAATTGAATATTTTGGTTAAAAATAAAAAATAAACCACATTCGATATATGATATGTGATTTTCAATTACAAAGCTAAGATATGATTTTGTGCTCCTAAAATCCTGAAAATCCATTGCAACGTGATGAGAGAATCGCTCTTGTAAATACCAGTTGACGAAAGCCCAAAATTATGTTACTATTAAGTATGGGACTTGATGGCCCAGTACAAGAAAAGCCTATTAATTGAATGCCTAGTACAAGGTTTTCTCTTGAAGCCAGTATAGGAATATTAATTGCCAGTTTAAAGAAAATCAAGAATATTTAAATTAATAAGAACCAGCTTTGGTCTAACGATCAAGGCAATGCTTAAAGTTAGAGGGCTTGACCCTACTTTAATCCCGATAGATTTTTTTTTTTTTCGTGTGGATGTTTAAAGTTAGAGGGCTTGACCTATTTTAATCTCAAAACACAGTTTTTAAATTAGAATAGGGTTAACATGCACTATTGATTTTGTGCTTCAATCATGCTCCATATTATTTTCTCGATTTTCAAAGTCCGAACAACACAATATGATCTTCATACTAAAATGTGCTTGGAGATTAAGTTTTATGTTTTATGGAATTTGTTTACTATTTTTTAGATAGATACAAAATCACTGTATTCAAGAAGATTATGAACCATCCAAAATAGTGATTTTGTATCTATCTAAAAGAACTATAAATGTGGTCTCCAAAAAATCACAGTTTTTGGACCGTTTAGAAACAGTGATGTTGTGCGTATCTAAAAAATAGTAAACAATTTTTAAAAAAATATAAAATTTGGTCTCTGAGCACATTTTAATATGGAAATCATGTTGAGCGGTTTGGATTGACTGTTCGAACTTTAATCGTATGATTTTTAGAGACTTTAAATAGTGTCCGGCCTAAAGCCATTTGAACCAAATCTTATCCCGTAAGAAAAAACTATCGCCATAATGAAAGGTGCTGCAGAAGCTGTATACATACCCGATAAATAATTATTTAATATTGTTGAAGACTTTAAGGCATCATGAAACTAACAAAGAAAAATTAAGTGTGAAAGAAACAAACTCAAACATGTTGGTGCTCTTCCTTACCAAACTGAAAAGGGAGCTGCTATTTTAAGCGCATAATTTGAGTTATTGAGAGCAAAGAGATGTCTTTCTTCTAAATACCATTTTTACCCTTGTTAAAACCTTCCATATTTTTTTGCTTCTAATTAAATGTTGCAATAATTACAAAAATAAATAGGTAGGTAATTTACTTATAAGCAAGCAGTGTAGCATATAAGGAAATATTTAATACAATGGTTGTAACTTGTATGTACGTGTTTGGAAATATAAAGTTTATTGTTATTTGAAAATATATTTGACATGATGTCTTATTTTCTCTGTGATATGCATTAAGATTTTTTTTCTCCTTTTTTATTTATTCTTTTGGTCATGATTAATTATGTGCAGTTATAATTACGTATTAAATTTATCTACACAAAGAAACAATTAGCATCAATTAAATCATTTTTATAAAAAAAAAATTCAAAAACCAACATCAATATAATGATATAATTTTACTTTACTAAAAAAATAATGATATAATTTTACATATTAGGCTTGAATTTAAATAGAAATATGCATGGATTTGCATTCAACACATCATATTATTCTTCAATATTATCTTTATATATTTATAAAAGACAGTAAACTCATTTCTAGAGATTAATTCGTCATTTTATAAATACCATAAAACTCATTTTTAGGGATACTTTAAAAAAATACATTTTACAAATTTAATTCATTCGTCGGAGCCATTGAACGTGTTTGTGGGAAGAATTTAAAAATACTTGAAAATCACATAATTTCTGTCTATTTAATTCATTTAAGTTCTTGCTTAGAAAGAGAAACAATAACTAAAACATAAGGAGATTTAGATCAAGAAAGAAAGGCAACATAGGATATTGAAATAACAAAATAAGAATAAATTTTTTGTTTTCAATGGGCTAGTGATTTCTTTCAACTTAGAACCGGTTATTAACTTTTCTAATTATAGCAGGAATTAATTAGAAGCAAAGAATAAGAAAGTTTTTAAAAAGGGCAAATCCGGTACATTGAAGAAAAAAGTTATCTGTGCTCTCAATAGCTTAATTTCTGCCCTCAAAATAGCAGCCCCCAACTGAAAAAGTTTTTAACTTAGATCCATGCTTAGACATACCTAAATGAGCCGAGCTTTGGAAATTGAAAATTTTAACGAAAATTACCATGTAGCATAACAATCTGTTATGAGTTAGGACAACTACATAATATTTACTATTATTATGACAATTAATATAGCACATCCACTATAAGTATAAGGTAAGAGCAAGCTTGCATGTCTGGACCACGCCTATGGCCCTCTCAGCTACGTACTCAGCTGGATTGTAATTGTGTTGGTGTACCATATATAGCTTAATTAATACAAAAAAATTACCCTAGTTATAATTAATTATATAAAAATATAAACTAAATGGGCCCGGCCACAAACTAGTTAATTGGAATGGATCTACACAGGGGCGGAACCAGAATTTGAGTATAGGGGGTGCTAATACATATAAAAGAAACAAATCACTAAGAGTTTCTATATATTTGATAATAAATTTTGAAAATCTTGGGGTGGCTTAGCACCCCCCCAGCTTACATTATTATCCGCCCTTGGATCTACAATCAAACCAGGAGATGCTCAGTGATCAACCCTTGATTTTAAAATTTTAATCATGTATGTTAGAACTTAATTGAATTTTCTTTCTTAATTTTTTTATATATTCAACATCGTTCTAAAATATTAAATGTGTCTTTGTAGTTTAGTAGTTCGAGTTTTGTTTGTAGTTACAAAGATTTGTGTTCAAGTTTTGGTTGCTGCTATTATGTAATTTTACGATTTTGTACCTTCAATCTATTTTTTTTTAGTTTCGCCTCTCAGAAATAGGGAGAGAAAAAAATGCAATATGAAATGTATAGGTCCTTTATGAGATTCTTAAAAGATAATTGTATTTTAGGCTGCTAAGAAAAACAGTACTGCCTAATTGCCTTTCTATGTTATACATCTATAATGAAACATCTTGTTAACATAACACTTGTCTTTTACCAACTTAATTATACAGCTGCTGCACTTTTTTATTTACTCCATCATTACTTTGAACCATTGAATACTTGAGATAATTTTTTTTTTAAAACTTGACAACGGCTGTCAAGTATTGAATAGTTAAGATATTAAAAATTACTGAGAGTTAAACATACGTTATGAATCAAAACACTTCAATTTCCAATATGTTGATCTTATATAAAAGGGTTTAATGATAAAAACTTTGGAAAAAACACTTGTTTTAGAAGAAGATCAACTATTCAAATTTATATTTTAGAAAAAAAATCGATGATCTCTTAAAATAAATTCATGCAAGGTTTACTCTTTATGTGTGGCCAGTTGTATTAACTCCAAAATTTTAAATTAATTGTAAACGAATTGTTAGGAATAATGGTGAGCGCAATTTGCTTGGCAAATTAACCAGATAGTGAATGAAACAATATGTATTGGACATGCATAGTTGGAAATAGACATTTAGGTGAACATTTAAAGATGTATTGAAGAATCAAGAGGTTTCCGTGTCATAGCAGGGGAGGGTGGAATATGACTCTATTAAAGATGGGCGACACGAGTACCGATCGGAATAAGACACACATGTAACTTTAACCAACATTTCAAATCAGTTTTAGCACAAAATTACAAAACTCAACTTTGCTCTCCTAATCTCCTAATCTCCTTCACTGTTGACTGTTGAGTGTTGGGTTTGTCCGTCGCTCCACATTCACAACCCATGACGAATATTCCTATTCCTATTCCTATTCCTATTCCTATCCTACCTATTGCGTGAATCTAAAGTTACTTGATGCATCAGTTGCAGCAAATGTGTGGTGGGTGACAAAAATTGAGATTGGGACCGAATAAACAAGTTTTATGTAATTTTATTTACTCGGAGTTAATAATAATTTTTTTTTTTGTAAAAAATTAAAAAATTAAAAAATTTAAAGAATAAGAATGAAATATCTCAATTCAATTCATATAATAAGAGAGGAAACTTGCAACAGTTACAATAAACATAATATTTGGAGATTTTTTCTTTTCTTTTCTGTAATCAAGTGGAATAACAATAGAAATATCAACAAATTCAATTTACAATAATTGAACATTATTGGAAATGAAAATAGATGTGTACCCCTATGAGATATCAATAAATAACTGAATATTTACACATCACATTTTATATTTCACAACATAGATACTTTGAATAACAATTAGCAACTAATCCATAATAGCAAAAATTTCTAGCTAGGATGGCAAAAGCTACCTTTGCATAACAATTGTGTTAATAAATATTTTTCTTATTTTATCTAACCACATTAGTTGAAGTCTTGTTGTATTATGGAAATTGATCAACATTAAGTTTGTACAGCAATTTACTATATTTTGGTACCAAAATAGAGCTACTAATGTTCAATACTAGTTCGTATTTGCAAAAAAAATTACACAAAAATTGAAGTACAACAAATATAATAAAAAAAAAACTCTCTAGCATAGTTCTAAAATCAATGTCCAACTCATATTTAATATGAAGTAAAACTACTGAAAATTATATTTTTTATAGAAATTCTGTAAATATTAATTATATAAAAGGATTAAATTATCAAACCCCTTAGCTTGTCATATCACCTATATTATTTCATCTATATCATACTTTTTTATAATTATTTTTCTTGATCATATAGATGATTTGTGCATGCTTATTCTTCTCCTCACTAAAATAGATATGCTAACGTGGCTAATTAGGTGCAAATTAAAACGTTTCTTAAAATGATACAACGCGTTTGTATTTCTTTGCAGGAATTTCCATGTGGTTTATCATGTACGTAATTTTCCACTATACAAATCTTTTTTATGAAAGTTATTAATTTTAACTAAAATTTGCGGTATACAAATTTTATTTTTTATTATATATATTAACTTTTTTTCAGTGTGTGTGTCTATATATAGAGAGAGGGAGAGAGGGAGAGCCACTTCGCAGCTACTGCCAAGATATCAAAAAAAAAAGAGGAAGAGAGTGGCTAATATCAAATCGATTGTTCCTGATGTCTCATGTAACTAAGTCATTTTTTAATTTTTAAAGTCCAAAAAGTCGATCCAAACCGTTAGATGTGATATCAATATTTATAACATTGATTAATTCGTACTTAATTTTTGTTTTGTTTTATTTTTCTTTGCTCAATGAAGATCAAATACTTAAAAAAATCAATGCTACTGTACTGATTTCATTATTTATCTCAAAAAGTAAGAATGTAATAATTTGAAAATGGTATATAGTACGTTTTTGGCAAACAATTAGGTATAATAAATTCAACAATTCTAATTCCACAATTGCAGCGTGGTTTTTTCTGAATAAATTAGTGGGGTATAGTTCATGCGAATTAATTACCTGAGCCCCAAGCCCCAGCAGGCCAGCAAGCAACTACATCTTCTCAGAATATGGTGTGGTTCTTCAACTGGCGCACTAAATCTTTAATTTCCTCCTAAGAATGAAGTTCATGTGTTTATCTAAAGGCCACTGGTTGTATTCTGAGCCGAAATTTTTTTATTTACCACCTCAGTATCTTTAAATTCAGACCTTACCATCTATTTATGCAAAAATAAAAAATAAAATATTATGTGCGTAGAGCCAATCTGCATGCATATGACTTCTTGATCATGCGCGGTACCATGCTTAGCATGGTTGGACAACTCAAATTAGCTCAATTTGAACTGAAAACAAAAGAAACTCATGGTACTGCGCATGACCCAGAAGTCATGCGCAAATTGATTATGCGCAATATTATGATTTTGCTCCATGAAAATCTTACGTCTTTTTGAATTTCCGCCACCAGCCCACCTCACAATTTTGTCTTAGAAAATTTTCGGTTCTACAGTATAATTCTACAAAAATTTGATTTAACTCTTCTCCTATTCATTAAAGAGGAGGGACCGAGGGATCACTTCAAAATGGTTATTTTGATGATATTGACAATGATTTAAAATAAATAAACAAAATGTAAATGTAAATGTAAATTTATAGGTATATAAGTTGTACAGACAGCTTAATAATCAAATTTCATGTAATTTAAGTATTGTTTGGTAATACATCAAGGACTATTAATTTTGAACCATCAAACATTTGATGTACGGTGAAACATATATCAAACCTCACATTATTTTTATAAACATGATATGTGATTAATATTACACTTAATATAGATTATGTCTATAATATTGAATTTTAACTTTTAAATTTATGTTTTTAGATTGTTAAGATTGTCTTTTTTTTTTTTTTTTTTTTTTGAGGAAAGAGATTGTTAAGATTGTCAAAACAAACAATTATTGTCAAGTGAGCTCCATTTTTAAATTAATTAGTTATGTGCGAAAACATGACAGTTCCAACGGAAAACTGTTAGAAATGGAAGTATTATAAATCTATACTCTCTAAAGAGGGTTAAGTTTGAAGGTTGTTCTTCCGATATATTATTCTCTCTTATTTGTTAATTATGATTGGAGGGTTCATATTTTTCTCACTTCTTTCTCCTTGTTTAAAAGAGAGCATATGTTTATATTTGTGTAGAAACTTTCGTACGGCTAATTGTGTTGTTTTCTATTATATAGGTTTAATTTTGAATTTTGAAAAATATTTATTCATATCCAAATTTGAAATGGATGTAAAACTTTTTCTTATAGAAACTAACACTGTAAAAATCAAATTTATTCTAAACTAAATATTATTCTTTTCGGGATGAAGTTCGAGGGACAATCCTAGTTTACCTAATAAAAATTGAGATGCATATTCCCGTGTATATAATTCGTCATAAATAAAATGTTAAAATTTAATTTTTGGTGAAAGTTTATTGCTTTAATATGCTTAAGCTTGAAACCTTATGCTCACAAACGTGTAAAATATAATATGAAATATTTTGAGAGTAATTTTCTCAAAATAAACTTGATCCACTAAAAGAGCTCATGATATCGTGGAAAAGATAATGTTTAAATTTTTAATCCTTATTACGTTCTTATTATTTTGTCAAAAAGAAAACGACGAAGAAGAAGAAGAAGAAGATAATTAAGAAGTAATGCACAAAACGAACGGGTAGCTGTGGATGATATTTTGCATGCTTAATTTAGAAATTAGAACATAGAAATGTCTCAGGATCGACTTTTGTATTCATTGGCCCAATTTATGTGTGTGATAACTGATAATTAGTAATCGGTTTTTAATTCGAAAAATAGATCGATGATGTCTGCTTGGAGGAAAAAAAAAAATTTCATGGTAAGTAAAAGGGAATTTTTCATTACAAATAAAACATTCGAATGGATCATATATTGTATAGCCTATAGTTCTAACTTAGAATAAATTAAAATAAAACACCCTGTGAAATTAACTCACGGTTTTGTCATGCTTTAACGACCCTCAATTATCACGATCGAGTTTAATTTGTTAATTATTATACCAGCTACGTACACTTCCAGCATCTTATGTAAATAGAAAAATTCGAAAATTAAGCTAACACGTGGTAACATGTAAATGTAATTAACAAGCTGGCATCATGATCGTATATAGCATGTCATATGAGGCGTATACGTAGCACGTACACAAGTTGTTTCAAACTTTCTAAAACAAAATTTTTATATATATACTGACAGAGAGAGATCGAGAGAGAGAGAGACGCACAGTCTTTTTTTTTTTTTATTATTTTTAAACTTGCCAAAGACACACATGCAGTTTCAATAATAATAATAGAGAGAGAGAGAGAGACGCACGTACAGCGAAATCTGTGGCCGGCCTCCAATCCGAACCTTTGTTTTTGTAAAGTGACAACAAATGGAAAATTCCAAAGGAATTGCACTGATCATCTGTTAACTTAACTCAGAGAAGGGGGAGATAGAGAGAGAGAGAGATCAATGCGATCCCTTTGGAGCTCTCCATCTGCTGCCGAGGAAGCATGCATATATATTTGCCAGAACCAGCAGCATATATATATATCCCAAAAACACTAATCGATCGGAATACTCGATCTCTCTTTAATAATTAATCTTGCTACTAGCTAGGGAATTCCATCTTTTCTCTGCTATACAAAACAACTCTTAATTTGCAAGCTCTGATTATTTGTGTGCTGATCGAATATATGGTTGTGGTATGAGAGCCTAAATATATATATGAGAAAGAGATAGAGATCAATAGAGATCAATAGAGATCTAGAGAGAGAGAGAGAGAGGTGACGGTCAAAACATTTAGTGGGGTGAATCTGAGGATGTAATTTCATGTCTCACTTTCCCAAGTGAGAGGAAAAATAAATATAGTGGCAATTCAACAATTTTTTTTATGGTCGGCACTCGGCAATGCAACAATTAATCGATCTTTACGGTTTTGACAATAACCTTTGTCATCAATTATGACTTATGAGACCCACCCCTTTAGATATTTAATTAATTTGTAGTAATCGCCTTCTCTCAGCACTAGCTTTTGTAACCATAATTTACTCTTTTGTGAAAAGTTGACAAAAAGTACTCTCAACTATTATGTAGCATTTGTAATTTTTTTTATAATTTACACTAAAGAACAGTCACTTTATTGTTCTACAAAGACAAAAAAAATTTAGAGATAATTTCTTAAATTTGTACATATTTAGTTATTTTATTCATAGACGGATCTTAATGTAAGTCAATAGGTACTTAGCACCTCTATAATTTTAAAATTTCTAATTATTTATATTAGAAGTTAATTAAATTTTATTATCTTAAGAAAGAAAAAAAATATATATATATATATAGTCTCAGTTCCTCATAAAATGCTAAATGTGTGTTTATTATAGTTTTGTGGTTAAAATTTTACTTTGTGATCACAGGAACTTGAATTCAAATTTCAGGCCACACATTATTTATTTTTGCATTATTCCTGAATGCATATGATATGAAAAATTGTTAAGCTCCGTATGTGTGGGTGAGATAAAAATTAAAATGAAACTAAAAGGAGCCATAAAAAATTAGCACTAACAGTCTGACAGAATTACGGAGTAGCTTTCTTTAGGTTCGATAGGCTCCAGGACCATCCGATTCTCTTTGAAAACTAGGTATCTCGCTTCAATTTCGTGCGCACGGATCATAAAGCAAATCAAACAAACAGTTATAGAGCATATCAAATTCAAAATTAAATCCGACACCAATCGGACTCTCTCCGTTCTCGTCTAACGGGGGCACATAATTATTACAAGCACAGAAAAAAATAATAATAATAAAAATAAAAACACTGAAAACAACCCAAAAAGAGGGAATCCAATAATCCATGATGCTATGTATATTGTGTTCCCATTAGAAGGGAACACTACTCGTGTCAAAAAGGGTCCATTAGGTGTACTCTTTTTGGGCCCAAATCCTCTCACCATGACAAACGGTCATGTGAAATGTTTGAACTAATTGGCACTAACTCAAAGCCCCACAATGACCCAGTACAAGAGAAAATGGGCTCTCTGGGCCCACGCACCACCCAAGTCTACAGTAGGATGATGTCATCATGCTCCCCTATAGTCCTATACTCTACATGCTCATGTGGCCCTATCCAGTTCAGATTCCTTGCGGCCTGCACTGATGCACCCATCACTGCAGCTTGTTGTCAATTTCAAACATATAAAAGAATAAATTACAAAGAATAAAAGGTATATTTAATTATTTAATGTATCTCATATATTAAAATTAAAATATAATTCTAGAAAGGAAGATACTTTGAAAGTGATTGTGGAATAATTTCTAAAATTGCTAGTGTAACAAAACAAATAGCATAAGGATGTTCAAGAAAAAGGATCTCTTTTTTTTTCTGTTTGCTTTTCTCTTGTTGGAGCGGTAAAGTAATTGTTTGAAACGGAGATGAACTCGTGTCAAAGCTTATATATATACATTCTACTGTTTGTAGAACAATCTAAGAATTAATAAATCAATGAAATTGAATTTACTTTTTTTATTTTTCTTAATTTCTGTAAAAATAAAAAAAAGTAAGAAAATGATGGTGATTGATCTTTGTAGAACATGAGAAGGTTGGAAAGGAAAGTTTGTGAAGAAAATATGCTATAAAGAAAAGAAAAGTATAGTGAATTAGTAGAAGATAAGGAAAATGAAGGAGTCGTTGAACATGTTGATTTTGAGGTAGTAGTTTTTGCAAAAGGTAGCTTCGAACACCAAATACAAATAGTCTTCGACGTACTTGTTGGAAGTCACTACTCAAGACCGATAGGCAATAGGCAATAGGCAATAGGCAATAGGCCATTGCCCATTGGAGAATGGAGATCATACTCAGACTCAGTGTCGGGATCTTTTCATATATAGTTGACAATGAAGAAATCACACCAAAAAGTAAGCAAAGGCAACAAGCTTGAAGAGGAGGATCCACAAATTCCTCTTTCTTGTTAGGAACAAAAAAAAAAGAAAATTATTTTCTTTCAGTTTCAAAGGGGGACAGGAACAGGATATTAATTATGATTCCCACCTGAACAGGAAATGAACATCCTTAGATGCACCACAAGTTTCTCATAAGACAAAACAATTGTTTCCCTCAATAAAATATCAGGAATTAAAAAAGGACCGACCTAGAGAATTTATTGTTATTTATTTAAATTTAATGATCCAATATATTTTGAAAATTTTAACGACATAATATCCAAGAACTTTGAATTGGTTTAATAGTTGTTTAATCGAAATTTTTTAGTATATGTCTTGCCTTTATTTTAAGACCAGAAATTTATGGGCCTGTTGTAGCCCGGAATTAGATTTACAAACTGGCATCAAATTTGGACGGAACCTTCTGGGCCAGTAATAGACTCATACTGGGTCAAATTTAAATTTGTTGTATAGTTATTTGTTGGATCTAGCAACTTCATTTTGTTGTTTGGGCAGAATTTGCTAAAATCTTAATTTTTATTCCAGGAAACACTGTGTTTTTTTTATCTAGGCTTTAATGGCAGAAATTATTACATTAATTATAGGCAATTTATGTTCGGGTATTTTAGAACTTCCTTTTTTTCATTTTTTTTTTTGGGTTCCTTTTTCTTCTTCTTTTTTGTGAAACTTCAACGTAGAGAGGCTGAGAGGGTTTGGTGTCTATTTCTTCGGCCGAGGCTACCATATGTACCAAATAAGGTGTAAAATGTTTTAAGAGATATCTGATTTTACACAAGAAAGAAGTCTCACCAATGTTATTGGACCTTTACTTTGTTTCAGATTTTTTTTTTTTTTTTTAGTAGCGGTCATAGCCTCATAGGCCACCGATTTTCATTAGAAACCAAAAAAAATGTCAAGCATCAGTACTAAAACGGGTACCTATCACTCAGCCAGTATTACATATGTCTTAGTTACAAAAATACATACACACACAAAATACACAGTTTAACAAACTAAAACGAGCTAATCAGTAGTCCAACAGAGTCATACGTTGAACTAAAGAGGTTGTCAGGCTCAAAATCCTCCCGAACTATCTCCAAAAAATCGTCACTTGGCCATGGGCGAATCTAAAGAGATTCAGGAGTAGGCAAGTATCACTGGATTATGAAATTTGTGATTTTGTTCATAGAAAGAAAGAAGCAAGCAAGAAAAAGAAGAATGTGACGTGTTGTAACAACCTTTACAATTCAATTGAATGAGCCGGCTTTTGATTTTATGTTAGGTCATTTCTAATTTAATATTTATTTTAAGTTTCTTGTTTCAATTTTGACCTGGGGCGGCTCTATCAATCTAGATCTCAACACATTCTATTGGAATGTTGTTTTTAACTTTTTATTCATTCAATTTAGAGTGAGTCTATGCTACTATATATATCACAAGTTGATCCGTAATACGGGTCAATATTTCCGTTTTAAAAAACTTAATGGTCAACATGATTCCCATATGAATATCTACTTGCATACCGAAATTTATATTTTAGAGTTTTTTTTACTATTTTTTAAGATAGGTACAAAATCACTTGATCTGAAAATTCTGAACTATCCAAAAACAGTGATTTTCTATCCATCTTAAAAAATAGTAAAAGAAATTCTAAAAAATATAAAATTTGGTGTGCAAGTACATATTCATAAAATGTCATTTTGAACGGTTCGGATCGACCGTTAGATTTTTGAAACGAAAATATTAATCTGTACTACGGACTAAATCGTGATATGCATAGTACCATAGAGTCATTCTTCAATTTATGCAACTTTAAATACTGTAGTTTATTTTTAATTCTATATTACTTATATTAGTTAATATTTGAGTCCTATCTTTTGTCTTATTAAAATTTCTTACAAATTAAAATTTTATAATTTTTTTTCCTATTTTTCTAAAACAAAACATATTTTTTCAAAAAAATCGAGCCAATCAATCAATACAAGGAAACAACGAACAACCACATGGTACTATCTTAGAGAATAAACCAACTTTTTTAGTATAATAATTTGTCTTAACATAATTATTGACAAATTAATTGTTTATCCAGTTTTTCCTATTTTTTTTAATACAAAACTAAGTTTCTGGAAAACCATGTCTGTAATGTCTTGTGTGTTAAAAAGAAAATATAAAACTTGTTTTGAACACTGAATTTTACAAATAAATTTCAACATAAGATAAATAATCACATTATGTTTTTAAAACTAAGATAAATAATTGTTTCTAACGTTTTCCATGCCAGAGTCTATATATTTCAACATAAGATAAATAATCACATTATGTTTTTAAAACTAAGATAAATAATTGTTTCTAACGTTTTCCATGCCAGATTCATATAGACTGCTATTCTAAACAAATTTAAAATATTGAAAATATGTGCATTTTGTGTCTATCTCTCACTGAAATTCTGAATCTGCCTTTGTCTATCTCTTATTGACATTGTTTCAGTTTATTATATTGATGCTTTTCTGGTTGATAAAATTTAGTAAACATTTTTCTCATTAGCTAATTCTCTGATCCTTAGAAAGTGGGAATGAAGGACGAAGAAAAAATAAATTGGTAGGTGGTTTATTGGAGAAGTGCCAAAAAAGAAGATGGCGAATAAGTGGGGATATAATATATATATGCTTCTTTATCGATTTATTTATACTAAAGAAAGACGAGAAACATTAAATATAAGAGGAGAGATCACTTGATAGCAGTTATTTTCATAATTTTGAAATTGATTTTTCAAAAAGTTCAAATAAAATTACAAAAAATAAATAAACTAGCTTGTAGGTACGTAGTTGTTGAACATATAAATAGCTAACAATCAAATTTTATACAGTTGTTTGTTGATTTATCAATGACTATTAATTTCAGACTTTTAAAATTTTAGGTCAGTTGATATACAATAAAAGTACGTAAAATCTCATCATTTTTATAGACAATAAATACACATAATATTGATCATGTCTATAATATTGAATTTCAAATTTAAATTGTATTTTTGAAATTGTCAAAATTATCATTATAATTTCCTCTCGCAAGAGACATCACTAAATTATCATTATTATTTATCCGCCATTTTGTTTAAAAAAAAAAAAAAAAAAAAAACTGAGTGTTGATTGGACAATGGACCAGCTCGAGCTCTTAATTAATTTCTTATTACATCAATAACTAAATTTTTGGCGACAATTCTCAATGTACGCTGTCTATGCCCCATTTTAATAACATGATGAGTTCGTGCAAGCTGTATAGTACGGCTAATTAATTTTATTAAAGGGCAAATACTTTATGAATCCGTATATTTATTTTCAACATTCAAATTCAAATAATTAATATAAATCGTTAAATATAATTTCTATATAAAAATATACTTAAAGATCAAATTTTATATTCTTTTATATATTCTTTTACTATTTTTATATACAAAAAAAACTTGATCCAAAAATTCTTAGCCATCCGAAATTAGTAACTTTTTAAATAAATAATATCAGTGAACGAATTGGAGATGCATTCACTCATAAACTTCTCGGTTATCATATTTTTTTTTTCTCTTTTTTTTTTTGTCCTCTATTACATATAAGTTCAGATATATACTATATAAATCAATATGTGTGTGTGTGTTTGAATTTTCATCAAAAATATGTAACAATGTGATTATTTTTACATATAATATTGATATTTATTAAATACATATATATTTTTTTAAAACTAAGTAATTGAATTGTGAACTGGTTGGCCTATCAGTCCTGTCAATAAATTAGTGATCTCAAACTTTATCAGAGCGATGTCTGGTTCGATTCTGAAAACAGTGCTCAGAATGTTTAGAGCATGCTTCTCCGCTGGATATGCTTTATTACATTCACAAATCACAACCAATTAAGTCAGTCAATTATATTAATTTTCCCCTTTTATAAACATGATGTGGTGCAACATTGGCAACATGCGTAGTACGGATCATAATATATATCATAACTATATATATATATTTCTTTCATGGACAATCATTATATCGAAGTAGGACCATCAAATTAATAGTGCAAAGTTTCTTTTTAATTTCTTCGTTCGTTGGACCTTCTCTTTTAAGAAATATTCGCAACAACTACATTAGATTAGACTTCTCGTTCCAATAAAAATATTGACATGCTCACCTGGCTGTGCCGCTATTTTGGGCTTTAATGCATTTTATTCACATTAATATTGTCAGAGTAAAGTATGAATTGACTGACCGTTTGGATTTTGAGTATGAAGATAATATGATCAAACGTTTGAATTATTGAAAAAGGGGAGATATTACAGTTACTAGAAAAAAATTCCTAAAATTATTGGATACTCAAAGTTGAGAATTCGACTTTTTTTTTTTTTCACGATTTTGCAGCTTCTGCAAAGTTCTTCACATAAAAAAAGAAAAATGTTTGAATTGTTTTTGGTAAGGTGAGCTCAACATCAATATGGTTGAATTAAATGGACATTAAAAATAAGGAGAGTTTATGTTGGCCTCTAAAGGCACATAGAAGGAGTCAATATGGAGTTTTTTAAAATTTTAACTTTATCTAATTTAATATTCATCACAATTATGTATCTAACGTGTAAGTAAGTTGTTCTTAGCAGAAACAATAAAACTTAACTAACCAAGTGTACATAAAGTAAATAGAAGAGTTAAGAGACACTTGACGGAAGAAATATTTACGAAATTTGGCACTAACGCCTACATCTTTGGGGCTTCGCGACTTTTGAAATGATGCGTTTTTCTTTACCCAATGAGAAAGGAGTACAAGGTAGAATTGGTGAGCCCTTGGAAACTCCGGGAAGTCACACAGTCCGAACACACAAATAGGCTTTAATACAAGAAGCGAGCACTCAAGACTCTAGTGTTTGAATAAACAAGAGTATCTCTCACAAATCACTCTAATTCTAATCAATTTAGTGGAGTAGATTCGAGGTTGTTGAATGAATATTGAAGTTTCAGAATCAAGCAACCATGGTGGCTCTTTTTTTTTTTCTGCAAAGAAGGATGTGTTTGGCGACTGGAGCATACCTAGAAAATCTAATATTTGCTTCTATATGTAGGAAAAGAAGCCCAAAATTTTTATTTCTACCATATTCAAAAAAATAATAAACAAAAAAACCAAAAATTTCTAAACCTTACACCTTGATTGGATGGAGAGTACAGGAAAGAAGGGGAGGTGAAGAACCGAAGGGAATGGAATGAAATAGAAAGGAAGATTAACATAATTAACATCTTCGTGTTTGGATGATTAATGAGGCAAAATAAATTTAACTTTCATTTCCGTCTTATTTCTTGTTTGGTTGATTAAAAGTTAAAAGGTTAATGAGAAATTCGGTGGCTGTTATATGTATGCGACAAAAAAAATTGTATGAGAATTATATAGGTAAGATAATTTTTTTTTCCATTCGTTACATTCCAAATTAGAAGAAAAACCGATTCTATTGATTATAATGATACAAGATTAAACATTTCACCTCTTGTACCCTTCAACTCCAAAATAATTTTGTCAACCAAACACGATTCGACAAAAAGTCCCTCCCTTCCTCTACTCTCCATCCAAACAAGGTGTTACGAATATACTCAATATTTTATTAGCTTTTCTATTAGAACTTATTATAAATTTGCACTTCTTATTTTATCATTTATTAAAAAAAAATTAACTTGTGTAGTATGTGTAAGAAAAATATTCAATCTTATAATTGGTCGGTTTTTGAGAGCAAATGATTCATTTCTCTACTTGTGACGCTTACACGGTGACATTTATGCATAATCTCATGGACACGTCACAAATAAGAAAATAAATTATTTGCCTTCATAACCAACCAATTTGAAGATTGGGCATTTATCTTAAACATGCTACATATTTTTTATTTTTTCATAAAAGAAAAAATGTACTTTATAAATTTGAAATGAGTTTTAATATAACAAACAATAATTGAGTGGTTTGTGAGTTTTTGAAATTTAAAGGGGTAAATATGGTATTATGAATTTTAGAGAGAGTACATAATTTCAATGTTTTTCAGAAACATGATATTTTCTCTTAAAAATAAGGTATAGAGATATTGTAACGGCTTGCAATAACCATAACGGTTGGAAACATTTATATATTGTTTTGAGTGGATATGGACTATGATCTATGTATGTATACAAATATCATATGATCCAAAACGTTATAATTGAACTGTTACATGTGAAATTGCATCAGACCATTCCAAAAAAGAAAAATGTAGTTGCTAGCTATACCTTGCAACTATAGGGGAATACGGTAATAGTACTGTGAGAGGTACGGGTGGATTCAAGATTTCAGTTAGGGTGGACATAATATATTGATAATAATATTGTTTCTTATGAATTAGTTGATTTTCTTTTTCGCACGATTTTTTTTTTACTAGGCCATAAATTAAATCTAGAAATAGATCTTATTCCTATTAAAAAATAAACACAAATATAAAAAAATATTATTTGATCTAAAAAATATTTCAAATTTAGAAGTAAATATTTGGCTACTTATGTTTTTTTAATCCGCCAACGCACAATGCCCAATGCTCAATAGTTAGAAGAGGCTCTACCTCAATAATAAAATGATCGGAATGAACAGATAATGGTTCGGAAAACCGTTACAACGATCTAGACAACTTTTTATATGTATGGTCTGATCCGTCTGATATTGATCCCGTCTATCATGATCTATATTTCTGTTTATCATTATCGGCTAAGCCTCTAAAAGGAGTCTGCTGTGCCTATGCTCAGGGGCAGATCTAGAATTTTTGTCAGGGTAGAGCAAGATAATATCTATGCGGAGTCTAATGTCTAATCGGGTTTAAACCTATTAACTAATCGGGTACTAAATAAAAAATAATCAACATGCAAAAAAAATTCAAATCTAAATACAAATAAAAAGTTCGATAATAGTATCTGTGTAACCGTGTGTTAACCCCTAATATAAAATATAAAATATAAATATATATAACACATAAAATGGAAAAAGTGAGCGAAGAAAATGGAAAATCACTAACAAACTCAGAATATCAAGAAAAATGGGAGCATCCAATAAACTAGGGAATGGTGAAGAAGAAATAGCAAATGAAAAGAAAAAAAGAAGAAGTGGGAGGCGCTGGTTGGCTTCCACCCATATTATTCAAAATATTATGTTGTGCAATATGCATCCTTTGTTCTCTCTCATTTAAACTTACTAGGGCCCCCGCTAATTCAAGCCAACCAACGCCATTCATTAAATTCTCTATTTTGCTACATGTGGTTTATGAAAATCAAGTGGTGTTAATATCTTAGCTTATGAGTTCCACGTCTATGCAGATGGAGGATCTCTTCTTCTAAAAAAAAAACCATTTGAAAATCAACATAAAATTGCAATAAAAGATAATCTGCAGAGGAGAAAGAGGATAGGGCAAAATTGATTGCCAAAACCTATTTTTTTTGTATATAGAGAACAAGAAATATAAACTCAACAGTGTAGAGTATTTGTTTTTTTAGAGTGGGGTAAGATCTAAAAATCTATTACTTGAAAACTAATTTTGAAATTTCAGAGTAGGGCAACTGCATTATGCTGGATCCGCTCCTGCCTATGCTAGAGAAAGAAAAATAAGCTAATAGTTCATATCCACTCAAAAAAATAACCATATGATCTTTGTATGTATACGAATATCATATGATCTTTGCAATAACCATAACGGTTGGAAATATTTATATATTTGTATTCCCCTTAGTTGCAAGGTATAAGCTAGTAACCGTTACATTTTTCTTTTTTGGAATGGTCTGATGCAATTTGACATGTAACAGTTCAATTAAAGGGGTAAACATTTATATATTGTATTATTCAATATATGGTTCAAATGGCGAAAAAAAAAGGAAAAAATAAATATTTCCTGGTCAAACTAATTAAACAATTGTTTTGACTTTCGGTAGCAAATTAAAGTTATCCAGTTGTCCTCTTGAATTTTGCTGTTTGACACGTTAAGGTATACCTAACTAATTATGATATTATTGTTATTATCTGGAACTAAATTTTGATCGACCCAAATCAAAATCATCCTTCTTTGATTCCTGCGTCGATAAAAAAAAAACTTCAAGGACAAAATAAGGAACAAACTGACAAGTTGATGATTAAAGAAATGCTTCAACTCGTGCGTCGATAAAAAAAGGTACGAATATTGATCAGATTCCAAGACTCAATCAGGCCACTCCAGTCCAGCCTGTTTTTAGGCACACTGTCCCTGGACCCTGCCTTGCATCACATATTGATCTTTTGTGCCACTAATATGCATGAATTTAAATGGCGAAAAGGGAATGCTTTTGAGGGTATCATGAAAGGATGATGCACCAAAGTTTCATCCATGAACCTCTGTATTTCTTTTATCTTGTTTTTTTTTTTTTTTTCTGATATATTTCATAAATCTGTACATTTTATTTTCGACAAAATCTCGTTTATGATGTACCAATAACTATAAATTGATAAGAGTTAAAAGTTGCTTACCTGTGCATGTAATCAAATTTATACAATTTTTCATGGTTAATGTTTTAACTAGACGTTATGAACAATGACGGCTAAATTTTTTATTTATTTTTTAGTATTTGTTTGCATTACGATAGAATGACAATTAAATAATCATGTCACTTATTATCAATTTTGATTTCACACCATGTAACGTGGACACCTAATTAACTAACTAGTAGAATTTAATTGTGTAATCTAATATTTTGAATTAAATTGGTTCACGATAAATTCAAATAGACTGAATAATATTAATGCCTATAAAATGAATTATAACACCATTAAAGTGAATAATAAAGCAGGCGTGTTATGTTGTTCGGTCAAAATTGAATCAAGGCATCTTAATTTACTTTTTTTTTTTTTTTTTTTTTCAATTTTTCACTCCTTTGTTTTGTTTATTTAAAAAATAAATAAATTGAATAATAACATTATTAAAGTAAATAATAAGTAGGACGACGATGATGAATTGATGATAATAAAAAATGGATAAGCACGTCAGCTCTGACCTGTTATTACAAGAAGGCATCCTGTGATCCTGTCTTACAGTTACAGTTACAGGTGTCTGTTCACAGCCTCACAAGCTCACAGGCACAGCAAAGCAGCACAAAGCACTTTGTTCGCCAAAGAAAATGCTATTCAGTGCTAAACTGCTAATCGGAGAAGGGAAAAAATAAAAATAAAAATAAAAATAAAACTTTCACCCGCTGTAAAAAAGACAAATGAATGATGTTATTTTCTCCCTGCAAATTTTGCGCATCATCATCATTTAAATACTCTGTCACTAAAAGAGTATGGACATCACTCTCAGCCTCTCAGCCCAACTACAACTACTGCATAAGAAATAAGAATACAGATCACATGACGCGTATCATTTTATTTAAGTTAATATAATAATTTTATATCTGATTACTCTTCACAAAATTAATAACTGTTGCTAAATTTCTGGAGAATCGTATAATATAATGCCGACTACTTCAAAAAAAAAATATAAAATCAAATGAGAATGAAAACATAACGGTTAAAAAGTTATTCTTAATTAACTTCGTTTGCATTACAAGAGAATGAAAATTAAATAAATGTGTCAATTTTGTTTTCCAACTATTTAATTAATAAAATATATAATATATAATCAAATATTTTGGCTGACTTTCTATCTCTACACAGCATATACCTAAATGACAACATGACAACATGTAAAGGACTAAGAGTAAATAACATTTTACTAAAACATGCTACATATATATATATTTTTTTTTTCAATGAAGGATAAATATGTTATTATAAATTTTAGAGGAGAACATACGTAATTTCAAAGGATTCGAGGGGTATACATGAAACCCCCCTAGTATAATAAATATGATAGCGATAATGACAATAAAAGATATATTATTAGTATATCAAGTTTCATCTGACATTACAAGAAGATATGCCATCTGGTTTCATATATAAATATAATATAGCTTATTCACAGGTCCCTCTCCCTCTGTTCAAGAATACTGCAAAACAGCAAAAGCATGTTTCTCGTCATAGAAAACGCTATTCGATTCAGTGCTAATTGGACAAGTAAATAATCATCATCATAGTAATAGGATTTTCACCTGCTGTAAAAAAAAGAAGAAGCTACAATGAATGATGCATACTTTTTCCCTGCAAATTTTGCGCATATCATTTTAAAACTCTGTTACTAGTCAAAGATTATTGACTTAACCAGACGACCAACCACTAAATGAATACAGATCACATGACAGACATGTTATCATGTTATTTAAGTTCATATAATATTGTTTTCTATAAATAATTTGATATGAGAGTACTCTGATTAAATTAGTGTCGCAAAACTTAATTTCTGGAGAATCGCATAATATAATATGATTATTTTAAAAGTTATATAAAATTAATATATGAGATGTGCGAACTTTAAAAAAAAAAAAAAATGTAGGTTAAATAACAGGTTTGTTACATAAGAATACAGATGACCTGACAAGATATTGTTTTTAATACTGTTTCTGACACGCCTCAGCGATGAATAGAATAGATTTTGCAGATTGATTTTTATCATTTGTACGGCCATCTTAAGTTAGAGAGTATTCAATTCACGTGTTTATAACTACTTTAGTTTATAATAGACACCATCAGTGATTCACTGTTCTATGCAAAGGTAGAGCGGAGGATAAAAAAAATTAAAAGAATTTGCAGAAATTATACGGTGAAATACTGAAATTTCACAAGTATTCGTGTTGCGTATGTATCTCATGTTTACATGGATGAGTAGGATATTTTGAGATTTTCGAGGACACAGGAAAAAACCACATACATAATTCTTGTTCTTCCAAAAAGTAAAAGTACAGACTATAGAGAAAGGAAATCCGCGAAAAGATGAAAAACTTTCTCACCTAGACACCTACCACCGCACCGCGTTTGGCGGATTGAACCGCAATTTCATCCCCGAAAAGTCCGACCCGCCACCGCGCTTTCTCACAATTGCAAATTTGCAACTGCGGATGTGCACGGTGCACGCCCACCACAAAGTATAAACAGAGAAAACAAATTAAACAACGTTACTGAAATCTAGACTCCATCTACAGTGCTTCTGCTTCTGCTTCGTAAGAAAATAAATAATTAAATATATAGAGTATGAATTTCTGCGGCCGGAAAGAATAGTAATAGGTGCTGCTAGTCGCTGAACAGGATATTTCCGCCTCAGAAGATCTTTAATTGCTGATAATTCGTGCGAGAGCGAGACGACTGAGTCTCGGATTCCGTTTCGAAATTTCAGAGAAAGAAAAAGATTTCTTCCTTGTTCGCCAATCTTCGGCCTTGGGGATTTAAATAATTAATCAAACTAAAAAGCCGCTAAATGAATTAAATTTATACGATCGGATTGACTACTGCGTACGTAATTGCGGTTATCGTACCTTCTCTTCTACAGGCAGCACGCTACAGCGGTGCTAATACGGAAGGTCACTAATTAAATTGACTAGTCTACTCTCTACAGTCTAGACTCTAGAGCTAATATAATAATAATATTGGAATTAATCATAAATCTGGGGTTATTTCCTTTCAGAGGACAGCATGTCAGTCGGTATAAAAATAAAAATTAATTAATACTTGTTATCACTAGTACCAAATATTTTTTATTTTATTTTATTATACCCTTGATAAGTTATTTGTTTTCCTACCTGTGTTGGGGCAGTGGAAGGAACAAATACTTGAGGGACGCGTTGGAGCTGGAGACGAGATCGGATCTCCTCTCTCTCTATTCTCTCTTTCAGTCTCAGCTCCCTTTTTCTCTCTATTACAATTTAGAAGCTTCTTTGTTTTGATCTCAGTACAGTAACGGACTACCGGAGGGAGGAGAAATCAGGTAGGTGTATTGTAATCCATTTATGTTTTAGGTTTCCTCGCCTCATTCAGATCCGAGTTAAAGAGATTTAATTTAAAGTAATTTGCCGCTCGCTCTTCTTAAATTCGACCTCCAAATTTGCTTGAAATGGGAGCTCGACTGTCTAGAGCTACCACCTATTGCTGCTGGGGGTCACACTTCAATAACGTAATTCTCGAAACCCCTGATTTTGGTAAGCGGCTTCCATTTGCATTTTCTAATTTAGTAAATTCCTTAAATTGGAAGCTCTTAACATTTCGTACAAATTCGACCCTATTTTCAGCGGAGGTTGAAGAGCAAGGAGACGGGTATAGCCTCCCGCCTTTCCAAGAGTTCACCTTCGACCAGTTGAGATTAGCAACATCAGGTTTTGCCTCGGAGAACATAGTCTCTGAGCATGGAGAGAAGGCACCCAATGTGGTTTACAAAGGTAAACTCGATGCACAGAGAAGGGTTGCAGTTAAGAGGTTTAATCGGTCTGCTTGGCCCGATCCAAGACAATTCCTGGTAAGTTTATTTAGTTGACTCATCTTTGTTGGCTGGACCTGATTATTGTGACTTGGATTGATAGACAACCCAGCTAACAAGTGTTTGCCATAATTGTCGGATATTACATGACCTGGTTTGGGATTGTTAGTGACTTTTTTAGGAATATCTCTTCTGGTTTGGTAACGGCATAGGGGGTGGATAAAGCTCTTTGTAAGCTGCCATGTGTGTTTCGTTTAATAGTGCTTTGCATTACTTCTCTTAATTTTGTGGTCATTTGCCAACCTATTATGTGCATATACAATTTTTTATACGTTGGTGTGTTCTGTTGTCAACATTAATTAACATCACTCATCATCGACTATTTTTCAGAAAAAAAAAGGAAGAAACTATGCTGTGAAATATACTTACAGAAATAACCAAAACTTACTTTTTCATAAAAAAGAAAAAGAAAAAGATTCCTACCATAATTATTAAAATATATCCCTCTAGGCTTTAAATCAATTTTCTTAGTTTTTGTTATGGGTTTTGACCAAACAATCAAATATTAGCTGCTTAAAATTGAAGTTTACTCGTCAATTTCTTGCTTGAAACCACGAAAGGTACCTGATATTTTTCTACCCTAACGAGGCACTGGGCGGATAGTAACCGTGTCTTAACACTATTAGACATGTCAATGTGCTTGCTGCTGATAAACATGGTTTAACTGAACTATATTAAAACAGGAAGAGGCAAGAATAGTTGGCCAACTGAGAAGTGAGAGACTTGCAAATTTGCTGGGCTGTTGTTGTGAAGGGGAGGAAAGGCTTCTTGTGGCAGAATATATGCCCAATGATACTCTTGCAAAGCATCTTTTTCACTGTAAGTCTTGTGGGAAGGCTTTACTTCGCCTTATATTTGTTCCCTAAATATGCTAACCTTAAGAAAAATATACTTTATTTTAAAAAAGGTGTACAATGACATGGCACTATTGGAAGTTATACTCTGCAAAGAATGGTACTATACTAAGGTGCATTTTGTACGAAAAGTATACCAGCCAATTACGAGGAGTTTTATTTGTCATGCTTTGGCGGTATTTTCTGGGGTTACGTTATTAAATTAGAAAAGATAATGTTTTACTATACTAACTAATAGAAGGATCTTAGTTAGTTTAAATTTGGGATATCATGCTCTAACAACGTGCTAACCTGCCAGTTGCTCTGAGAGCTTTGTTACGAGAATGATGGTATTATGAGTTTTTAGACTGAACATAACCTTTGTCTGAATTCTCCTACTGATTTCTAGGGTATTTATCTTTGTCAATTTTAGGGGATACACAAGCAATGAGATGGCCAATGAGATTAAGAGTGGTACTTTATCTGGCTGAGGCCTTGGAGTATTGCACTAGTAAGGGTCGCGCTCTTTATCATGATCTTAATGCTTATAGAGTTTTATTTGATGAGGTAGGTATTTAGCTACTTGATTCTCATGTCATGATATTAAATTATCCATATTTAGATTTATTTTTATTAAATTTTAAGATTTCTTGCTATTTCAGGATTGCAATCCCAGGCTTTCATGCTTTGGTCTTATGAAGAACAGCAGGGACGGGAAGAGTTATAGCACAAACTTGGCATTCACCCCACCTGAATATATGAGAACTGGTGGGTATCTTTTTAGACTTCAGATTTATAATTATTTTCTTCCAAAACAATATGCTTTCTGTTAAACCCACCAAATACTGAAAAGTGTAAACAGTGACAGTGGGAACACAGTAAAAAAGTGTAAAGTTCCAGCTGTGATGATGATTGCAAACTTGGAATTAGCAGACAAGGACTGTCTAATTTAGCTAATGATGTTTTTTTTTTCATTAACTATTATCGTAAGCTCACAAATATCTTTTGGAAATCTACAGGAAGAATTACTCCAGAAAGTGTCACCTACAGTTTTGGCACTTTGTTGCTTGATGTTTTAAGTGGGAAACACATCCCTCCCAGTCATGTAAGTTCTGCTTCTTTTTCTTTTAATCTGTTGCTTTTTTTTTAGAGCAAGATAATGTGATTGTAGATTTCAGTATATTTTGTTCCCACCCTGACACTGATCAATCAAATTCAACAGCTTACTTTCCTGTCTCTTGGTGCTTGACTGCTAGTTCCTATTTGTTTGGTGTTTACTGGAAGTTTTGATAATTATGCTTTCAAACTTGGTCAAATAAACCCATTGAAACAGCAATTTTTTTTATATCTTCATTAATTTCCATCTCTCTCCGTTGGAGCAGGCACTTGACTTAATACGGGATAGAAATTTCAACATGCTAACAGACTCCTGCTTAGAAGGGCAATTTTCAAATGAAGATGGAACAGAATTGGTGCGTCTGGCTTCAAGATGTCTACAGTATGAACCAAGGGAACGACCTAATGTTAAATCTCTCGTCACTGCTTTGGCTTCTTTGCAGAAGGAAACTAAGGTTTGTTTAATCTCCTTATGCACGCTAAAAACATAATCATTTGTTATTATTTGTTTCATAGTTAAGATCATGGCTTGGGAAACCAGCCAATTCTGGGTTGACTTGGCCGAGTCGGAGCGGAATCAGCCAAGGACAAGCTGATTATTACCCGATTTTTATGGCTGACAATTTTTGCACACAAACTCAAATGAATCGGCTCTAAATCGTAACTCGTCTGAGTTTTGTACGGAAAAATTGGCTGAGTTTTTCATCAATCTGTTCCGAAAATAGAACGAAAGGGGGGGGGGGAGGGTCTGACGGTGGGACGACAATGTGGACCTGTTATTTTATTTTTCAAAGGAATGGACCAAGTTCTTTTATAAAGGAATGTGCTGAACTTTAATGTATAGCATTAAATTATTTTCGATTCAAAATGGGCCAAACATTAAAGGAAGGGTCTGATGGACTAGCTTAAAAGTGACACGAGTAAAATTTAATAAACATTAATTTTTTGTCTTAACATAATTTTTCGAAAAATCCAAGTTCCTGATCTGATTCGACCAATTCCTACCGATTCTCCCGATCCTGATTCCGTAGTCATTTTACCGATCCCACTCCCGATTCTGATTTTTAAAGCCATGGTTAAGATTAAGAATCGCTAGACTATTAGGATGCTGCTACTGCAAATAGAAGAATGACAGGAAAGTAACTTGGATGAAAATGTGAGGATTTGGTTATTAATGTTAATAACATTATATACCATAGCTCTGAGTTGTCCTACTTTCTTACTCTCTTTCACAATCTTACTAAATCAACCACCACTCAAACAGAGTAAGGTAATTTAACTGCACATGAGTAGAGTGAGTCTATGGTACTATGCATATCATGATTTAGTCCGTAATACTGATTAATATTTTCGTTTTCAAAATCCTAACGGTCGATCAGAACCGTTCGAAATGATTTTCATATGAATATGTACTTGCAGACCAAATTTTATATGTTAGATTTTTTTTACTATTTTTTAAGATAGGTAGAAAATCACTGTTTTTGGATGGTCCATAATTTTCAGATCAAGTGATTTTCTACCTCTCTTAAAAAATAGTAAAATAAATTCTAAAAAATATAAAATTCAGTATGCAAGTAGATATTCATATAGGGTTCATGTTGAACGGTTCGGATCGACCATTAAGATTTTGAAGTCGGAAATATTGATCCGTATTACAGATCAACCCGTGATATGCAAAGTACCATAGACTCACTCACATCAGTATATATTGTTAGTTATTTACCCATAAAGTTTCATGCAGTCTCCTTCATATGAATTGATGGGAATGCCCCGTGGTGGTACTTCATCACTTGAGACTCTGACCCTTTCTCCACTTGCCGAAGCTTGTTCAAGACTTGATTTGACGGCAATTCACGAAATACTAGAAAGCATTGGATATAGAGACGATGAAGGAACAGCGAATGAGGTTTGTGCTCAATTCTATATAATTTCACCTCTTCAAATTTAGAGTGTTAGAAATATTTTGTGTGAATGGTGCCCTTGTGTGGGGTGGCTTTTTTTTGTGGTATTTTCTGGTTAAATTGAGGGTGAGGTTGGCCCAGTAAAGGCCAAGTTGCTTGAATTGTAGCATATTGCCAATTTAGGGTTTGAAGGCAAATTTGGTCCAGGAGTTGATTATTTCGGGGCTAAGGTTTTATTTGGGACAAATTTGTCAGAGTTTTGATTTTAGGAAACTGGCACTATACTACTACATTTGTATGGTCGGGTCCCTTCAGTTGTAAAATGCTGTCCTATATTGCAATTTAATTATGACATGGTCATTCTCGTGTAATGCAGCTGTCCTTTCAAATGTGGACCAATCAAATGCAAGAAACCCTTGACTCAAAAAAGAAGGGAGATCATGCCTTTCGCCAAAAGGATTTTACTACTGCCATTGATTGCTATTCCCAGGTTATATACAACTTTTATCTATTTATATTTTTTTTATTTTTTTTCAGAAAGCTGTAAATTTGATTTACAAAAAGAAAAGAAAATAATTGCATGCTTATACAAGAAGCTCATAAATTTTCCAGGTAGAGATACTTTATTTATTGAAGTCTGGAACTTCAAACTTGTAATGTGAAATATATGATTAAAATAATGATCTAAATTGTACTGTTATCTCATTCTTTTCTACAGTTCATAGAGGTGGGGACCATGGTATCTCCTACCATATATGCAAGGCGGTGTCTCTCATATTTGATGAATGACATGCCACAACAAGCCCTAAATGACGCCATGCAAGCACTTGTAGTATCCCCTACGTGGTCAACTGCATTTTATCTCCAAGCTGCTGCGCTTCTTAAGCTTGGAATGGAGAATGAGGCCCGGGAAGCTCTCAAGGATGGTTCTTCATTGGAGGCAAAACGTGGCGGGGGACGTTGAGAAATTATAGCAATTATTTTGAGCTTTTTTTATTGTCAGGCTTTCAGGCAAGTACTTAAAAAAAGTATGAATTTGTGTTGCGTTAATACTGTTAATAGGATAAGTAGTGAGAATCATCTTTAATTGCATCTTAATGTGTACCCTGTAATCTAAACCCCCACACCCACACCCCAACCCCAACTCCACAGGTGATATGGCCATGTTTGAAGGCCGTATGGAATGTGTTTCCTTCATAGGTTGGGTTACCATGGGTTTAACAATAGAAATTTAAGTTGGTACACATGGTTGGTTTGGTCCAATATGTCAGGGATATTTTACTTTTTACCAAAATATAACATAACATACTGGCAGATTGTACAGTGCTGATTCTAGCCAGTATAGTTTATCGAGTTTGTATGTGGTGAGAAATTGATCAAACAAAGTATAGAACCTCAAATGCAAGACTGCACAGTAAGAACATCCGAGAAAATCTAAGAAAAGATTTGTGTTAACTGGTGCACTCCACTGTTCATACCAGTAGCAGTCATGACTAGTGATGAGAATCTAGCATGTCTGGTTCACAATGCTTTGCTGTTAGAATAAAGTTTTAGTAGTCTATGGTACTGGTATAAATCTTTTTTATGATGTATTTTTATTTACTTTGTTTCTATTTTAGGTGGATACATGAAAAAAGTCCCTATGCATCCGCAGGTGTTTGGTTTTGTGCAAATTGGTTGTGAGGTCTAACAAAACCTCTTTTGTGTGTCAGACCCCTCCATATGTATTTTGCTTGTATATATGGATCAAAATTAGGAACGTTTATTACTTACCCCAAATGTGGGAGGCACACAAAAGGAATTGCTTGATTGTGAGAGAAAATTTGGTCTGAAAAAAAAAAGTTTTCCATTTTTTTACCCCTTAGTGATGTTAAAAAGGCAATGTGATGTATATGTCCCGTGTTAGACCTTAGTCTTGTAAAAGCAAATTGTACAGCAATGGAATGCTATGATTTGTTAGTTGGCTTGCAAAATCTTTTCATTTTTAGTTTGTTAAATTAATTTGTTGATTCCATGGTTATTGGTTTTCTCCTTTTTAATGTTTATTTTAAGTAGGGATTGATTTGAATCTCTCTATGAGCATATACATGCGAAATTGTTTTTTTTTTTTTTTTCTTTTCTTGTTTTGATATGGCTTTCCGATTGGTTCTTTGTAAGAGGTTTTGCACTGCTAATTTGATTCGAACTTTTATTTTTTGCTTTGTGCTTTCTGAGTTGAGAAAATCTTTTGTCTAGCTTCTATTTGTGAATCTTGACACGTCATTTTATTTTTCTGAAGTCGTCATTACAAATTTCCATTTTTTTTGCATTAATAGTTGAATTTTTTTTTTTTTTTTTGACAAGTGGAACTCTAATTTTAATTCAAATGTCATTAAATTTATTGTTTATTTTGGTGCAGTGATTTTTTTTTTGTTCTTTAACGTTTGTACCAAATGAGCTCTGAATTTGGTAATTTTCGATATATGAGCATTGTTGGTGACCTAGACTAAGACAAATGTTTGCACTTATTATTGCTTATTAATGAAAAAAAATATTAATTAAATAATTATTTGCATCGTGGTTTGAATTTTAAATTTGTATTGTTGATGTAAAAGAAATGTGCCTAGGAGTCAAAATAGACTTGTTTGACCCCTCTATATATTGAGTTTTTTTTTTATAAACCATAATTAAAAAAAAAGTTCGGATTTCAACATGATTAGCCGAGTATTTACAAAAACCATAAGAAACGGTTTGGCAGCCCGTTCCCTATATCCCCAAAACGGACTGCCAACTCGTTTTTCAGTTTTAACCTCAAAAACGGGCTGCCAAACCGTTCTCTACAGTAACTTTTTTTTTTTTTAGAGTTTGTTTATAAAATAAATCATATATTTTGTTCGAATTTGTATATTGACAATAAGATTAATGGAACAATTTGAATATATTTTTTGTGTATTTTGACCATTTTATCATTTTATCAAATTAGTGGATTGATTTTCTATATAAAAAAATCAATAAATATATAAAAATCAATGGATTGGTTTTCAAATGTACGTATTATTTTTATTAAAACTCATTTTAATTTTAATTTTTTTTTTTTTGTAAAAAAATAAAATAAGTGTTTTATTTATGAAAAAATATGTTAGTATTCTAATTGGTCGATTTTTTAAAATAATGATACATTAGTCTACTGCATGGAGAATTTTGAAGTTTCTGTAACCGTCAGTTTTGAAAAAAAAATTAAAATAGAGTCGATTTTTGCTATAAAAGCTGTTAGATTATGGAAAATATGTCAATTAATCATTCAGAGACATTATTTTCTAGAAAAAAGTATCCAGAGATACAAATTTTTAGTATTGTTATTGTACCGAAATTTTTATAAATATATAAAATTAGAACGGAATTCGAAAACTGTCTATACCGATGACAAAATAATCGGTTACAGAGCCCAAAACTGATGACCTGCTCATCGGTTTCAGAAATCTTGAACCGATGACAGTGTTATTGGTTTTAGTCCAGTACGGTTTTTGATGCTTTTTGCACACTTTTTGAAACAAAGAACGACTCAGATTAAAATACTGTTTGTAATCATTACACTCTGCGCAAAATATTCTTGAACCGATGACATTTCCATCGGTTTTAATTTAAAATAATATTTTATTTTTTTATTTAATTAGAAAATGTTATAATTTATTAATATTTAATTAAAATATTAGAAATTTTTTTTATATTTTTTTGATATTAAATAGAATACCATATAATTTGATTTATTAATAAGACTTAAACAAATAACCCGGATCAATATTTTTCAGATCGGATTTTTCATGATTGTAAGAAAAATTAAAATATTTCTTTGTGTGTTATTAGAAAAAAATAAAAATACTTTGGATCTGAATTATTGATCCCGGTTCAAAAGTCACTTCTAGGTAAATACATAAAATATTATTTTCTTCTATTTTTGAAAAAATCAAAATTTGAGAAAATTTTGCCGCAACTGTAATGATTACATTTTTCTCAAATTTTGATTTTTTCAAAAATAGAAAAACAATAATATTTTCTGTATTTACCTAGAAGTGACTTTTGAACCGGGATCAATAATTCAGATTCAAAGTATATTTTTATTTTTTTCTAATAACACACAAAGAAATATTTTAATTTTTCTTACAGCCATGGAAAATCCGATCTGAAAAATATTGATCCGGGTTATTTGTTTAAGTCTTTCTAATAAATCAAATTATATGGTATTCTATCAAATTAAAAAAATATATATAAAAAAATTTCTAATATTTTAATAAAATAAATTATAACATTTTCTAATTAAATAAAATGGAAATGTCATCGGTCCAAGAATATTTTGCGCAGAGTGTAATGATTACAAACAGTATTTTAATCTGAGTCGTTCGTTGTTTCCAAAAGTGTGCTGAAAGCATCAAAAACCGTGCTGGACTAAAACCGATGACAGTCATCGGTTCAAGCTTTCAGAAACCGATGGGCAGGTCATCGGTTTTGGGCTCTGTAACCGATTATTTTGTCATCAGTATAGATAGTTTTTGAATTCTGTTCAAAACATATATAGATTGTTAAATTAATTTCTGATTTTGTATATTTATAAAAATTTCAGGTTATTGCAATTCACTTTTACATTTTCTTTTAATTTTTTCACAGAAATATTTATTGATTTTTTTTTATATAAAAAACCAATCAATTGATTTGATAAAATGATAAAATGATAAAATGGTCAAAATACACAAAAAAAATATATTCAAATTGTTCCATTAATCTTATTGTTAATATACAAAATCAAACAAAATATCTGATTTATTTTATAAACAAACTCTAAAAAATAATTACTATAGAGAATAGTTTGGCAGCCTACTGCCAAACCGTTTTTTTATAGTTTTTGTAAAAACTCGGCTAATTATATTGAAATCCGAATTTTTTTTTTTTTTAATTATGGTTTATAAAAAAAATCCTGTATGTTTGGGTATTCCAGAAATCTATCTATGGTCGCCGTCAGGTCGGCTACCCATTACCCAAGGTTGCTACAGATTAGGATAAACGGGTTATGATATTAACAATATTCATATTTTAATTAAGGAAAAATTGGTTATTTGTCACTTCAAAATCTTCAAATCTAAAAAATTCTATAACGAAACTATAAATCTGAAAAATACCATTCTAAACTTAGTTAATTCTTAAATTTGCCACAAATACACAATTTTTTTACTTTTTTTTATTAAAAATTAACTGAAAAATACAGTTTTGAGATACGTATAATGATGGATCTGAATGGTATATAGGGAAATACAGAAATACGTATCTCAAAACTGTATTTTTCAGTTAATTTTTAATATAAAAAGCATAAAAATGTGTATTTGTGGCAAATTTAAGAATTAACTAAGTTTAGAGTGGCATTTTTTAGATTTATAGTTTTGTGATGGCAATTTTCATATTTGAAGGTTTTGAAGTGGCAAATAACCAATTTTCCCTTTAATTAATACAACACTATCTAAATATTAAAATATTTAGACAATTTTACCCTTCATTAATTCTTTAAAAACTGTTTTTTTTGTCCATATATTATGATAGAATTTTCCTTGCTGAAAAATTAAGTTTATAAAATGTATTCTTCTTTTTACAATTTGATTCTCACTCGTACATATTATTATATAATATTCATTCTAAATCAATATTATGCTGTATTCATTATTACTTATTTATGTTTCGTCACATCTTTAAGATGTTAAAGATAATACAAGAGTACATTTTTTTTTTATCATATCATGAAAATCTATCAACATTGTTTATATCGATTTATTTATTTGACCTAGCTTCATAAATTTTTGTTGACACTCTACTTAAAAAAAATTATTTTGGTAGTTGGTATTTTATTTTTGTTTTTACTGAAAGAAAATAACATGATTATTTATATACATTAAAATGAGTTGATAAAAAAAAAAACATACTAAATGTAAACTATGGAAAGATATATTGTAATTTTGTTTTCACTAAAGAAAATGACATGATTATTTATTGAAATTAATTATGAGTTGATTATTAAAAAAAACACTAAATGTAAACTACGGAAAGATTTTTTATTTTAATGCGCCACTTGCGCAATCAAAACAAAATAAACAATTTTCAGTTCTTAATTTAAAAGGTATATATAATAATAATAATAATAATAATAATAATAATAATAATAATAATAATAATAATAATAATAATAATAATAATAATTTTCTGTTTATCATGTTGTCTAGGAATTTGCAAATATAATAAAACAAAAGAAAATTTGTGAACTTAATGTTCATAGTATAAATAAGTTAGATACCAAAGAACAAAAAATAATTTAAAGTAGAACTGGCTCCCAGTGTTTTTTTTGGAAAAACATATGTAAAAAAAATCCAATAACTTAAAAAGTACAGTACAAAGCTCTTTTTAGATGAACTTTTTATATCATTCAGTCAATACGAAACATATTTCTATTATTGTATCAAACCATTTTTGAATCATTCAGTCAACATAGGCAACTACAAAGATAGTTCATATATAGTCTGAACATCAGAAAAAAATGAAACCAAAAATAGTACGAACTACTATACTCGTTCTATGCCCAACAATCAATATTAAATGAACACATTATTTCAGTTTTAATATTTAAAACCACCAAAATTCAATAACATAAAGAGAGCAGAATCAAAAATAGAGAAGGAAAAACAGTCAGCAAATTTTGTAGGATTGTAGGGTCTAATGCGGAAAGAAAATATGAAAATGAACGGGGAATACATGTATTGTGAAGAATATATCATTATGAAAACAACAACAAAAGAGAAATAATAACAGTAATATACATACTATTATTCTAAACGATAAATGAACATAAAATAGCCTAAAGAATTATCTACCAATAAATGAATAACCAACAAATTGGCCAATATAAATGGTACAATCAAAATTAATTAGTAAAAATAAATCTATAAGAAGATTACAAGGTTCAATCTAAAGAGAGAAAAGAAGATTATAAGAACTTTAGGTTTGGTACTGGCCCGGTACCAGTTAGGCATGAACCAATGATTGCAATGTGAGATCACAGTACCACTGTACCTTTAAACTTAAAAAAAAAAAGAAAAAAGAAAAAGAAAAAGGCATAGACTTATCCAATTTGTTCTAGATTTGTGTTATGCGCTAGAAAATGCATTTAGATGCCTGTTCAGAAAATGCATCTGTATGTTTTCGATCTCTAAAAGTTCTCTCTATAAAACGTTTATTAAACCTGTGTTGGCTTTCTGAGTGTTTGTTGAGAAGATCCAGAATAATTAGCCGTTACAAGCTTTTTACTGGTTGAAATTTTACAGTAAAGCAAATTAATAACTGTCTAAGAAGACTGGAAGCCTATTAACTTCAACTGTAATGGCAAGAGAAAATAGCAATAAATTAAATTCAAATTAGCTCAACCAAATTCCTAGCTATATATAGTGTTCAACAGTCCAACGGAGGACCATTTGCCATGCATTGTCATAAAATTCCTTCCTCATGACTCATGACTCATGAATGAAACTTATTCCTAACTTGAAGCAGCATTAATTGAATTGATTTCTCCTATAATTTGTCAGTCACTGCCATGATCGATTGTGTATGGATTGGATGGAGACAGTTACTCGATCGTTCCTGCAACAATTTTGACAGAGCAATTTTGACTTCCTGCAACAAACAAACTATATAATCAAAAGAGAGTTACGTATGATTCATGCGCGGTATGAAGTCAAAAATTGCATACGTACAAGGATTATGAATTGGGTTGGAAGATAAAGATTGTGATTAATTATAGATTTGGCTATCAATATCATGACATGTACGTTGTTATCGTTTATCATGCCAAAACTCAAACCTAAATATATGTTGACCAAGTTTGAATTAATAGATCAATACGTACAGAAGAGGGTATTAATTAATTGCCTGAATTAACGACATCGATCACTTCCTTTAATTTTGAAAATTGTAAATGATAAGTGATAACCATATATCTCTCTTGATCAATGAACGATGATCAGTGTCCTTAATCAAGTTACATATATAGATATATTTCTTTTTCAAAATATTAATTAATGCACTGTTAAGTGTTAACAATTGTTCATATATATATATATATATCAAATAGAGTTTGTCTATAGCACATAATAAAAATAGAGCTGTCTATATCACAATTAAAACAATTTTCCACAGCATATATTTTGACTTAAAAATTGTCTGTATCACATAATAACATCACCAGTTGTCGATCGTACCATGGACACAATTATAACTGTGACTAGCAAAACACTCTCAACCACAAAAATCCATTTGACATAATTAAAATGAGTATAAAAGTAAGGTTTTATTCCCACGTTTAAAATAATATTCAATTAATCCAAAGATAATAATGTTGGAAAGTCACGAATTAAATAAAAAGTGCATGGCAGATTAAATTTTCATATATAAAGTCACGAATTAAATAATGCTTCAAAAACAATATATTTAAATTTTTTTACGAATACTATTTTTGTAAATGAAAGAAATGATTTTCGAATTAATTAATTAATTAATTAATTAATTGGTCGATCGATAATGTGTTTTCAGCTAAACTAATCCGCTATTCTCTGATACAATATATAATGATTTTCGAATTAACTAATAATCAACTATTTAAAGCCTTTCCAGCATATGCTATCATAGTATCACACTACCGGCCAATTTTTCTTTCAAGCTTGCAATTGCAATTGCAATTGAACAGTACTAGTTTCTTTTCTCAACTAATGAACAATTAATACAGTTCTTCTTTCCAAGAGAGGTTAGATCGAGGGAAACTTCTCCTATCCTTCTCTCTCTCTCTATCTATCTATAAATCTTGCAATTCCCCTGCATTCATATTTCATCATCATCAATTAACACGTACGTAGGTAAAAGTTGAGAGAAAATTTAATTGAGAGAGCGATATGGCAGTAGCTAATGCTAATGACAAAGCAATGCTCACAATCACCTCAGAATCAGATGCATCGTCACTGTTTGAAATAGGAAAACTAAACATGGCACTTATAACGAAGAAGGCCGGAAATGATGCATTGCTGCCACCCAAACAAGTTCTAATTGTATCTCCAACCGATGCGGGTATATACCCGGTTTTACTCTTCATTCATGGTTTCTTTCTCCAGAACCATTATTACACACAACTTATCCGGCACATCTCTTCACATGGCTTCATTGTCGTTGCACCGCAGGTATATAATATATATATTTCATTACTTAATTTGTGTATTATTGGCCATTTCTATCAATCATTGCTGTTTATGCACAGTATAAATTAACACGTACCCTCTATTTATTTATTTGTTATTAATAGCTATTCTGCCTCCTCCCGCAAAGCTCAACTGAAGACGTGAAATCTGCCGCAGCTGTGACAAACTGGCTACCGATCGGTCTACAATCTCTCCTCCCCACAGCCGTCAAACCCGACTTTGAAAAACTCACTTTGGCCGGTCACAGTCGAGGTGGCCACACGGCCTTCTCTCTAGCTCTAGGCCATGCCAAGATAAACCTCAAGTTCACTGCTCTGATCGGCATTGACCCGGTAGCCGGTATGAGCAAATCAGGCCAAGTTGAACCAAAGATCCTCACATATAAACCTGAATCATTCAACCTAGATATTCCAGCATTGGTTATCGGTAGCGGGTTTGGAGACGAAAAAAATTGCCTTGGGCCCGCTTGTGCACCTGATGGCGTAAACCACACTGAATTCTATTTTGAATGTCCACCGGCATGTTACCATTTCGTTGTGACCAAGTACGGCCATTTGGATATGTTGGATGATCATGCATTGAATTTGGTAACAAAATGTATATGCAAGAAGGGGAACTGTAGAGATATCATGAGGCGTTGCACCGCAGGAATCACCGTTGCTTTCCTGAACGCTTATCTTGCAAAAGAGGCAAGATATCTGAAAGATATTCTGGCAAAACCGGAACTTGCGCCCGGCAAGCTCGATCCAGTGGAGTTTCGTCAGGAATGAAATTGAAATCTTAATTTATCTGTGTGTGTGCGTGAGTGTGTATGAGCTTTGCTTTTGTGTTTGCTTGGTGCAAGCTAGTGCCAATGCTTAATTAGTTAATGATTATTTAGATTCATTAAGTGTTTTATTTCAAATTCAAAATTAATTATCGATAAGTTGGTGTCATTGTCATATAATTAAGGAGCTAGAGTTGATTTTATTTATTTAATTATATGTATAATTAATAATTAGGCTTGCTACTGGACTTGAATGTGGAATTAATTTATGTAGTAAAGAACGTAACTGAGATGTTGCATGTGTATGGTGTTTAACATGCATTTGCTTTGTCGTTTTGCTAGAGGACTGGTCACTGGTGTTTTTATGTTTTGCTTTTACTTGCTCCTTGCTAGCTGTTCATTTTGACTGAATGGTCTAAAATTAAGACCTTAATTAATTTTGAATTAGAAACGTAGGTTTTCGATTTTTAATAGCACGAGGGCACGACTGAGTCCTGGACATTTGAAATTGCAATGGGTCGCGTTTTGAATTAATTATCAGATAGACTTTGGATTAGCATAAATTTAAATCGGATTGAAATTTGTTTTGACTTTTCATAATTGTCGAACCGAGTAAAGCGAGTTATTCGTTGGGATCAAAATTTGCTGTCTCTGCAAATTATGCAAAGAAAAATAGTAGAAACTATAAAATATATCAGTAAAAATAAGAAGAGATTAAAAATAATAATTGTTAAGCACTAAATATAAATTAAATTAATTTTAATTCCTAAAATTCTACACTCATACAGATCCTCTTAATTAATTATCAATGTCTCATCTCATTGTAATTGTCAACATCAATTTTCAATAGTATTATGTACGTACGTAAGTATAAATGTATAAAAAAACAGACCCCGCAACGTTCAATTAAGAGCTAGCTGTAGAATTAGCAAAGAGAATAAAATCCTGAGCACTTCAATGAACCTTGCGCAAGGATGTAAATTAATTTAGTTTTTTTTTTTTTTTTTTCAATATTATTTGATTTTTTTTGTTTTGAAAAAGTGGTTATTTGCCCACTGATTTCATTAGAAATAAAATAGTTTTGCTACTCCAAACGACTGGAGTAAGAAACGTTTACAGAGTAACTGGTATAAACCAAACCAGTATCACAAGAAGTGCAACATGCTACATTATTACAACAAAGAAAAGACAAAGATGAGTCACACCTCATGATCCCTTAGAAGTTAGAACAAACAAACCAAAGCCACACAGGCTGAGACAAACAACAAACAGTACATTAGCTACATAAAACCAAACAAACAAAATAGCAACTATTATAAAAGCAAGGCAAAGAACTCAATCAAACAAATCATCCAGAAATCTTGTGCCATGCATATCTGCTCAATGAAACGCAGATACTAATATCAATATCATGTTAGCATTATTAATTCGCTCCATCATATATGCGCTATTTATACCTCGAAATCCTAGGCTTTACCCCTTTTTCTAAACCGCCTTAGTCCTTATCACCCTCTGTACCGATACCGCCCATGGTGAAATTATAATTGTGCTTCGTCTATCAAAGCAGCACCTCCTCAATGCTCAATCACACAGCCCTTTTATGAAAGTGTACATTTAAATCCTCAGAACTCCTGCAGTTTTGGCAATTTCACTCCAGAATTTCAATCTTACCAAAAAAGCTATACCAAGTAACAAAATACCATTCAATATCATTCATATACAATTGAGTAATTATTTTGTTTCTTGCCTTTTTGAAATAACATGTTGCCTCTCTTTTGAGCATGAGATGAGAGGGGAAGACATTGAATTTTGAACTTCCTATCTCAATTAAAGAGCACAATGCGCCAGTTGTTCATACAGTGAAATTGTTGTTTGTTGTTCAGAATAGTAAATATTTTGCTGGTAGAAATATAAACATCTACAAGTAATAATAGAGTACATCTAATTAAATAAATAGGAGTAACATAATTGCCGATCCAAAGCAAACCAAATTAAAAGTAGCATTAAACATATAGATAACAAACAAGTAAAAAAAAAATAGGCCAATATAATTGATTGAAAAATTGGAAAATGCAGTAGTTTGCATATCCCATAAAAGCCCGAATTCTTTAAAATTCACAAACCCTGCATCACCCGATTAGTTAATAAGTAGTTCAATATGTAAGAGTAATCTTTACAAAACAGAAGACATTTAGTGAAGCAAGGTTGGTCTTATAGTGTATTTTTAAATTGGACATGATGTAAACTGTAAAATGTTGACATTGTTTAGAAGAGGTTAGTAGTGTTCATGTGAATTAAGATTTTAATTAGAAACAGGGATATAGGAGTGTTTCCGTTATTTGATGCAGGTTGTTTATAGAGGTGTAAAACACGGGTTCATTTACCAGAAACCAGTGGTACACATTATTACTTTCTATATATATAAACAGAGAGAAAGACAGAGTATACTTCGCAGACACTGGCAAGGTTTAAGCAGGAAAAATTCATCTGACAACTCTACGTCCAAAGAACAGCAACAAAGGAGAAAGGCTTCACCCAAGATCTTTTGCTACATTAGATAGTATAACTTAGAAAAGATGTTCACATTTAACAAGGTCTAATGTAAAGTGTACCCCGCCTCCTGCTCCCCAGCCCCAAAACTAGTTCAGCACAAACAGAACCCAAGTTCAAGTACAGACCCAAGCACCTAATATAGAACTAACATCTACAAGTACAGACATAAGATATTACAACTAAGTGTCACGTTGACAAAAGTTTGTTGTTCATGGATTTAAGATTTTCCAGCTATTTTGCATGATCAATTTTGGGTTCCGCCTTGGCATTTTCATTTGCTTTTTTGGCAGAACCAAAAACAAAGCTTTTAAGGGAGAACTGTGCAGACTCAATTGCCTTCTTTAGCTGCAAAGTTTAACAAATTCAGATTAATTAGAACAGGAGAAAAAGTTTTTTTTTTTGTTAATGCACAAGGTATTCATCAAGGAAATCTGGTAACTAACTGTAGGATGAGTATGACTGCACAATAATCTCCCCAAAGAGGAACCTAACCTATCTCTACCTAGGCTTCCTATCAAGGTAATATATAGAACGGGTTACCAATTTATTTATATATTAGCTTAATTTTTAACAGCGGCATGTACCAATTCTGCCAGGCTTAGTCCCAACTCCCAAATTTAACAGATTTTTTATCTTTACTTTTTTGTTTGAAGGTAATGTTTACAGTCACAACTAAGTGCCACTTCATTCATTGACATCCAACATAAAAGCAGAAAGTAACAGTCTGAGAAAAAGGTTCCAGATTTTGCAGTTTCATTTCAGTGCCAAACTGGACAAGTCTGGTTCGGTTAGTAGTAATCACTTGGCTTATACGATACCAAAAGAACAGATCTGAATTATGGGAAACAGTAATAGCTTCTATTAATCACTGCTTGGTGGGCTGTTGGTTGAACTCCAAAAGAGGACACAATCTATGGAAATTGGAAGCGGGCCGAGAATAATGTATTAGTAATTTATACTTGTATGTAATGTCCCTCATTTTTCTAGTTTATACTTGGCCAACTTTAGCTGAACTAAAATATCTGCAGGTAAATATCCATCATTGAATTTGCTCACAAAAGACCAAAGAGGTGACAAGAAGAACTGTCACAGTAAAATAAAAAGAAATAGAGAGATCAAAGAGCAAGAAACGCACAGGGTCAAGGGCGTTGGGGTGGGACCCAAAATCGGAGGTGAGGAGGAAGTAGGCAGCTGTGACGGTGCCGATCATGGTGGTCCGCCGTATCAACTTGTCCGTACGAGCATCCACTGGCATCTCTTTTCTTTGTGCTTAACTGCTTATGCTATCTTTCTCACTCTCTCCGTGCTTCCACTAGAAGACCTGAGGAGGGGAAAAGAAATAATAAAGCGGTCCTACTTATTGGATTTGTTTTAGGCCCAATGGGTTACATACGGTATGTATATATACTTTAGATAAATTTACATAATGCAGCAGGCCTGTCAGGAATTGACATCCTCTGCTGCATTTTTAATCTAGTCTGTTCATTTTTTATCGGACAGATAAAATAAGATTTTGGCACGAATTTTAAAGAAAAATTAATATTGTCCTCTCCATCATCCGAGCACTCACCGGCTGAGATTAAATCTGGACCATCCAAAAATGCAGCATCCTGCTGCACTTTAAAAATGCAACAAAGGATGCGGGTCCGGAGTGTCAGCGGGTATATATGGTTAGGGGAGGTATTTTCATACTCATATTCATTGTGATAACTGAAAAAAAAATCTTTAATCTTATATGTCTTTTCAAATATGATATAGGTTGGATAAACGAGTAAAAAAAATACTATTGACATTTCAATTTGTGCTTTCTATAAAATATATTTTTTTAAAAGAAAAAAATTAATAATGAATACAACTAATTTGTATTATGAAAATTTAATAAAATTGAAAACTTTATTATATCATGTATCATCTTCATACAAATATATATATATATATATATAATTTTATTTTTAAAAATTATTTTATAATATGTTTCTAATGCTTCTCCAAATTTCAGAAATCTGCCTTTTTTTAAATTTAGTGAGTGTCCTCCTCCTCGTTGCATACATATCATAAGAATGAAGAAATCCAAAAAGGTTGTGATTTGCTTTCGAGTCCTAATTTTTTAAAATTTAGTGAGTGTCCTGTCCTCCTTGCACACTTGCTGAAAGCCTGAAAGTATCTTGGTTTACGTACATGTCTCTCTTCCTTAACTAACTAACTAACTAACTTGGTTCATCGACCTTGGTGTGATTTTCTTAGGGCCTGTTCGGATGCAAAAAAAATGATGGAATTCAAGTGAGATTGAGCTAAATTTCCTATTATTCTTCGAGTACGTTCGGATGTCCAGTTTCTTCCCTCATGTTCCTTTATAGGCACATGAACTTTTCCTGTTTTCAATATAATTTGATGGTATAAAAAATCATTAACTCAGACTTCATTTTTCTTTTCCCATTCTCTCTCTCTCACTTTCTCAACGTGGCAGTCACAATTTTATCTTTACACCAACTTAACTTCACATACATATGAGAAATGCTATATATAAAAAGCTCTCTCCTCCAGTTACATTCCCTTGTGGGACTAAAAATATCTAATCCGGACGTTTTTTTTGTATTCTTTATAAAATCTAGTATAAAAAATACAATATATTTTAATGATGAAATCCAGTATAAAAATATAATATATTTTAATGACAAATGAGATGATTTAGATTAAGATATGGATGATTGAAATAAAAGAAAAAGTTAAGTATACAAATTTATATACTGATTAATAGTTACGTACACTTTGATGATTAATAGTATACAAATCAAAGTATAAATTTATATACTGATTAAACATCCACTATAAATACAATATATGTTATATAAATTTATATACTGATTAAACTTCTCTTAACAGTATATGTTATATAAATTTATATAACATACTGTATTTTGCAAAAAAAAAAAAAAAGAATAAAAATTTATAAAGAATAAACAAAATGTGACGATTTAAATTAAGAAATCCCACAATTAATCCCACGGTACAACCGGACACTCAATTCATTATGTTCTCGTAATGAATCCATACGTACCCGTACCCGTGGCACCATATTCGTGTAGCAGTTCACATATATGTGGTACATGTATCAACATAACTTAATCCCCCTTCAATTACTTTTAGATGCATCAAATAACAAGGACAAGATGTATCATTGATACAAAATCATTTGAGCTCGGTACCGTAAGATAAAAATTATAGTTTGAGCTCTAAGTTGAAAATCAAGAATTTAATTAAATTAACAATCTTCATACTTCCGAGAGGATTTCAAACTAAGTCAAGAAGAACAATCTCAATAACGAACCATGACAAACATATTAAAATATGATGAAGAAAACAAAGTGAAAGGAAGAATATTTTCCAATCAATCAACTCGTTTAACTCGATTCACAATACCCTAGGGCTCGCTTACTCATTTTTCAATGTAGCAACATATAATTTATATCACTCAATTTGACATTGGCAATCTGATAACAATTAACTTCAAAATAACTTATAATTTGTTATGTACAATAATATTTCACTCTAAATGTTACCAATTTCATTCAAACAAATATATTCATGATTTAGATTGAAACATTTAAATTTAAAAAAAAAAAAAAAGTTACTGTAGCAACCCGCCTCTCCCCCTTCTGGGGACGGTTTGGTTATGAGTGAAATTGTTTTGAAACATTGGTTATTAATATTATTTTATTTTATTTATTGGTTATGGAAAAAAATGCCGGGGAGATCTGAACTCGCTGAGAAATTATTTCGGAAGGATTTTTTTATAAATAGAATTGGGAAAATAGAAGGAGGGACTAGGTCCACGCTTCCTAAAAAAACCGAAGAAGGAAGGCCAAGCAGATAATAAGACAATATTTGCGTTGTATGATTCGCATCTTAGCGGGCGGCTACCTTGCTGTTTTGACTTTTGACTTTTGAGCAGTGACGCTTGGTCTTGGAGTTGGTACTTCACGCTTGGCCACAAACAATCAGGTAGCATAAGCATTAAGCAAAGACGAATGAATGAATCACTGGTCCGGTCCATCGGTCCATCCGAACCAGACGCTTCTTTCTCCTCCTCTCGTTTCCAGAATCTCATCGTGTCGCGCTGGATCTCCACACGTGTTCTCCATCCAACTGCCCTATTCTGGCACGTGCGGTGGGATTCATTCTTACCCTCCTCAAATATCAAATATCAAATATTATTAGTGAGAGGCAGCGGAATGAATATAAGAAAGAAATAAAGAAAGGGAAAGAGGTCGACCAAGATGAGATGAGAGGAAGGTAGCTTCAACAAGAAACAAAACATTTTCTTCTCTCTCGCTTTCTCTGCGTCTGATTTTCCAGTCAGTTTCGTGCACAAATAGTTGCTTTTCTGGCCATCTGATCGTCTTTCCACGGTTGATCTCAAGGTTTGTCCCTTATCCATTTCCACACAAGCATGAATAAATAATCATCATTCAAAAGGTCCTCCATTCTATACTATTAACGAACCAAACAGTCATCTTTTTATTTAAAAGAAACAAGGGAAATTGTTTAGTTTAGTTTAGTGTCATAAATACTGTCACAATTCGATCTGCAAACACTTCTCGAGGTTGGTTTTGATTTACTTTTTATTGTGGATTTTCTTGTTGTTTTGATTTAATTGATTTAGATTTCTTTCTTATGATATATGTATTTATTCAGTGATTCAAGCAGGAGCAGAGAAAAGAATAAAAGAGTAGGGAGAATTTGGCTGGGAGGTGCACTGCACTGGTTGTACTATTTCAATTTGAATCCCTTCAATTGGTAAAGGGAATTGACTGGAATTTTCTTGAAAAGCGAGAAAAGCTGCCCCCTTTTTTGTTTTTATTTTTTAAAGGTTAATCATTTGATCATGGGAATGGATTCAATTACTGCAAGTACCTCAATAGCAGCCCGCCACCTGTTCGTCAGAATTTCCCAGTCAAAAGATCTAACATCCAAGCAAAGATCCATGGCATGTCACCTGTCCAGCTCAAGCTTCATGGGCTTGCGGCTAATTTGCCATCCAGCCCCTCAAATTATCCCAATTAACCAATCCAAGAATCCAATGAACCTAACCGTAAAAGCTGTTGCACTAGAGGCCCGAAAGGAGAAACCAATGTCAAAGAGATCCCGTATCGTTCCACATGCATATACATTGGATGCAGGTATGAGACCCACCAAGCAATGGCCACCTCCAAATCGGGCCGACGACCCAAAGATCCATAACCCGTTAGTGCGGCTGGAGCGCATGGGTTGCGGGTGGTTCGGTGTAATTTTGGAATGGGAAGGGGTAATTGTGGAAGACAACCCAGAACTTGAGCAGCAAGCATGGTTGTCGCTAGCTGAGGAGGAAGGTAAACCACCTCCTTCTGCCCTTGTTTTGAAGCGAACTGAAGGGATGAAAAATGAACAAGCCATCTCTGAGGTCCTTTGCTGGTCACGAGACCCGTCAGAACTGCGCCGCATGGCTGCAAGAAAGGAAGAGATGCACAAGAACCTACGAAATGGTGCATTCTACCAGGTACGTGACGGGTCTAGGGAATTTATGAATACCCTTGTGAAACACAAGATCCCAATTGCTGTTGCCTCGACCCGGCCGAGGGAGGTTCTAGAAGAAGCTATTAAATCTACCGGTGTGGGGAGTTGTCTAAATGTGATCGTGTCAGCTGAGGATGTGCATAGAGGGAAGCCTGACCCAGAGATGTTCCTCTATGCTGCGCAGCTGTTGAAATTCATACCACAGAGGTGTATTGTTTTTGGGAACTCAAATTTGTCAGTTGAAGCAGCGCATGGTGCATACATGAAGTGTGTGGCAGTGGCAAGTACACACCCAACATATGAACTACGTGCTGCCGATCTGGTGGTGAGCCAGCTAGATCAGTTGTCATATCTTGATTTGAAGGATCTCACTGCAGTTGATTCGCCAGAGTACTTCCCAGAAGTCGAAATGGAGTTGGAGGAAGAAGAAGAAGAGGAATTGCCGCCTCCAACAGCTGTTGGATTGGATGATCATTTGTTTTAAATCAACCCGGACCCGGTGTCGGTGTTAGGTTTATAATTATTTATTGTACAGTTTGTTGCATTGAATTTGAACTCCCCCCTACATATAATTTGGTGGTTTAAATTATAGGGTGATAACAATAGACGTTCAGTGTAACTGCCATGAAATTTTTAACAATAGACGTTCAGTGATTTGGGGGGGAGTTAATTAGCGTTCTAGAATGTAAACATGTATATAATTATGAAAAACAATTAATGTATTGGGAATGGGGTACGTGGTCTCCATTGGACTTGCCAGTGTAATGTTTTATTATCTTTGTGCTTTTATTACCTTTCTCGCCCGCCAAAGAAAAGATACAAGTGAATGTTAGCTGCCCTTATATGAAAAACAATGTATATTCGTTTAATTTTTTTGGGTTTGTTGCGTTTAACATAATTTTTTACCCCTGAGAGAACAATGAAAGGTATTGTTAAAAGCTTCTAATATATGCAGGTTATGTTTAACAACAAAAAATTGAGTAGTGTAGATCTAGAAGGACATGCACTTGATGAAGTTTGCTCCTAAGCAACGAGGCGTATTGGTCTAAACTACCAAAATAAAATGAATGGTGGTTGAAGAATTAAATAAAAGAGGCGTATTTGTGAATATGCTTCTAGAGTTGAAGATGTTGTTAATTTTTCAACCAGAGATTTCATCAATTAATTGTCAAGTTGTCTTGCTACTTGCTACTCGAAAACACGTCCGCTTCTGACGCAACTTGTATCCAATCATTTTAATATTTTGCATTTGACTTGTCTAATGTAATGCGACATCACAACAATTTAATAGGCGGAGAAGATTTCTCAAAAAATAAATAGAAGAAATCAATATGCTTAATTATTTCATTGTTTTATGATGAGCATTTGGAAAAATTAGGTTAAGATTATTAATTAATTATTCAGATCTCTGTAACTGTAATAGATATGAAGTGTTTGTCAGGAATGACCTAACCTGACCAAACCTTCACCATGACTAGATGAAATCAAATCAGACTCATTAAAGCGCCTCTTCCTGTTTTCATTAGGAACTATTGAACTAACATAAATTTGTCAAGCACATTTATTTATAAATCTTCTATGAATAGACAAGTTTTGGGTCGTTTCTGGGAAAAGAAAACCAATCCACTGACCACTGTTGTTTTATTATGACCATTTCATTAATTCCTTGTAACTTCCCGGGAAAAAAAAAAAAAAATCTCCCAATCTAAAAGAAAGGACAAAATTAATTGCACTCAACTTCTAAAAATTAGACAATAGAAAGACCCGAATTTGTTAAAAAAGAAATACTCATTATTCAAAAAATATATATTATTTAGAAATTAAAAGGCTTCATGACGAACAAGCTTTCTCCCTACTCCGTACTTCAATTTTTTTTTCCTATGATCTACATAATCGATCAGTTGGAAGGAAAACGTACATAGCTTAATATTCCACTAGGTGATCGAGATGGATAATAATTGTTCCCATTTTTTCTATTTTTTTAAAGCAAACCTTCCGTTGAAAGCATCTAGCTAGAGAAAGTTCTACGAGAGAGACTTGACAAATAAGACTACTAGGCACTAGCATATGAATATATGATACATCAGGTTTTCATGCATGTAAATTCTCTCATCCCTCATGTTTCTTGCTTTAATTTTCTCTCTCCCCTTGAAGAATACTTCATTTTATTACTTGTCGGACTTTTTAATATATTGTATATGTCGTTTTAACTCTTTTTTTATCTTTCATATTTGTCCTGAGAACTAACAAAATAAAATTAACACTAGTTGAACCGCACAAACTAACTGTCTATTTTTGTAAATTGATGAATCTACAATTTTACATCTCGTTTCGTATTTCTTATCACCAGCTAGATTTTTTTTTTCTTTTTGTTTTCTCAAGTTTTCTTGTTCTTTTGCAAATTTTCTCCGTTTCTTGTTTTTTTTTAAAAGAAAATTTAGCAGTGGTTGCCAAATGCATCTCTCTTTTGAAATACTTAATAGCAATTATTAAATAGGAAAATATGTGAATTGCGGACAAGTCCGCACGGTGACACGACCACCATGTAAGGAGGAGGACACAACACAGAGGTGGTGGATTTTAGAGAGGAGTGGATTGTAGATTGAGCAAACTAAATTCTATGGGCATGTAAACAAGTACACCAAAACATATTCCTTCAATTATTATTACCTTGAACTAGTGCATACTTTTTCTTTTTACATTAAAAGGGAACACAGTTGCAAGCTATAGAACAATTCATTAATTATTATTGATGAATATCAGTGTTCTAAATAGCTAGTTATAGCTTTTTCAGACCATAAAAGCTACGCTATGAGATAAAAGTGCGCTATTCCAGCTACGGCTGCTATAGCTGTAATAGCTGACCGCTTTTACCACTACACGCTATTGCTACCGCTATGCTACATGGGCTTTTTTTGCAATTTACATGAACTTCTGTACCACTGTTTATATTTCTAATACTACATGGTATGCTATTATAATTAATAAGTATGTTAAACCGAACTATATGTTTTTGTTCCTATTTGTGATTTAGTCTCTCATTCTATAACGAAAAATATTCAAATATTAATTCCTCCTGTTGTTTTCTCTTCGTCTAGTATTCACATGTAAAATTATCGCTGTTCATTTCATTGAAAGCTGATATTATTTATTATAATATATAAAATATTCAAATAGGTATACTAACTTTATTTTACTTATAAAATTAATTGTCCTTCGTCTATTATAATATGTAATACTATGAAGTATGAACTATTAAATAATGTTACCTTGTATATTTTTTTTTCCTTCTTATTTGCATGATTGAGATAAAAATATACACTTATATCAGTTATCATTTAGTTATTACCTCAATTCTCTAATATTGATCATGTTGATAATTAGTATAAATATAGACTATAAAATTTGAAAATTAAAAAAACGTTATGTATGAAAGCTTCTGCAATAGCTGCGCTATTCGCTATAACTTTTTTGTTTGTCTCCCCACTATGCTGCTATAATCGCTATTTAGAACCTTCATGAATATAATTGGTTCATCCACAAATTTCAAAATTAAGATATAAAAAACGGAAATTGATTAAATATAATTTCAAATTGAAAGGGAACCTTCTCAGTTGCCATCGACTTATTTGCTTAAGATCTGTAAGAATCTATTTTCTCCGTGAGAATAAAATTACTTGACAGCATCGGTATTCTCGTCGGTAATAACTATACTCGAGAAAATATTTTTATCTCAATTATGCAAATAAGAAGTAAAATAAAGAATATACAAGGTAACATTATTTAATAGTTCATACTTCATAGTATTACATATTATAATAGACGAAGGAAAATTAATTTTATAAGTAAAATAAAGTTAGTATACCTATTTGAATATTTTATATATTATAATAATCAAAATACGAATTGCGATAATTTTATATGTGAATACTAGATGAACAGAAAACAAAAGAAAAAAATTAATATTTGAATATTTTCCGTTATAGAATAAGAGACTAAATCACAAATAGGAACAAAAACATATAGTTCAGTTTAGCATACTTATTAAAGCAGACCAAGTAGTATCAGAAATATGAACAGTATTACAGAAGCTCATGTAAATTGCAAAAAAAATCATATAACATAGCGGTAGCAATAGCGCGTAGCGGTAAAAGCGGTCAGCTATTACAACTATAGCAGTCGTAGCTGAAATAACGCATTTTTATCTCATAGCGTAGCTTTTATGGTCTGAAAAAGTTATAAATAGTTATTTAGAACACTGATTATATGGCATTCCCTTGCTGGAAAAGGAAGCCATTTAGGCATTTACAAAGGATGTCCATTATGATGGTTTTGGCTAATATGCTACGCGTAGCTAAGAGACCTCCGTGCTACGGCTCAAAATTTGAATTTTCAAAATCCTAACGGTTGATCCAAACCGTTAGATATGTTCTACATATTGAAATGTACTTGGAGATCAAATTTTATATTTTTTTGATTTTTTTTACTATTTATTAAGCCACTTTGAAAATCGCTGATCCAACGGTGGCTTAACCAAACAGTGAAACCGTTGGATCAGCGATTTTCAAAGTGGCTTAATAAATAGTAAAAAAATTCAAAAAAATGTAAAATTTGGTCTCCAAGCACATTTCAATATGTAGAACACATCTAACGGTTCGGATCGACCATTAGAATTTTGAAAACACAAATTTTGAGCCGTAGCACGGAGGGGCTCTTAGCTACGCGTAGCACCGTAGCCCGGTCCCCATTATGATATATTTTTATTTGTAAAAGAAAATTGCTAGAGGGTGTACGAATTAAATACCGAGGTATTATGTTGCGTGAGAAAAAGGGAAAAGAGGTATCAGAGAGCAAAAGAGTGGATACAAAGAAGGAAGAGGTAAAGGGGTATAACGGTAATTACAAGTTTTGATCATTGAATGCCATTGAATTGTTTCAAGGTTGGATAGCTCTCTATTCTATTTATATATGGGCAAATCCGTAGGAAATCAATGAGTTGGAAGGTGAATAGTCTTTAAGGACATTTAATAAATTAACCTTTAAACAAGAGACATAATGACGGACAAAAAACCATCTACTTGTCAAAATTGGACTTAATTCCTAAAGATTTAATTCCACTGAAGTTTGCTTCAGATTTCGAACGGACAGGACACGAAAAAAGGGAAAATCAGAATACACAAATGTAATATGCGGCGAGTAATACCTTACGCCTTCCATTCACCTCAGCAAGTTAGAACTCTCGAGCAAGATAATTAACATGATCCTTTCTACTCCTATTCTTTCACCTCTCATAAAATATCCTGTTAATCATTCATTCATCTAACTTCAGAGCACAAACAACCATACAACATCAACCAACGTGCCTGATCTGTGGAAAGTACAAAAACCAACCCATCACCTCTTCACTATATTAAAAATAAATAAAGATAAAAGCATTAGCCTCATAAAACAAGCAGAAATTTTTCACTAAATAAATGTACCAGTTCACCATATGATACATTGACCAACAATAAAGGTACATAAATCAGGCTAGCATATCCATTCAAATTTGTTTAAAGATATTACTATTACTACATTTTTCCTAAAAACTACTTCATGCCTTGCGTGCAGAGTAATTCTTGCTCTCACCTCCAAAAGTTAACGACCAATCCTTGATGTTTCATTATTTGAATCACTCCCATTCAACTGTTGCCGGTGGTTTTGAGGTGATATCCAGACAGACACGATTCACCCCTCGTACATTGTTGCAGATCTTGCTAACCACATTTACTAGGAACTTGTGCTCAAAATAATACCTGGTATGGGAAATAATGTGCAAACAAGAGAGTATTAAATGACTATTGTTTGTGAATAAAAATTTGAAAAAAAAAAAAATCAACTAACAAAGTAACTAAACTACTAAAGACCAACAATTATATATATACATTTTTCTGAAAAATCAGGTCCTATAACTTGGTTGAAAGAAATCTCTCCCAAAATATTCAGGAGAAATGTTTTATCATTTTTTTTTCCTTCCAAGTCAATCACCCATGCAGCATTTGACATCAGATATGCTGCAAAGGAGTTTGATCAAAGAAAAACCAAGGTGGGTATTTCCCATGACTTCCTTCTCATCAGCCATCACTTGGAACCAAAAAATGCACTAAAACATGGTCCCTGAACTACCAGTTTTTGTGTAAAAAGTGGTGCTTTATTTTTGCATGAAGTTGTTGATAAAGATATTAGGAACCCAATATGTAATGAATTAATGGGCATTACTGACCAATCAGCAGTCATTCCATCTTCGCTAGTAATAGCACGAAGAGCAACCACATGAGAATGGGTTCTCTGGTCCCCCTGTACCCCCACTGACTGCACTGGCAAAAACACCGCAAAGGCTTGCCATATTTTATCACACAGACCTGCATCCTTTATACCCTGAACAAATATCTCATCCACCTAAAAACCATTCATACCAGACAATATTTAACAACAATGTATCACTTAAGTTCCCATATACAGTTGTTCGCGAAACTGGTGTTTTATGCGCTAACTCAAACTAACCCCCCTCATTTTTCTGAAAAGGTATGTACAATTGATCCAGCAGGGCACACAATTACAGTGGAATGCACTGCCAAACCTAGCTAATAATACAGTGGCATGCACTACCAAACTAGCACAACCTTGTTGTGCCTGTACCAATATGGTACATAAAATTTGGTTAGGGCCAATGTTAAACCTGCAAGTAAATGAACCTCAATAGCAAAAAAAATAAAAATAAGAACATAACTAATAAATATAGCAAAGGACAGGAAATACCTGGCGAAGAGTCTCCAAGGCATTGCCTTCTGTAACATCGCCCAACACACGAACAGCAAGACCAGGCCCAGGGAATGGATGCCTCTTCAAAAATGGTTCAGGTACATTCAAGATGCTCCCCAATTTGCGTACCTTTATGAATACAATAAAGAGTAACACAAAGGATTATTACAATTTGAATTGCTGCACTCTAGTCTCTACACTCTATGGTGAAAAAAGATAAGATAATAGTACAAAAACAGAAGAGCTAATAACACAAATAAAACAACCGACAAGAAGGTCACCTCATCTTTAAATAGGAGCTTAAGTGGTTCAATAAGCTTCAACTTCATGTCCTTAGGAAGGCCGCCTACATTATGGTGGCTTTTTATAGTATGAGAGTGGCTCCTGCCACTGCCAGGTGGCGGGCATGACTCTATCACATCTGGATACAAGGTTCCTTGAACCAGATATTCTGGTCTCTTTCCCAATTTGCTCTCCAAACCTTGTGCAAACTCATCAAAAACTGCAATGAATTCTCGGCCTATGATTTTTCTTTTTGTTTCAGGGTCTTTTACTCCTTTCAAATTAGTAAGAAATTGCTCTGACGCGTTGATGCATGTGACAGGGAGATGGAGTTCGCTTTTAAATGTCGACATGACCCGTTCTCTCTCCTTGTACCTGAAAAAAAATCAACACATTTTAACCTTAAGATTTTATAATAACATCTAGTAGCAACAAATAGACACCCATATTCCCTCAAAAGATGTATTTGAAAAAAGCACATGAAAATCAGAACAGACATTTAAAAAAAAATCTAAGAAATCAAATCCCTAATTAGGGCATAACAAACAGAAGAACAAAAACAAATTGTAAGTGCAACATCCATACATGAATGTCATTATACAAGGCATGTAAATCTGTGCACTAAAGCTACCTTGCTTTAACTTGAAATGGCGTCGCAAAAATAAGATACCCATGCATATCCCCATATATCTATTAAACAACAAAATACACCCTGCAATGCAAAATATTTAAACATATTGCCTCCCATTTAAAGAAGAAGGGCTGGAAACTTCCTTGCTGCTTCCCTCTTCAATAACCGAGCAGAGATTTTTGTTTGTCAAAAACTGGAGAGGCAAAAAGAAGCATAGGTGACCTTTACCAGATTTTAGGTGCATATAAGTGTGGACAAATACAAAAGCCAATTACAGTAACCTTGTCCAGTACCGTCATAACTCATAACACTAAGGGTGCGGTGCCTATAAGATGCCTAAAGTGAAGTAACTTGCAATTCTGAAACTGCAGGGTGGGGCCATTCAACTTAAAACTAACATAGGCACTCTATCTTTTAATAGTTATCAAAGATAGAAAAAACACCTCAATAAGCCGTTGTCAACAAATACACAGTGAAGCCGGTCACCAATCGCCTTGCATGTAAACAAGAGTTGCTGCAACAGTTGAGTCAACACCTCCAGAAAGTGCACAGATTACATTATCATTAGGCCCCACCATGGATTTAATGGTTCTTATCTCTTCGTCCAGCACATCTTGCATCTTCCAGTCAGCACTCAAACCACACACATCAAAGAGGAATCGACGCAGTGTCTCCATCCCTTTTGTTGAATGTGTAACCTACCAAAGATTATATGAGGAAAAGATGCAGAGAGAAAATTAAAAGGCATTTACCAATTGTTGAATTCTAATTCTATCTTTAATACCAACACACTTTAATTGAATAGGTTCCTTTTTCCAAAGCAACCTCAAAGTTTATCAATTTTAAAAAACCAACATAGTTCATACTTTCGACTAGCATATAATGTTGTTTGAGATATTTGCATTGCTTAATTGGTAGGACACTTAAATTGAAAAGGGTATAGTTCATTAGGTGTTGAAAATTTGTTGACCAGCCCCTCCAACTCCATTGCCTCGGACTGCGTAATAAACTAGCAAGTCATGCAAATTAAAGAGTTCCAATGCTCAGTGTTGCTTAAATTTGGTGATAGCTAGCCAAAACAAATGTTCGGGGTTAATTTCAAATGTGATAATGCTTCATGGCATTGCAAATACAATACATTACATGATCCTGGTTGAAAGGAAAAGTAAATCCAATTGCTCCAAGAATAAGCTGAGTACCTCAGGATGGTATTGGAGACCATAGAACCGCCTTGTTCTATCTTCAATCCCTGCAACACCCCCTTGGGTGCTCCTTGCCACCACCTGAAAACCATCAGGCAATCTAACAGCCTCATCTCCATGACTCATCCAGACCGTCTGATGCACTCCCACATCATCTGCACCGTACAGTGCTGATTCCTTCGCCACCTCAATCTCCATCTTGCCGTACTCCTGCTTCTCTCCTTCAGCCACCTCACCTCCTAGCTTCCGTACAAGAAGCTGCATTCCATAGCATATGCCCAGCACATGCACATCATTTTCTTGCACATACCTGTGATAGGAGGTTTCATTTAGTTTCAAATACATAAATGAGCGGACTAGATTTGACTTCCTAGCAGAGCCCCTGTTACATGTCACTAATCACAGGGCCCCACAAACTTGCATTCCCTTTGTGCTGGTGAGACCCGCCCATCAGTGGCTTGTGACAGCAACAGTGCCAAAGAATCCACAATATTCAGTCTCACTAAATTCAAACTTGTCGCATAAAGATTAAGGAATGCTCGGTCCGTGTAAATGGAGAGATATGGTTTTCTGATAATTTATGGATCAGACAGCGTTCAAATTAGTTCATAGAGATATGGTTTTCTAATGTATATGCAGAATAAACAACTGCCAGTGCCAAGGAATAAAACCAAAATGAATGGAACAGTAGACTTAAAGTTTAAAAAATGGAAATGGACCTGAGAAAACCATCAGGAAAGGAAGGAGAGGAGGGGAGGTGAACGGAGTGGGGGCCGCCTGAGAGTATAATTGCTTTGGGAGAAAGAGATGTGATGGCTGAAAGAGGGGATGTGCCAGAGATGCAGAGGGACAGTACGGAGAGCTGGCGAATGCGGCGGGTTATAAGATGCGTGTACAGAGAACCATAATCGAGTATTAGGACGAGGTTGCTGGAGGCGGGTGCGGGGATTGGGGTGGGGCTACCGCCGCCGTTCGGTAGTGCCATGGGAAGAGAGGAGAGGAGTCCGCGCGCGTAGGGGTTTAGGATTTAGGGTCTGGAAAAGATAGAAAGTGATTTGTGATTTGTGATTTGTGGGTGGCGCTATCTTTTCTTGGGTCGAAAGGGGCGGGTAATCATATCATATATATAGTCTAGCCTACTAGCCATATAGGCTCATAATAATTTACGAAACCCTCATCCCTGTAATAGTTGCCCGGCGCACGTGATAAATTTAGGCTCTGGCAGTACAGTGAAAATATCATAGTAGAGTTACAATTGAGTAGAACTAAGATGTTCTTAAGCTTATAAAGTCTGACTGCGAGTTTAACTCAAAAATCCAGTAAATAACGGTATGCGGTTGTCGGACGGGCGGGGTGCAGCCAAACGATTAATTAGTATGCGGCCGATTAATCAGAATTATATGGACAATTTAACGTTTTTAATAAATTTATGTATATATATCACAATTTATTAAAAATAATTTATTTAACTCATTAAATTTATCAAATAAATTTAATTTAAGTTAGTTTTATTATTATAATATGACACTATGCTTATTTCTTCTTAAGAGATAACCATTTTGCATGTGTAAGTAACACATTTATTTAATAAAAAATAAATTTGAGAATTAAGTTTTTTCAAATACTAATAACATATTATTTGAAAGAAAGAAAACATTCTAACATAAAATCACTAAATTTAATTTATGATAATAACTTAATTTCATAAATAAACATGTCGTACTAATTGAAAAAATTACATCAGTAAGTAAGAAAAATATATGGTATATAAATAATAGAAGAATTAATTAATTTCAAAGTAAGTAAGAAAAAAAAATATATATAAAAAATATTGGATGTATATCCAAGGGCAAATAAAACTACAATACATGATTTATAAACCTTATTATCACACACGATCATAGAAAAAAAAAAGAGCAATGTGAAAAATAAATATTCACTAGAATAAATGAGAAAAATGGGAATGAACAGGAAAAAATGAAAAAAAAAAACGAGAATAAACGGCTGATTAAACGGTAAAACGGCTGATTAATCGGAAAAAGGCTGATTAATCGTTTTTATCCGTTAACAGGTATCGGTTAAGCGTATTCGTAACGGTTTGGCCGCCGTTTCCGATTAAACGGTTGTTTAATCGGCCGTTAACACCGTTTTTTACAACACTGCAAAAATCTATCGGATTAACTTCAAATGATGTATTTAAACTGTTGAAATCGATTTATTTCATAAGTAATACGTTTACATATCAAAATTTTAAATTATTGAACTAATTTAGGATGGAGTCAAGAGATTAAAAAAAATCATTCATAGGTTAATTTTAATGAATTCATTTTTCATTATTTTGTTATCGCTTAACTTTATACTAAAATAGTTCGAAAAATTACAAATTTGATATTTAATCTCATCACTCGTAAAGTAGATCAGTTTCAATGGTTTGAATGCATTGTTTGAAACGAATCTAATTTTGAAAGCTTGACTTTAATACTAAATTATATCGAAAGTTTAAAATTTTTGCATGATTCTTTAATACTAAATTATATCGAAAGTTTAAAATTTTTGCATGTGAACGTATCACTCATAAGATAGATGGGTTTCAACACTTCGGATTCGTCATTTGAAGCAATCGAATATATTGTAGAGTTGAGCTAGCAAAAGAGCTTGGTGGACTAAGAACACTCTAGTTATACTCCATAATGATATCGAGCAATTCGAATCTACTTAAGAACACTCTAGTTATACTTTATAATGCCAATGAATTGGGGGGGGGGGGTCCGGCAAGACCTAAATGATAAAGTCAGGTTTCTAGAGCAAATATTTTGTTTGTAATTCTTGTTCATATGATTGATTGATAGAAGTCAATTTGTTACCTTAAGTTGCATTACTTGTGTTTATCCAATAGTTAGATTGTATAGCAACCAATCAATAAAAGTAATGAACTTTAAAGTATCCACGGTCGAGGTAATTAGCAAGGAATACTAATTACACATGAGACTAGTGTGATGATTAAACGTTTGATCCAGCTATCACAGATCAAAGCGATAGGTGTCGGTTTAATAGCACAGATGCATATAGAGAGTTATATGTCGTCGGATTTGACCATACACGAACATCATTAGGATTTTGTGTTTCGTCATTGATGCTTCATGTGGTGTTGCATGTTGTCTTATGTCTGAGACATTTGGTTTTTCCAGCTTAAGGTATACACATCCGTGATTGATGTTAATCTCTTACCGTAACAGGGAGAGATAAAGACATATTCTCAATGTGTAGAACTTATGTTGGAAAGTTCGCTTATGTCAATAGGACGAATATCCTTTATTCACATCCGGAGAATGTTGGGTAAGCTATGATATATTGGTCCCCTTGATAGAGTCATATTATATGTGTACACCATAATTGAACAGTTTAATCATGTATTATAATATGAGCTCACAGATCAAGAAACATAAATTGATGATACAACAGGAATGACAACATCCTATCTCATGAGATATTGGAAACAACACGGGCAATGCAACGCATTGTCTATATTATATCAATGCTACTGTCAGGTTACATATCGTCTGTATAATTGGGGAGTCAAAGGCGTGTTGCTAGATGCTAACCTTGATCAATAATGGAAGAACAGTTTTTCCATTGCCAACTTATACGGATCCAAGCGAGTCACACTTACAAGGTTTATAGTTGAGATGTCATACAGGTTTATGATACCGTGCTTAGATACTAGAAATAGTATGCACAGTGAATTAGTAATGTAAGAAATAGTATGGGAGGGAGATGGAGCAGCGATAGAGCAAAAGAGCGAAAGAGAAAAAGACGTTCGATGTTATATATTTATGACTATTTTATTCTTCCGAAAAATGTTTCCGTTAAATTTAACGGGGAGTTTTGGTCCTTACAAAATATCCGAACCGTTGAATCTTGACTACATGGACGGTCCAATTATTATTTTTTGGTTCATTTTAGAATTTGTCATAAATAAATTGGGGCATGGTGTTCTATCAAGTGAATGCAACCATTTTAGTTAAATCTATAATTGAAAATTTCGACCGCTGATCCGAGACGTGCATATTAATATATCGTTGAAGAACTATTTTTTTTATAATCTTTTAATATGTTTTTAACGTGTCATGTCTGCATAAATTATATATACAATGAAAACTCGTTGATACAAATAACCATTGCTAAGAAAATAATGAAAATAAGAATCTAAAAATATACGAAATTTATTTTATAATAAAACTTCAATATACATATGCCGTTGAGATGATTGGACTGGCCATTTTAAGTTTGAGAAAATTGAGATAACTCAAGATACTGGAGCTTTTTAATTTTTGCGCGCTACATGTGATGAAATACGATAATTTCAAAGTTTTGAGGGGTATACATGAAATACCCCCTTAATAATAAAACACGGCGTAAATAAATATAACGATAATGATGATTATGATAGTAATGCACCTTTGATCATGCTGCTCTACAAAGATGTGCAGGAAATCCATAATATTAATATTGGATGTTATATATCTTGCAAGTTGCAAGCTTTTGATTGGCTGACATTGTTAGGTTCATATTGTGATGTTTAGTATGCTTGGAATTGTTAGGTTAATTCTGTGATGTTTTGGCTTGTTTCATGCATGCTTTTTTGTTCTACATGTGATGGTATGAAATGAAACTTTGTAATAACTCTAGCTATGTAACTGTACATTTGTCAGGTGCTATGTACCAGTGGTTTGGTACTGGTATTATGTTTGAATCGTTTTATTATCGGTGGGTTTGACTCAGGAGTGGAGCCAAACTTTTTAGTTATGGAATCAAACTGAATGAGAGCCAACCATTTAAAATTTTTATGTTGCAAATGGAAGTTAATTTTACAGTAGCCGTAATATTTTACTCTAAATTATATAGAAAATTAAGTACAATTAATTAAAAAAAGAGTTTAATTGGTTCCTATTCCTAAAGTGTAGCTCACCTTTGGTTTAGGGATGCAAACGGATCGGATATTATCCGTCAGATCTGGATCCGTTTCTGAATTTTTGCGGATTTGGATATCCGGATATGGAGATATGCGGAGATACAGTTTTGATTTTGAAAACAGATACGGATTCGATCGGATACCGTAAGTTTTCATTTAACGGATATCCGTTAGCATTTAGCAGTCGGTCCGGTAAAATTAAAGTTCTTCTCCAGTTAGTATTTAGCCACCGCTCGCGCTTTCAACTTGTCCCACACCCTCTCATTATCGCTGCCTCCTCTTGAGTCTTGATTCTTGCTCTCTTGGCTTCCTACACACAGGGGCGGAGTCAGACTTTCAGGCTATGGGGGTCAAACATGAATGAGAGTTAATTTCACTGTATTCATAATATTTTAGTTTAAATTATATTAAAAATAGAATATAAATAATAAAAAAATTACAAATGAATGGGGTCAATTGGCCCCCATTCATTGAACGTAGCTCTGCCCCTGCCTACACACTTCCTTCTACCCTTTCTCTGTCTCTTTCATCTACATTCCTTTTAACCTTGATCTCTTTTTCATTCCTCCACTGTTGAGCCCTATGTTACAAATCAACAACTTATACAATACAACATTCCCCTCACTCTTTCTCAAACCTGACCTCGAAACTTCCCTCTTTCCCGTTCTAGTACTAGCTCGTGCGACTCTGCGAACAACCGAGAGACAAAACTGGACAAGTCTGCAGCTCACAAAATTCTAGCCACTTGCATCGATGACGATTAATTGATGCTCTTCTAATGGCATCAGGGATTTGAACCTTTTCATGTTGTAAATTTTTTGATTGCTGATGCCATTAACAATCTTTCTTGACTGAGATTGTTATATTGAATTGTGAGTTGCTGTGTTGTTTGAAATAAAATATATATATATATATTTCCTGTTGATTTTCTCAATTCCAATTCTAACCATTTTGTCAAAATTGTAATAAAATGGAAAAGACTGGTAAGCGGTAGATATCAAACTTGTAGATAATTGGTATCAATTTGAGAATTGGTATCAGGACTCATGTATGCCTAGTAGGTGAGAATGAGATGCCAGAATCGCATTTTGATACTAGTATGGCTTTTGGGAAAGACTGTATGTCAGATCATTAGAAAATTTCTTATTTTCCAGCATATATTTTAGCAAACCCACCAACTCTCTGATATCACCCTCGCCCCTTGGCCATGATTTTGTTTAATAAAGTCAAATATGGACATAGATTCTTTAAAATAACAGTACACTTCTTATCGATCTGTTACTTGCGAAAAATACAATGTGTATCGTTCTTATCAATCTGTTGTTTATAATATATTAAGTTTAGTATGTGAACAATTACTTTGTTCACGGTAATAATCAAATATCCGAGTTATATCCGATCCGTATCTGTATCCGAAAAATAAATATATATACGGATATAGTTTTACCACTATCTGATCCGTATCCTATCTGTTTGCACTCCTACTTTGGTTTCACCCACTACTTTTAAAAAGAAAAATAATAGTAATGTAAAATATATATAACGAAAACAAATAAAATGACTAAAGCTGTAAAGCAGCTAATCTTCAAGATTTTTTTTTTTCTTTAATCCTTTTCCTTTTCAGCAACCTCATTAATTTGCTTTTCCGTCCTTATTTTTTTAGCAAAGATCCTTGTTTACCTCCTCGCTCTTCCTTTTCTGATAAGATGACAAATTTTCACCATTTACATTATTTTTAGGAGAAATTTACATATCTGTAATTGATGTGCAAGAGATACAATTTCTATACTGATTTATGTATAAATACATTCATAAATTATATAGTGTTACGTTCATATAAACAACTGTTGTTAATAGAAACACTTTTCATTTAAATATTTTGTTATTAGTATAAACACATGTTGTGTTGGTGCATGTAAACATTTATTTTTTTAGTATAAATACATTTTATGTGTGTCTAGTATTATTATATACCTGACCCCGCATTTGTATAGGATTAAAAAAAGTAGGAAAAATTTATAATGTAATTGTATAAACTCTAAAAATAGCTAGTATCTATGGGAAAGCACCATAATATCTAATATTCTCATAAAAAACTCGTGAAAAAAGTTTCACCTTCATGCATAGCCCTAGCACATAAAAAAAATAGCTTGATCTATTTCTAAACTCTCATCGCTTCAACTGTCCTCGTCCTCGTCCTCTTTGGAAGCAGCTATTTATAGTAAAAATTGAATTTGTCCCCAAACACTGTCATTTTTGTTTATTAATAATTGTTTAGAGATGGTAACAAAAAGAAATTGGGTTGGAGTTTATTAATTGACGTGAATTCCTTCGTGATGGATTAGTATTAGTAATTGAATGCTAAATTAAGGCTATTCTATTCTTGTTATAAGCCGTACAATTTAAATTTATAATTAACTAACAAATTGCAATTTCGACTAAAGAAAATGAAATTTTATTTAGTTGCTGATTAACGAACAAGTCGAATTACGAACAAACATTTAATAAAACAACATAGCGAGTCTCGAATTTATTAAAGTAATTATTCTTCTAAAAGTTAAATTAAAATGTTAGATTTATAATGAATAAAGAGAAACAATTAGAATTTTAAGTGATCACATAAATTAAAATTTCAATTTTCGTGACATGTTAAAAGTCAAAAGAAAGGATAATAATAATAATAATAATATTGTTATTTAAAATTAAACGAGTTCGTAAATAAATCTATAAATTAAAAATGACGAACATCGAAAATTTGCACCAGTTAGTAACCGCAAATCTCGTTAAGATTAGTGTGAATTTAAAGCAGTCCTTACTATTGTTTTGTATCACTTTGAATCCTTGAAAAATATCAACCGTTCATCTTGATATGCACGGATCTCAAAGCAGTCCCTATTTGCCAAATATCCCTCTCTTTTAGTCCTTCCTGGAGAAGGAGGAAACAAACTTCCAAATTCCATCCAAATTTGAATTGAGAGACAAACCTGAACCATTCATCTCTATCATGCACGAATCTTAAAGCAACCCCTTTTTATAAACCCATCCCCTCTCTCTCTTTTTATTTCCCCCCGCGCTCTCTCTTCTCCCTCTGCGCGCAGGCCCAACAGGGGCGATTTTTCTCCCTTCTGGAGACGGGGGTGGGGAGGGATCCCGCTCTTTCTCTCTCCCTTAGGAGAGATTACGAATTTCTCCGCGCTACCTGCTCCCATCGCGTCGCCCTCGTGCGAGCGACGAATTTGGCTGTACGGTTGTCAGTCGGCGTTGACGCCTTGGCCCGATTGCGTGTGTGTTGCCTTCGAAGTTCGAACGGTTATAAATCTCTCTTCTCTCTCTTGTTTTGGTTTTCTGGTTTTCTCCCTTGCCTTCGCTCATGTGTTGAGACAAATCTGGCTCTCCCTCTCTCTCTTTCTCTCTTTCATGTTTGCCTCTGTGATTCGGGATTTGACCGAACCCTAGGGGTTCGGTTGTGATTGTGCTTGTGTTTGTGCTTGCGATTCTGTCTCTGTTGATTCCTGGTGGTACCCATTTTCTTGCGGTGTTGTTGACTCCTTTGACAGCTGTGAGGTGAGCTCTTGCTTGGTACCGGTCACCCTTCGAGTGCCCTCTTGTGCCCCTCTCTTTACCGGGTAATTGTTAAACCTCCCCTGTTTTCCTCTTTTGCCTCTGTGATGTTTGCTGTGTGATTTGTTGCCGGTACCAGTGGTACCTTGGTACCTGGCTGTGTTGCCTTGTTCTGGTATGATGGCTGTTGAGCCTTTCTGTTTTGTTGTGATGTGCTGTGCTTTTGTTGTTCTCTGCTCGTACCGGCTTTGCTGATTTTTGTTTGCCTTACCGGCCTTGTTCTGTCCCCGGCCTCTGTGATGTTGTTGTGCTGTTTGTGCTTGTTCTTGCGTGTTGCTGGTGCTGGTTTTGTGTTGATTCTGACCTGCACTCGGCTGGTGCTATGTGTGTTGTGGTTATGTGATGCTGGTACCAGTTGGTACCGGCCCAATGTTGCCTCTAGTACCCAAACTTGAACTGACAGGGGGCATATACGTAAATAAATTAAATTGAGGGGTCTTTGTGTAAATTAAAAGAAAATGGGAATGTTCTCTGATTTGTGCCGAAACAAATGAGAATTTGAAATTTAATTTCATTAGACAAATTAATTGAGATGAATTAGAAGAATTTAATTTAGTTAACAAAAATGTGTTAGGCACGTCTAAAATTTATAGGATATAAGATGACAAATAAGAATGTATATAGATTGCAATCTTGTGTACTTATAGATAATTCACATTGAATTAAGCATAATTACCCTCCTAACATTCCGACAAAATAATTCTTAAATAAAATACCCAACACATCAACTAAATTAAAAGTTTAATAACAAGTTTTTAAATTAAAACCTTTTTAAGCATTCTTGAATCTTAAACGAAAAATATTATTTTATACTTAGAATTCAAAACGACGAATTAACGGTAGAATTTGAATAGTAATAAAAATAAGAATTTTGCGGCTTAGTTAGAAATAATTAAAACACCTTCCAACCTGTAGCTAAATAAAAGAAAATTATCTACGTATCTTAAATGAAAACCTAAATATAAATATTAACAACATATTTTTATTCATGGAAAAATATTAATTTTCAAAACGGTAGTAGTTAGCATAACTAATTAAACGAAAAACATACTTTGATTTTATTTTGATTGTTATTTCCGCTCTATATATATGTAATTACAATACGTACAATTTTCTCGAGTAATGACGTTAATTAAATTAAATACTATATTAATTTCGAAATTGAGTAGTGAATAAATTTCCAACGTATTTCTCCGAATAAATTATAGCCTTGTTCACAAGAACAAAATTAAATCACATTAAATACAACACATGTAGTTAATTAGGATTAATAAATGAATAATATTGATTCGATAACACTAAGTATAATTATATTATTAATTAATAAAGGACAATTAATTAACAATATATTAATATTTCATCTCATCACGAGCGATTAGGAATTTTTATTAAAATAATAAAATTTGCTTTGAACCAAAAATTTAAAATTAATAAGACGTTAAGTTATTTAAGAATAATTTATATACTAAATTTTAATCAAAACTTAGTTTAAATAAGTGTCTACTAATTAGGATAAAAATTTACAAAACTTAAATTCAAAATCTAAATTTATAAGTTGGTAATATTTTTATTCTAAACACATAGTTTAAAATAGTTTAAAATAAGTTCAAATTATTCCTAATAATTAAAATAGTAGACAACCAAAGTACATTATATTATACGTATTAAGAATAAATTTTTGTTTGATAATTAATTAAGTAACGCTTTTTAATCATATACTTATTATAGTAAATAATTCTTCAAACTCGAATCGTATCAGTCGGATCTTTTTATTATGACTTATTTTAATTAATTAAACATAATCTATAATTAAAACGGTTGAAATAGTTCATATTAAATTACGTTAGTGAATGATCAATATATGACTAAACCGGTTCAGTCAGACTGACTGAATTGTCGTTTTTTATAAACTGAAATAATCGAGAATTTAACGTAAACATATTAATTGGGGTGAGGGTTAGTATAATCTAGCGTAGGTTTTAATTAGTTAAAATTACGTAATTTCAGATCCGCAGATCTCGTACAAGTCCGATTCATGGACTGATCCGGCCGACTGACGTGCAAATTGGAGCATACGAGGATTCTGTTGATTTCGCTGAGGGTTAGCCTTCGCGTCTTCAGCCTTACAGGTGTGGGATATCTGAATTATTTTCTTTTGTGGGCGTACTCTTACCAAGTTGTTCTACCTGACCTGACATCTGCACTTTATTTTAAGTAGATGCATTAAAGCTGTAGAGCATGTTTATCCTTTCTGCACTGTAGGTAGAAATTGCATAAGTCCCGATAAATAAAGAATTTACTGTTTTATTAGGAGTAAAGTAAATAAATAATATTAGGTTATTAGATTGCCTCCTTCTCGTAGAAGGCAATATATTATTGCATAGTTATATGCATGCATTGGTGAGAGCTGAGTAGAGACCGAATGACTACGCTCCGGCTTGTGGAATAGGACATGAGTCGGCCTCGTAGCCATTGAGTCGGGGTGTCACTTGACTTTCCGGATGGTCTTCGAGGACTTATATTATCTGTAGAAACTTTGATTATATATATCATTTTCGATCATTTTACCATTACGTGCGGGCCGGACTCGAGCCCTGAGGCACGAACGATTTTGGAGTGACATCCACCTACATTAGGAGCTACATTGCCTAGAACGGTTCCGAAGGCCGATCTCGAGCCTTGATGTGTGGGGCCGATCTCGAGCCCCTTTTCCTATTGATCTGGCCAGACGGTTGAATTCTCACCTGCTCATGAGGGATGAGATTAACTATTTTTACAACATGCTTTGTATGATTTCGCCTATTTTATATATTTGGTTATGGATCGTTTTAGAGCAAGGAACAAACACTAAATTAAGATATGTCAATCGGCTAGTGTGCTAATCTTATGAGGCAATGCTCAGTGTTAATAGGCAACGTGTATCATTGGACTCTCTGATCGCAGTCCTTAGGCATATCTTGTAGGATCTTTGATCCGATTTGCACAGCACGGGGTGACTTTCTTTCGTACTATTATTATATTAAATTCTACGCTCAGTATTCCGATACTGATTTCCCAATTTTACTATCAATAGTATATTCTTCATAGATTTTTGTTTGGGGAAACTTTTGCATGTTGACATATTAGAGTAACCGCATCATAATAATGAGTTAAAAGTATTTTTGCTTTGTATTAGATACTAAGATAGAATCACACATTGCATATTTACTTACAAGCATAATTGTACCCAATTTTATAAATAAAAGTGCTTTGATCGTAGAGGACCCCTGAGGGAATAATTCTGGGTCACATACTGGACGACTTGTCGCTCACCCACAAGTTGTTTCATGGGTTTTTAGGTACAGAGTCTGGCAATCTGTAGCAGGAGTTGTCAGAAGCTGTCCCCGAGGGCCACGCAGTTTGATTTTATATTTTAGGTCTGTTGATTAGGTTTACGAGATCCGATGTTTTGTTTTGTACATCGGACTTGATAGATCTTGTATCTTTTTTTGTAGCTCGTGTTTTATTTTGTGATGTGGATTATATGGATGTTATATGTATATGTTTATTTATTGATGTATGACTTATGCTTTTATTATGAATATTTACGCTTCCGCATTTATGTACTATTTGTATTTGATTAGCCTTGTGTTGTTTATTGAGTTAATAAACACAAGCGAGAATTAATCACGTCTTAATCCGGAATTATTGGTTTGAGGTGTGACAATTCTATTCTATTCTATGTTTAATTGGATTAGATTAAAGACCAAAACTTGACCGATTGTTAATTCAGATTACATCAGTGATAGGTGCCACCGTGCCAGTGCCAACCAAGTAGGGAGTCACATGCTTCCCGGCAAATTGAACTTTTTTTTTTTTTTTTCTAGAACGACCTGGGGAGTGGGGATGAAGTAAAATCCCACACCCACTCACTTCGTAGTCCCTAGTCCCCACTTCCGATCGCTTTAAAAAAAAAAAAAAAAAAAAAAACATTTTTCCGAAACGAAACAATCACCCCTTCGTTTCTCGATTTTGGAGGAGTAATCTGTAATGGCAGTAAGGATCACCACTCCTCTCTTTTTCCCCAAATCCCTGCAGGTGCAGCCAGGGGCAGCTCGACCTATCACTATCACCACCTCAGTCTCCGCTCTGGCGGTCTGTCACTCGGCGCCTGCCCCTGCCCCTGCCCCTGCCCGAGGCATATCTCCGGCGGTTTTCTTCCGGTCCCTCGACCACCGACCGGTGATGGCTGATGGTAGGCTACGTGAAGATTTTTCCTCTCGAACAGGCCCGGTATCGGCCTTCCCCTTGTGCTTTGCAACTGCTGGTACCAGTGGTACAAGTCAGGACCAGGCGTCATCATTGGAAGGTGAAGGTGAAGGTGAAGGTGAAGGTGGCATTGAGCCCGGGGAAGATGGAAAGGTGGTCAACAAGGCTGTACCAAGTTTGCCTGACCGCGACTTTTCTGGCACGCCTTATGTACCAGTCTACGTCATGCTCCCGGTAATTGTAATTTACATCTTAAAACTGCCTGCCTTTGCTTATTTCTCTGGTTGAGCTTCAGGAGCAGGCACAGTTGCGCATACAGTCTTTCTTTGGATACCAACTATTTGGAATAAGATGCATACTTTCTTCTTAAAGAATTGTATACACAGACCAAATATTATATAAGTTAATTTACCTATGTTGTGCATATATCTGCCCTTTTGGCCGTCCATACTTTCTCTTTGATTGTTTTGTTATTCTACAATGATGTAATATTTCATGATCAAGTACCACATTATCCAATATAAATATATTTTTCAAAAGGGCTGATTGATTGATGTCTATCAGTTAATGGATCAAAGGTTCTGGTCTGTATGTCATCATCATAGATATGATTTTAAAGCCACAATTGACTAAAAAATACATGATCCCCTTTTTCCAGCATTTTTTTACCTCAAATTTGGTAAATAACAAGTGTTTTTTTTTCTATTTTTCTCTACTATTTACCAAAGTCTAATAAAAGAGAAGTGTGGTAGCCTAGGGGAAGAAAGAGATGGAAACATATGGTCTCCTTTCTTTTCTTTTCATTAAATGGGGTTTATTACTCTATTCACTGCTTTCTACTCTTCTCAGGCTATGGATTTACATTAACGCGGTTCCTTTTCTGACTGGTACCAGCTTGATGTAATTAACATGAGTTGTGAAGTAGCTGATCCAGATGGTCTCATGAATGACCTTAAGTTGCTAAAAATAGCTGGTGTGGATGGAGTGATGGTTGATTGTTGGTGGGGAATAGTGGAGGCCAATCAGCCCCTTGAATACAACTGGTCTGGCTACAAACATCTGTTTCATATTATCAGGAAACTGAAGCTCAAACTACAGGTCAAGTCGTGTTGAAACACTTCAGCTATGTATATGTAAAAAAAATGTCCAAAGTACCCTTGAACTTTTATTTATTTATTTTGTTTAGTTTGCACCTCTGTCAATAATCTCTAAGGGCTGATGTGGCTTGTTGCTTATCGGAGACGATGCATACACGAAAAGGATTAGCTATAAAAGATATGTGTATACCTTAGTCTCTGATGTGGGTCCAGTTACCAGCTAGGCATTCTTCAACTCAATAGCATCAGAAGATTTCTGGAGATTTAACAATATAATTTTATTTTCGTTTGGAATTTTAGGTAGTGATGTCTTTTCATAAATGTGGGGGCAATGTAGGGGATGATATGACAATCCCTTTGCCAAATTGGATTGCAGAGATTGGCAGTGCCAATCCTGATATCTACTTCACCGATAGAGAAGGTAGGCGTAATACTGAATGTCTCACTTGGGGGATTGACAAAGAACGTGTTTTGCGAGGCCGAACTGCTCTTGAGGTAGTGGTACTCCTTTGTCTTGTTTTGAAAGTAACATTTCTCTCTCTACCTACATGCACTTCTATATTCCTCTATTTTAGTTAATAGAGTAAAAGCTATCTAATTGGATTATAATTTTACAAATAGAACAATTAATTTACAATGGTTATAACTTTTTACTAGAAAGCAACTATCTCATTATATCTGTCTTTTGTAGGACAAATCAATCATCTTTAGAACAATATATCTAAAAGTAAGAATTCATCTCAACGTATCTCTTCAGCAAACAACTTTGCATGGTTACACACATGTTTCATACCTTTCTAGGTTTATTTTGACTTCATGAGAAGCTTCAGGGTAGAATTAGATGAGTTCTTTGAAGAAGGCATAATCTCAGAAATAGAAATTGGGTTGGGTCCTTGTGGTGAACTGCGCTACCCATCTTATCCAATGGAACATGGCTGGAGATACCCTGGCATCGGCGAGTTTCAGGTTACAGTCCCTTAATACCAAAATTGCTTTATGATCTGCGGTTCTTAATCTGGTAATGCTAAGGATTAATTACTTGGGTGCTATTTGGCAAAATGGAATAGATGGAATTGGGTGGAACGTGGAATAGTTGCTGAACACGGTTGGAATGGATGGAAGAGAGTGTAATGATGACAGAACATAAACAGGTTGAATAGAGTGGGAATTGTGCAATCAAACCCCCATTTTGCAACTAGGTTTGCCGTACGAAATTAGAATTAGATATCCACCAGTTTTGGAATTCAACCTATTCCACTTTGCCATATGAAATTAGAATAAATGAAAAAAAGCTTTCTTTTCTTTGTTCCTCATTACACACGTGCTGAACACATAATTTATACTCCGTTCTTGGTCAATTATGTGATTCAACTATTCCATTTCCTTCTCAGCCACAGTACCTTCTTCTATTCCATTTCCTTGAGATGTTGCTTTCATTTAAATCTGCACTGAACCTTCTCCTGTAATTTATACTCCATTCCTCAGGTATTTTATCCAGTTTGAAAGGTAAAATTGCATACTCCACATGGGACAAGATTTTGATCTGGACCCAAGATGTTAACTTAACAGCACCTAACCATTAAGAGCTTGCTGTAAATGTTGGGCTATCTCAACATTGGCTTATTGTTTTATTTTATGTTTTTGATCTTTTCCAGTGTTACGATTGGTACTTGATGAAAAGCTTGAAAATTGCAGCTGAGGAAAGGGGCCATTCATTTTGGGCGAAAGCACCTGATAACGCAGGCACATACAACTCTAGGCCACAGGATACTGGTTTCCTCCGTGATGGGGGAGATTACGATGGTTACTATGGCAGGTTTTTTCTCAGCTGGTACTCCAAGGTGTTAATTGACCATGCAGACCATGTTCTAATGCTGGCCAAGTTAGCTTTTGAAGGATCTTCAATTGCTGCAAAGGTATTCCTCTGTGGGTGTTTTGAATTTTTAGCCACGAGTTTACTGTATATTTGTTACTATGACAGTATGGCCTTACATTCTTGTACCTGCAACTAAGGGTTAGCTTTTGGAGTTCAGCTATAGGAAAGGTTTGATAGTTTGCACCTAATACAAATTGAATTGAAATTATGTCAAGTGGGTGAAGTGTTGGTTTTCTGGCTTATGTTAACAATTTGTGAAGGGAACTTTAGATTGCTTTGCTACAATCTTCAGGTCTTTATTTAATGGCCTTCCATGTGAGATAGGTATCTGGTGTGCATTGGTGGTACAAGACAGCTAGTCATGCAGCAGAGTTGACAGCTGGATTTTACAATTCTTGCAATCGGGATGGCTATGCCCCTATAGCAGCAATTCTGAAGAAGCATAATACAGCCTTGAATTTCACATGTGTGGAGTTACGTACTTTGAATCAGTACGAGGAGTTCCCTGAGGCAATGTCTGATCCCGAAGGTTTGGTTTGGCAGGTAAAAATATACATTTTGTTCCTTTAGATTCTGTACCTGATTTATTTATTTTGGGGGGGGGGGTATAAAAAACTTTTTTATTTGGTAACTGAAAAATCAGAATTTGATTAGAAAATGAAAAGTCCAACACTAGGAAGATCATGAATGAAGTTCAGGATAAAAAAAAATCACAGTCATCTGAATTGCATCCCTAGTCATAGTGTTTCAAGAATTTTTAGTGGCATTTGAGATGTTAAATTTTTTATTTTTGCTGTACCAAATACAAAGAAATCGGGAGGGCATTTAACTAGTTATCTTTTGGAAAACTCTTTTAAAGTACAAATTAACATGAAGAATAGAACAGAAACCACTTGCAAGAAAAACTTGTCAGGTCACAGTACAGTTCCTGTTACTTTGATGCTTGCAGGTGCATTGGCAATAGCTGCGTGCACTTGAACCGGTGTTTGGTACGACCACCTGTTGTCTGTATTAGGTTTACATGGAATTAATTAATTATTTGAAATGAATTAAAATATAAATCTTAGGTGCTAAATGCGGCATGGGATACTGGTATACCGGTGGCAAGTGAGAATGCTTTGCCCTGCTTTGACAGAGATGGATTCAACAAAATATTGGAAAACGCAAAGCCATTGAATGACCCAGATGGCCGGCATTTACTATCTTTTACATACCTCAGGCTCACCCCTGCTCTCTTTGAGGAAAGAAACTTTTTTGAATTCAAGCGTTTTGTCAAGAAAATGCATGGTGAGAATCTTTCTCTCTTCGATTTGCGCTGCTTCAACATTTTTGAATCTGATGGGCTTACTTCTATTATAACCCCAGATCTGTGCCAAAGAAATCAATCTCATAGAACTTGTTTGTGAAGCATAGGGATTTTTTCCTCTCCTAATTGTGAAAGATGGTCATCTCTTTGTGAATTCATTAGTCGAGGGGTGATGGCGGTTTACATATTATTGGAAAAATGTTGAAGATCCTTTTTTGTTAGGTTATCAGCATCCAGCTGATTTTGTTTTTATTTTCAGAAACTTCCTACTATATTCCTGCAGAACCTCAGAAATCAATGTGCCCCTGGAAAAGCTCTGTTTCACCCTTCATTTATTCTCTGAAAGTTTCCCAAACTAATCTTGTGGATTCTGCAAGTAATCTCCATATATATTTTTTTCTCTTTTTTTTTATTCAGGTGAAGCAGTTATTGATCCACTAAGGTTACAAAGGAACATTGTTTAAAATTCCTAGAAAAAAGCAAGCATTTGATGTAGCACCCTCTTTTATTCCACAACTCGTCATCTGGAGCTGATTAAGTCTCAGTTATACCAATTGGAAATATGACCATTAGCTGATATGATAGTATGAGAAAAAGACCTTGGGTTTTGAGTCCCAGTTGAATAGAAGAAGAATCAATCATGTATTGCACATTCATCTTTAATGGTAAAGCTGAAAATTCATAGGAAATTTTTATATAGTTGTCTGTTCTTAGCTAACAAAAGCCTTGAAGTTCAGATCCACATCTAGTTTGTAATATTTTATTTTGGTGAAGCTAATGAATTTGTCTTTTAAAAGATACAGTGTTGCATGCATTTGTATGTTTTTAGGAAACAAGGATCAGCAATTTAAGTCCCTATTTATGTCACCATTCAATGTCGGGTCAAAGTGCGTGAATTTGATATACAAATAATCTACAAGATCAAAGATAACCATTACTACTTTGAACTAATCCCAACCCCAGAATAAAAGTACAAGCTCTATTGAATTTGATAAGGGCTGCCAGTGAATGGTTGAAATTAGGGGTGATAATGTATATCTTTGTTTTTCATTTTTGAAATATTTTTAGACTTAATTCGAAAATATTGTCAAAACTGTCAAGTCAAATTATTATCATTGGATTCCAACCCCGAAAAATATAATTCATTAGTATAAATTTGACCCTTCATCTAAATGAATTCATATTCTAAAAATGAAGGGTACAATTGTGTACGTCTACTTTTAATCAAGTTTGTGAACTTTCCAAATGAAGTTAAAAAATATAAATGATGTGAAGGTTACATTTTAGTCAGATTTGCTTAAATTTTTTTTTTAGCATTACTCCAGTTTGGAAAAAAAAAATAGTGTACGCCTGCTTTTAATCAGTTATTTCAGTAAGTCATCTATATTCAATGCAACCTTAATTGAAGTAGGAATGTTAAAAAGGACTCTGATAATCATTCCCGCACTCTCATCTTCATGCTATTATGGACGACCACTAAAATATTAACAGAAAAAATATTTAATATGTAGTATTAATGTATTTATTTTAGATATCGCAAGTATTAATCTCTATAAAAAGAACTGTAGTTATGTATGTAAATAATGTCCAAATTATATCTCCGCACAAATTTTCTTAATTTCTCTGTTTCGTCCCCCACACTATAGGAGACCACTAATCGGGGTCGAACTTCCTGGACCAACCTTTTGAACTTTTTTATTTTATTTTTTTAGAAATGTTTGATGGGCCAAACTTCAAGGTTGAATACTTAATAAAATAAATATTTATTCCTAATTTATGTAGTATTTATTCATAATCTATGTAGTATTTATCTCTAATTTATGTAGTATTTATCATTCAGTATTTATTTATTGAACATAGAAATATTTATCCATAATTTATATAGTATTAATATTTAAAGGCCGTAATATTTATCCTTAAACAATCATAGTTTATCTTTTGATATTGGAGTATTTATTTTTTGATATTGAAGTATTTGTTTGATCTTTGCCGGTTATACTTTTTAGTTTGCTTTGATTACACGTTTGTCTAGTCAAACAGAAAGTTCATAGAAAATAAATATCCCTTCAACATTACATTAGTTATTAGTTATTACTAAATATAAATAGTCCAGTTGAAAATTGGAACTATTTTTCCTTAAGGGTCTGTTCGGCTGCCATCCCGCATGAACAGTAACACGCTGTTTACTATTCGTCCGTTCCTGTGCCTATTTCCGTTCCCGGGTTGCAGCCGAACGGATCCTAATTCTGAAACTCATGTAACTTTTTTTTAGATTTAAATATGAATTTTTGTATCTTCAATAAAAATGGGGTGTATGTGACACTTAATATGTATAAAATTATATATCTTGGGGTTATATACATGATACAAAAATTAAACCACATTAATTCAATTTAGGGGATGTTGTCATGTTTTGAAACTTGCCAATATATTTTCTGACGTACCTAATGAAATTTAACAGTTTAGGCCTTTAGGGGATGTTTGTAAATTGTGTCACTGCTTTTTTTGTTTCTTTTCGCCTTTCCCTCCGCCTCCCTCCGACGAATTCTCCGATTGAATCCCTGTCCCAATCCTCCTCCTCCTACTTCGGAGATATCAAGCAGTGTATCGGTTCTCCCTCGTCCTTTACTCCACAATTTCAAAAGCCCTCCGCAAGAGCCCTCGACAGCTTCCGTCTCCGCTCACCCTCACCTCCCTCCTTTTCTCCTCCTCGCTCACACGAGTTTTTCAGAAGCAACCTCAATGTACAAAATAGCGAGGATGCTAAAAAGAGTACGAAGCTTTTGGCTAGAAAATTAATTGCACCTTCTAAAGCGGGATACTGGTACGTGATGTTCCTTTAGAGCTCGATCTGTATTTTTTTTTTTTTTTTTTTTTTTGGGAGGGGCAAAATCTCTCTTAATTATGTAGAAGCACTGAAGCATGATTGGGGCAATGTGATTTTAGGACTGAAATTGAGGATAGGTATGCGAGATACTTTTTAATGCTTCGTAGGGATATATACTACCACTGAGTTTTTGCTTGGTGCATATGAAACTTCCTCCTATATTCCTTCTCTGTTCTGAAAAATAATTATGAAATATAACACAGGGAGCACAACTAAGAAAGCACATAGACGTAACACTGGGGATTCAATAATGGCAGAACTGTGCTATCAGAATGATATGAATTACCATACCTTAGAAGAACAATTATTAGGGTGGCATATGTTTCTTTGATTTTTACAGTGTTACTTTTACTTTTCGGTACATCAATCATTAATGCTAAGAACTGGTATTAATTATTTGTTAAGTGCAAGCTATTGAGAGCATCTTTATTGGACATAACAGCAAAGCATGAGAAAAAAGTAGGATCTTTTCTGGACCAACAAACAGAAACACCCAAAGAGCAAAACTATTTCTTAGCTACAACACTTTCTATCTTGTTTTTTTTTTTTTTCCCTTAAAGTTAGGGTTATCTGCTTATTGAACCATAATATTTTCCTATATTTGTATTTAACGTGAATCTCTCTCATACCTGGAATCAATATGAAACATTTTATTTATAACTTGCAATTAGAATCCCACTATTATATAATTTTATTGAGCAACTCAGAAGATATATTATGTGTTTGTTTCCCGCGAGTTGGCTTTATTTCTTTGCTGGTTCTTGGGCACAGGACTGATGCACACCACATGCTTGACTAAAATTCCATTGAAAATCTTTAACCATGGCCGGCTCTGAGTCAGAGAGCTCAAGTTCTCGGGATAATAGAGACATGCTGAGCAGCTTGCCTGATCCAATACTGCATCACATAATGTCATTCATGCCTGCTTGGCAGGCTATCCAGCTGTGCATTCTCTCAAAGAGATGGAAGACTCTTTGGACCACTTTGCCTGTGCTCAACTTTGGTTTTCATGAACTCGGGAACAATCAGCTGAACCACTTTGACCTTAACAAGGTGGAGAAGCTTGCAGAGTTTGTTAGCATGGTCCTACTTCTCCGTGAAACTACGTCCCAATTACACACTTTCACACTTGATTGTGGTTCTGGGTATGTTCGGCAGGGGGACGTGTTGCGCACTTCCATCAGACCATGGATTTGGTATGCCATCAAGTGTAATCTTCGAGTTCTCACTATTAACATCCGGAGCTACAAAATAATCCTTTTGCCATCAGAAGTTTTCACTTGCCCGTCACTAGAGTATGTCACCCTTACCTCCACAGGGCGTATCAATACCCCTGAGATTATAAACCTCCCCTCCCTCAAACAGCTCCATCTCAAAGATGCAGAACTTGATGAGAATTTCATGAGTAAGCTTCTCTGTGGTTGCCCGGTGCTTGAAGATTTGCATGTGGCAGGTGGCTGGGTTGAGTTTTCTAAAATTACTTCTCATAGTCTGAAACATTTGAAAATCGTGTCAGAACATAGGAGATCGATTAAGTGTGAAACAGTAATTGATACTCCCAATCTTCTGTCATTTCACTTTGTAATATGTAGCTGCTTCCAGGAAAAGGGGATTGTATTGAACATGCCATCTCTACATGAAGCATGCATTGAATTTGATCTTTGTTGTTTTCTTGATGAGAACCTTGACATGACTAAGAGCAATATTCTATGTGGCCTCATCACTGTTCATCATCTTGAACTAAAAGGCTATTTGACAGAGGTAAGCACTGACTTTAGTACTCCCCCCCACACACACACACAAAAAAAAAAAAAAAAAACCCCACCAAGCATGCACTAGGGGTGGGGTGTAAACGGATCGGATATTATCCGGATCCGAGTCCGGAAAATGGTGAATTTGGATATTCAGATACAGATCTGGATTCGGATACGGTTTTGAATATGAAACCAGATACGGATAATTATGTGTAGACGACATTTTCTTTATTTTGGATATTATAATTTTTTAAATAGTCAACTGGGCCCAACGGACTGTTATAATAAACTTTCGGATATTAAATCTTTATCCGTCACTCTATTCTGACTCTAAGACAATCTTAAACTTTTGAGTCTACAAATAATATATTTTAATATTTGTTTGCTAATAGCCTTTCTACTTTCCTTTTAAGTGGCTCTTACATAAATATCATATTTTACTTTCGCTTCTTCACAAGCTTCAACAATGTTTTCAATTTGCTCCTGTTCAAGTCACATAAGCAAATGAATTATCTCATATTATAATTCTCTCAAAATACTTTCTTAATCTCTTCGCTCGGATAATCATTTAGCTCTCATCAGACTCTCTAGGTAATTTTTCAATTTCCTTCTCTTAATATTACAAAGGTTTCATATACTCTAGAAGGTTTTTTTTTTCCAGGTTTTCATGTCAAATTTCATTTTCTTTCCATCCGACTTATAAACTTCTTAATAAAAAAAAAATCTGACATTTAAGTAAGTTGTCAGTCAGATTTTTGTAAGGGACAATTTTTGGCTTAACTTGAAGAACTCAAACTGATTGGTTTTGCCTACTATTTCGTTTTTTATTATTTTAATTATCCGAATTATATTCATATCTGTATCCGTTCGAAATCCTATCCGTATCTGTATCTGTATCTGTTTAATATCCAATCCATATCCATATCCGTATCCGAAAAATTATAACGGATAAGGATTCAATTTGACCACTATCCAATCCGTATCCGACCGTTTGCACCCCTAGCATGCACACATAAAACCAACTAGCTCCTTTTTATTCAAATTTGAGATATTTCTTTTGTTGAATTATTGTTTCTTTTATGATGAAAATTTATTTTCTCTTCACTTTTGTAGGACTTTCTGGAAGCTGAAATAGCAAATTGCAGAACCTTTCCAAAATTGACCTGCCTTTCTGCGAGTGACCTTTGTTTTAATTGTTGTGATTTCCATCTACTTTCTTCATTGTTGGAACATTGTCCTAATTTAAAGAAGCTTTCTTTAGGTCTCAAGCTTTGTGACCATTGTGGTGATGGCGAGGTACTTAATTTATTGTCTTTTTTTTTTATATATATAATTTTGAACTGATACTCTTACCAAGAGTTTTAAATTGGCTACAACCCAAAATTCAGGTTGTATGTTCTTAGTATACCTCCGTTATGGCAAAAAGGCAACCTATATTTCTGTATGGTGTTATATGATCATTCTGTGTTACTATAATCAATAAATGAGTTGGAGGTTAGTCTCAATTTGGAAAGAAGCAGCAGATGAAGGTTAACGAATTGTTATGACCAGGCAACAACTGAAATGAGTAGATTGCAGCTGTTAAATTGAATGGTAATATTGTGCTACTTTTCTCAGTGAAAAATTATAACTAATAAGAAAAACCTAGATTGCAATTCTTTATAAAATCCTGTCTGTTTTGTAATTTGCAAATAACAAGTGTTCTGCTCTTTCTTTATATAATTTCTATCACTTGTTTGATAGTTATGGAGTGAAGAAATAAACGTTGCACGGTTCAAGTGTGAACAGCTTAAAACTATTGAGGTTAAATTCAATGAGAAGGATACAACATTTCATTGGGTGGTCGAGTGCTTGCAAAAAGCTGTCATTGAATTACCCAATTGTCGCATCATCACAACCAGTGCATATCCTTTACACTGACTAAACTTTTCAGTATATGTTATGGGGGTCATAATTACTTTGGTTTTGCTACCAGAGTATAATTGAAAATTTTCTTCTCATCTTTTGCTGCCTGAATTATTTAGTTTTAATTGCTTAATATTATGTCTATTATGGATTTGTAGTGTTGTTATGTTGGGTACTGGAACTCTGGTGATGAATTCTCGTATAGAACTAATTAATATGCTTTGCTTTCTTTCTATAATTTGTATGCATTGATTATTGACATTTTGTTGCAAATGATGATGCTTTCCAAGTAACCCGGTAATTTTTCATGATATTTTTGTTTTAGAATTACCGAAATCCTAAGAGAGTTCTAACCCGGCATTTTTCATGCTCTTTCCTCGTCTCACATTATTTTGCTTCTTGTTGTTGTTGCTGTCTTTTGTCTTTGTGCGGGATCGGGTCTCCTCCTCTTGTTTTGGTTCAATTTTCTTGGGATGCCTACCAGGATTCCGCACCTTCTATTTATGTTTTATTTGATTTCTCTTCTTTTGCTACATGCTTTTTTATTTATTTTTCTACTTATTGGTAAATTAAAAGGAATGAATAGGTAGTGAAATCCTGCGATGCATTGATCAAGAAATTGATTTATAATCTACAAGATTGTGTACATATTTGCTTATGGTCTCATGAAAAATATTATTTTATCATGCAGTTCTCACACTGAATTTGTTCTTTTATGATCGATCGATTATTGGGCAGCCAAAACTTTGGAAATGAGAAAGAAATGTTGCATTAACATAAATAAAAGTTAGATCTTTTTGGAGCTGAGGACTAAGTTTATTAACTTTCCAAATGAAGTTTAAAAATGTATCTGATATTCTGATGTAATGGTTACAATTCCAGTCAAATTTGCTTTATAAAAATTGTAAGCATTACTCTAGTCTGGAAAAATTAGTGTACGTCTGCCCTTGATCAATTATTTCAGTAAATTATCCATATTCAATACAAACTCAATAGATGTGAGAATATTAAGAAGAAGGTATGTTCAACTTAATTAAATTATCAGCCTATAGTTTAAAAAAACAAAAAATACAGAATTCAAGATAGAATTGACGCCAAATCACAAAGAAGATTTAATTAATTAAAACTATACACATCCATCTGATGAAAGTAATAATAATTTCAATATAAGAGCGGTTTTATGCGCACCACAATTAAGATCTACAATTAGCACTAAAAGAAAGAAAAACTAAAAACTAAAATAAAAAATGCTTGGATCCGTCTTGGCAACTGGCCTAAGGGTTCTCAGAAAAAAAAATAGCCAAAAAAAGGAAGTAATAGAAGAGAGAAGAAAAAAAAACCTTGATAGGTTGGTAACAATTATATATCTCTTATCCACAATGCAACCACATATTATAGATCGACCAATAAGGATATCGTGGGTACTGATATATTAGCACAATAAATTTTAATATTACCACAGCAACTTCAAATATTCAATTATGCCCCTCACATTACAAATGCCATTTTTAGTCTCCGGTGACTATGCAATCTTCTAACACAAGTACCATTATTAGTTACTATATGTATTCTTCAATGTTAAATCTTCAACTAATTTGAAATAACAACAAAAAGAAAAATATCTCATGCATAACTATAAATATGTATTTCAGTTCTTTTTTGTTTTAATATATTTAGTTGGCATAACTATAAAACTAAATTTCACTGTCTATTTTAATGTTTATTTTTCATATTAATGGTTTTTTGTTATTTATTTTATTTCTATTGCTAAAAGTCCCCCTTGAAACCTTTCATTTTAAAAAAACAGAAAATAATAAATTAAGAAATATATTATATATAGATGGAAAAATCATTTTATCAAACAACTCTTATAGCTTGTAATATTTTTATTTTAGTATGAAGTTTATTTTCAATAAATAAAGTTTCTAGCGTCATTTTGAATGTAGTTTGTACTTCTTCTTTTTTTTTCTGAAACTCAACAATATAACTTTTTTTTGTCTGAAGCACAATATAAAATTTGTGATGCAAGAAATGAAGTATTCGATTTTACAAATTCGACTAAGTTGACGAAAGTTAGTAAAAAGAAGGCTTGCTTTTCTCTGTGTTATTTTGAAATTTGAAAACGAAATTTCCGAAATAAAATTTTACTAGCTGATTCGTCCCCCGCCTTAAATAATGGTAAAAACGTGTTAACTGCGGACAATAAGTAGGGGACCACGACTTAATGGAGGGGATCACAATCCGTTAGTGCAAATTTATTAGTAATCCCTTTAACAAGAAAAGTGATAGACATAAAATATATACACATTTATACATGTTCGATCTAGATCTTATCCTGAAAATACTCTAAATATCTTGTATTTTAATATATAAATATCATATATTACACCTGGAATCAAATTACTACCTTTGTTTGCTTTAAATTGCAGAAAATGACGAAAACAGACCAAAATGCGGTCTCCCCAGGTCACACTGTGGGTCACACTGAGCCACTGCGGCCTCCCTAGGTCGCACTGCGGGTCGCACTGGGTACTTAGCCAAATTCAGCAATTTTCAGGGTAAACTGAGCGTAGTGTGGGTCGCACTCATCTTTTCAGCTTACGACACAGTTTTGTATTTTGGGCATAACTTAGTCATACGAACTCTGTTTTGGGCATATGACCACTTTTCGGGAAGCTAACGAGACGCTCTACACCTTTCATGAAGGAAGAAAGTCCAAATTCGGAACTTAAAATCCAGTGCTGTCCGCATTAACCGCAGTGCGGCCCGCATTCAGACAAAAAATACAGTTTCGCTATTTTTAGAAAGCCAGATCATGCCCGGTTGGCAAAGTTAGTGGTTCTAATTATGGAGAACGTGTGGGACGCTGTTCCCCACGTTTCTAGGGCATAGAATGGGCTATATAAGGAGGAGAATTCTGCTCATTTAGAGGGGGGATTATCAATCCATACTCTACCAATTGAATCCCACATTCCACATCTACTTAGAGCAAGAAGTGAGATTAAGAGTTTAGACAAGGAGATAAGGAGCAGAATTTTCAGAGCAAGGAAGCAAGGCAAGAGATCTCCATAGGAGTAAGAGTTGTAATCATTTCTTTTCCAATTCCTCTTTGTTTTAGCCAACTTGTGATGAATTTCTATTGTAAGTTTTGCATCTCCATGAGAAGCTAACTTCCTCTCTAGGGGTGTAGGTCAAATGCATGAACTTGTTTGATTCTATTCTATTTGGTTCTTTGTTTTTATGATGATTGTTTGATTTGATTGTTAATTTCTGTGATTTATTCTTTGTGATCCCCATAATTTGTTCTTGAATTGTAGTTATCCTGCTTTAGGTCTTTTAGACTCCAAAGTAACTCAGGATCATATATGATAGTATCAATTATGTCACAAAGCCATTAGGATTTAGGTTAGAGAAACATCAACTTTTAATCTAAACCGGAACTACAGAAATTAAGGTTAGAGTTTGATATAAAATTTCACGGTTGGAGTCAAACCCTAAGTCGGGACATCTTGAACCAAATTAGAGATTGGTATGAGTTGCCTTCACCGGCTAAATTATTAAGTACCGAGTCTAAGGAGGTGATAGACTAACAAAAACTTTATATCCTAGATGATTAAGGCGATGTACTTTACCGTGAAGTTATGATCATCTAGGCACGTTACTAATTCACGCAAGTGACCCTTTTTAACATATTTGGTTAAAAACCCTATCAAAATCAAATATGAATTTAAACAAACCAAATAGATAGGATTAAATAAGGGATTGTAGACTGAAAGCCCCTAGATTCTCCAATCTTTGTCAAAACCCTAATTTCATTTTACTCTTTCTTAGTTTTTGTTTAATCCTTCAATTCCTTGGGTATTGAACCCACCAACCTTAGGATTATTAGTAAACACACTTCAAACCGAATTTTGAAACAACCAATTCTGATTTTAATCATTAAAGTTTTAACCTAAATTCTATATTTCTCTCTGTGGTTCGACACCCTAAGTACTACTTTGATAGGTTGTGCGCTTGCAATCAACTCCTTCATTGAGTATAAAAGATTATAAATTTAAAAGAAACGAGTACCCAAATTATAGCCAAAACCCTATACCAAATTACTCAACAAAAAGTATTCACACCTGCCATGTAAAGTTGTACTTTTTGAATGAAAGTATTCACCTATATTATTTAAGTAAACATTAATTAAGGGCTTATACATTAAGAATGTATATAAGTACGGGGACCGCTAACATCCCTTGAAAGCGTAAATTTATTAGTATTCACTTTTAACAAAAAAAATACTCACATCTACTATGTAAAGTTCTACCATTGTGAATGAAAGTATTGACCTATATTATTTAAGTAAATATTAATAAAGAGTCTGCACATTAAGAATGTACATAAGTGGAGGGATTGCTAACGTCCCTTGAAAGCGATATGCAGAGGAACCATGTGAAGTATTCATTTTTATGCCATTTTAAATATTTAAAAATATGTGTAGGACAACATAAAGATAATATGTGTAGTATTCATTCTTATATAGTAAAATATTCAGTTTAACATGCAAAGTATAATATAAATATAATTATTATTCTTTGATATAAGAAATAGTTATTCATTCTTATATAAGTAAATATTTATAATACATGAAACAAATATTTATATCCCATAATGCAAATATTCATATTTAAGATATCTAATATAATTCTAAACCAACTGGTACATTATTGATGATAATACCGGAATAGTACAAAAATTAGGAGCGAGATGTTTTTAGATACCAAATGAAACAACACCTATTTCACTAGAGTGATGTTTTTACACGCCAAGATAAATTGAAAATAAATGAGAATATATGTTGTTGTTCAAATCAGTAGAAGGATGTTACGGGATGCTCCGATTTCTCCAAACCGTTTGTCGCCTGGCTTATTCATCCCAAGCCGCACGCCAACTGTTCGAGGAAATTCCTCAGAAAACTCTTTTCTCCATTCTGTCCTGCCCCTTCGCCTTCTCCAAATGCATCGCCTTACACCTCACCTCCAAACCCGCCATTTCACAACTCCACGCCTTATCCGTCACCTCCGCTCTATTCTCTCACATTCCCGTCTCCAATTCCCTCATAAACGCCTATTCCAGATCCGGTTATTCCTCCATCGCCTTACACTTATTCCAGATCGCCCCCAATCGTAACACCGTTTCCTGGAACACCATTATCTCCACTTCCAGTTTCGGTTGTGTAGTTCGTGGCATGAAGTTCCTCTTGCAAATGCTCCGTGCTGGTTTTTCTTTAGATGCCATTACTATCAGCACCATTCTTTCCTTTTCATCCAATTCTTCTGATTTTTTGCCAGGTTTTCAAATCCATTCTCTTTCCTTTAAATCCGGCCATGTTTCGGACACTGTTGTGGGAAATGCACTGATTACATTTTATTCTAGAAGTGGGTTTACAGAAGATGCGCAAATGGTGTTTGATGAAATGCTTGTAAGAGACACTGTCTCTTGGAATGCCCTTATATATGGTTTAGCCCAAGAAGGCAACAATGGGTCAGAGGTGATCCCCTTGTTCTTACGGATGTTGAAGGAGGATCAGGTCCGACCCGACAGGACAACAGTTGCTACTGTCATGCCATTTTGTGGGTCTGTTAAGCTGGGAACCCAGTTTCATTGCCTATCCTCCAAAATCGGCATCGATGGGGATCTATTGGTATCTAATGTCCTGACATCTATGTATTACCGGAATGGTGCACTTGATTATGGGAAAAATGTTTTTAGTGGCATGAAATTAAGGGATGTTGTTTCGTGGACCAGCATGATATCTATCGATCCAAATAATGCAGTTTCATGGTTTAATGGAATGAGACAAGATAAGGTCACACCAAATGATGTCACCTTGGTTGCATTACTATTTGCAATACCAAACAACTATTCAGTACGTGAATGTAGTATGGTACATACCATGTGCTACAAATTTGGACTGTCAACTGAAGTAAATGTGTCGAATAGCCTTATAACAATGTATGCAAGATTGGGTTCAATGGGTCATGCAAAGAAGGTTTTTGATGATATGCCTGTGAGGAATATAATATCTTGGAATGCATTAATATCAGGTTATCAGCAAAATGGTTTATGTGAAGAGACCCTTCAAATGTTTTCTTCTTTGGTTTTACACTTGAAACCGAATCAATACACATTTGGTAGTGTCCTTAGTTCGATCTCAACTGGAGACATGGTATCCTTGGTGTTTGGTAGAGTGTGTCACTGTTACATAAGTAAACTAGGTTTAATCACCGATGAGTTTGTATCAGGTGCCCTAATTGACATGTATGCTAAGCAAGGCAGTTTAGAAGATTCTGACAAGGTATTTAATGAAACTATCAACAGATGCATTATTAGCTGGACTGCTATAATTTCTGCTCACTCAAAACATGGTAATTATGACAGAGTTTTGGATCTTTTTGAAAATATGGTAAATTCCAAAATACCCCCTGATGGAATTACTCTTCTTGCGATACTTATGGCATGCGGGTCAAAGGGAGAGGTCGTTACAGGAAAAAGGATATTTGACTCGATTTATAGCGTGTATAAAGTTGACCCATGGCCAGAACATTACTCTTGCATGGTTAACATGTTAGGCAAGGTGGGTAGGCTTGAAGAAGCTGAAAAATTGGTTAAACTTATGCCAGGTGGACCCAGTATGCCAGCATTACAAAGTTTATTAAATGCTTGTAGGGTGCATGGTGATGTAGAAATGGGTGATCGGTTTGCGGATTTTATGTTGAAGACTGGTCCATCAGATTCAGGGGCATATGTGTCAATTTCAAATATTTATGCGGAACGAGGGGAGTGGGAGAATGTTGCAAGAGTGAGGAAGGAGATGAGAGAGAAAGGGGTGAAGAAAGAGATAGGTTTAAGTTGGGTCGATGTGGGAAAGAAGCTCAGTACTTTGGGTATGTATAAATTTTCATCAGAAGATGCAGGTCACCCTATGGCGAAGGATATTTATGAAATTGCTGCGAGTTTGGGGTCTGAGATGAGAAGTTTGCAAGAGGACATTATAGATTTAGAAATGGAGGCATTTTCTGTTTGAATAGTAGAAATCTCTTTATTTATGAAATTGCTGAGAGCTAGGGGTCTGAGATGAGAAGTTCGCCTGGCTTATGTACTAGTCTACGTGATGCTCCTGGTAATTTACATCTTAAAGTTGCATGGTTATATCTTTGATTATTCCTCTGGTTAAGGAGCAGGCACAGTTGTGCGTATGTCTTCTTTGGATACAATTTGGAATAAGAACTATATCTGGATGTGTATACTTTTTTCTTAAAGAATAACGTACACAAACCAAATATTAGATAAAGTGAATTTACCTTTATTAGGCATACTTTCTCCTTGTTTTTGATTTGTTATTCTTTAATGATGTAATATTTCATGACCAGGTACCACATTATCCAATATAATTCTATTTTTCAAAGGGGCTGATTGATTGATGTCTATCAGTTTATGCACTAAGGTTTTGGTCTGTATGTCAACATTATAGATATGATTTTAAAGCTACATTGAACAAAAAAAATATATGATCCACCTTTTTTGAGCATTTGTTTACCTCATATTTGGTAAATAACAGGCCTGCTTCTTTAGCTACCTGACTAAGTGTTACATTTTGCTTCTTTTTTTTCTATAATATTTACCAAAGTCTAAAATAGAAGTGTGGTAGCCTACGGGGAAAGTGAAAATGAGAAGGGGAAGAAAGAGATGGAAACATATGGTCTCCTTTATTTTCTTTTCATTAAGCGAGGTTTATTACTCTATTCATTAATGTGGTTCCTTTTCTGGCTGGTACCAACTTGATGTAGTTAACAAGAGCTGCGAAGTAGCTGATCCAGATGGTCTCATGAATGATCTTAAGTTGCTAAGTAGCTGGTGTGGATGGAGTGACAGTTGATTGTTGGTGGGGAATAGTGGAGGCCAATCAGCCCCTTGAATACAACTGGTCTGGCTACAGGCATCTGTTTCATATTATCAGGCAACTGACAACTGAAGCTCAAACTACAGGTCAAGTCGTGTTGAAACACTTCAGCTATGTATATGTAAAAAAATGTCCAAAGCACCCTTGAACTTTTATTTGTTTATTTTGTTTAGTTTGCACCTCTGTCAATAATCTCTAAGGGCTGATGTGGCTTGTTGCTTACCGGAGACTATGCATACACAAAAAGAATTAACTATAAAATCTATGTGTATAACTTAGACTCTGATATGGGTCCAATTACCAGTTAGGCATTCATCAACTCATTAGCATCAGAAGATTTGTGGAGATTTAACAATATAATTTTATTTTAATTTCGAATATTAGGTAGTGATGTCTTTTCATAAATGCGGGGGCAATGTAGGGGATGATATGGCAATCCCTTTGCCAAATTGGATTGCAGAGATTGGCAGTGCCAATCCTGACATCTACTTCATCAATAGAGAAGGTAGGCGTAATACCTAATGTCTCACTTGGGTTATTGACAAAGAACGTGTTTTGCGAGGCCGAACTGCTCTTGAGGTAGTGGTACTCCTTTGTCTTGTTTTGGAAGTAACATTTTTCTCTCTACCTACATGCACTTCTATATTCCTCTATTTTAGTTCATAGAGTAAAAGCTATCTAATTGGATTATAATTTTACAAATAGAACAATTAATTTACAATGGTTATAACTTTTTACTAGAAAGCAACTATCTCATGGCATCTGTCTTTTGTAGGACAAATCAATCATCTTTAGAACAATATATCTAAAAGTAAGAATTCATCTCAACATATCCCTTGAGCAAATTAAAGTGAAGTATAGAACAGAAACTGCATGCAAGAAGAACTTGTCAGGTTATAGTACTCCTGTCACTTTTGATGCTTACAGGTGCATTGATGATACCCGAGTACACTTGGACCGGAACCTGTCTTTGGTAAAACAACCCTTTGTTTGTAGTAGGTTTGGATATTAATTAATTATTCTAAGTGAACTAAACTAATATAAATACTTGGTGCTAAATGTGGCATGGGATGCTGGTATACCAGTGACGAGTGAGAATGCTTTGCCCTGCTTTGATAGAGATAGATTCAACAAAATATTGGAAAACGCAAAGCCATTGAATGACCCAGATGTCCGGCATTTACTATGGTTTACATACCTCAGGCTCGCCCCTGCTCTCTTTGAGAAGGGAACTTTTTTTAATTCAAGCACTTTGTTAAGAAAATGCATGGGGAGAATCTTTATCTGATTCTGTCTTCGATTTGCACTCCTGCATCAACATTTTTGAATCTGATAGCTTCTATTATGACCCCAGATCTGTGCCAAAGAAACCAATCTCATAGAACTTGTTTGTGAAACATGGGGATTATTTCCTCTCCTAATTTTGAAAGATGATCATCTCTTTGTGAACTCATTAGTCGAGCGGTTTTACATATTATTGAACTTGAAAAGTTGAAGATCCTTGTTTGTTAGGTTATTAGCTTCCAACTGATTTTGTTTTTATTTTCAGAAACTTCCTACTATACTCCTGCAGAACCTCAGACATCAATGTTCCCCTGGAAAAACTTTCTGTTTCACTTTAGCATCCTTCATTTCTCTGAAAGTTTCCCAAACTGATCTTGTGGATTCTGCAAGTAATCTCAATATTTTTTTCTCTATTTTTGTTCAGGTGCAGTTATTGATCAATAGGGTTACAAAGGAACATTGTTTAAAATTCTTAGAGAAAAGCCCATAGGCACACAACACCCACACCCTACTCTGCATCCTGCAGATTTGAACCTAGTAGCAGAACATATGCCTTAGCCAGCTGAACTGTTGCACATTCAGATTTGATGGTAAAGCTGTAAATTCATAGGAGATTGTTATATGAGTTGCCTGTTCTTAGCTAACAAAAGCCTTGTAGTTCAGATCCACATCTTGTCTGTAATATTTGTCTTGGTGAAGCTATTGAATGTCTTTTAAAAGATACACTGTTGCATGCATTTGAATGTTTCCATGAAACAGCTTAGATCAGCAATTTAAGTCCCACTTTATGTTACCATACAATGACGGGCCAAAGTGCATGAATTTGATATACAACTAATCTACAAGGCAGAAAATATATCTTTGTTATACATTTTTGAAATATTTTTAGACTTAATTCGAAAAAATTGTCAAGTTAATATCATTGGATTCCAACCCCCAAAAAAATAATTCATTATCATAAATTTGACCCTTCATTTAAATGAATTCATATTCTTTTCTATTCTAAGTAATTCAGATATTTTATTGCGATTCACTCTTAGGTATATTTTTTTTTTTTTAAAAAGACGAGAGAAAAAAAAAATCTATGTTTAAAAAAAAAGCTATTTTTTTATAAAATTCTTACAAAATCTAGCTCACTATTGTGATCTTCCTTTTATTTTCATTTCAGTTTTGTTTCCCCCAACGGATGTGTCCATGGGTCTAGCGATGCTTCCCCCAAAATATACGAGCAGATAATACCTTCAATTTCAATTGTAAGTGAAATATTATTACTTGTGCTGCACAGATGCTGCGAAAAGAGAGCAATGCGTGTGTTCTTAATTTAGTTGTTACCTTCTCAATGGATCAAATTTCAAAAAAGGAATGCACACCAGACTTTATTTTATTCCTTGTCAGCAGTGCCAGTGCCAGTGAAATATGCATGTCTATCGGGACAAAATCTAGTAAATCATATTTCATTAAAATTTCCAAGTTTCAAGTTTCAACTCCAACTTACGATTTAATATTTTTAAGAACTTGAATCCACCATGTACATGTCTCATGTCTCTGTATCAATGTGCTGAAATTTCTACACCGGCTATATATGCAGTAGATTCCACAAAGAAAAAAAAAGTCGCATTTATCATAGTTTCAGTACACGACGCCATCGATTTTGAATCCCGCATTAATTTAGTCATGATATATATTACTAGAAAAACAAAGCATGACCAGAGTAGCAAATGATGACAACGAAAATTGAACTTTCAACATCTCTTATTAAATTTAAAGGCAACGAGTTCTATGGACAAAAGGACCTATTTGTAAAATAAACATATTTTTATTTTTAAAATTCAAACAGTCGATCCGAACTGTTCATCTTGTTCTCCATATTAATATGTGCTTGGAGACCAAATTTTATATTTTTCTGAATTTTTTTACTATTTATTAAGATGGATACAAAATTCAATGGTCTGAATTTGATATTTTTTGTACCCATCTTAATAAATAGTAAAACAATTCAGAAAAATGTAAAATTTGTTCTCCCAGCATAAATTAATATGGAGAACAAGATGAACAGTTCAGATCGACTGTTTGAACTTTGAAAATAAAAATATGTTCATTTTACAAATAGGTCCTTATGTCCATAGAAGACACTTTCAAATTTAAATAGTCAATGAATTGAAATAATAAAATATTTTGACTAGTCTAAACTCTAAACTCTAAAGGAGGTGCCGCTTTTCCAAAGGAGCTCAGCTCAGCTCAGCTCACTCAGACTACATTTTTCCAATCAATAAATACAGATTTACCTACACTATATATGCTTTTGCTGGCTTTTCAATATTAACTTGCAGCGATTTAACAGTTAAAAATAATGATAAAAAAGAATTGGAGACAGATCTATAGTAAATCGTTATCCTCTTAGCTACAAGAAACCATCAGTTATTTCCAGTTATAGAATTTTGAAAGAAAAATCTCTTCAGAAAAAAGAATTGAAAAGTACAGAAACAGTTAATTTTGATGGGGCGTGAACAGCTAGAGTTATAGTGGTAATCATCCACTGTCTAGAATAGAAGCCAAATGTTGCTGCAAGCCAAAAAGAAATCACCTTCAAATGAGTAGAATTAACTGAAATAATTAGAAGCATGCATATGCAAGAAATAAATCAATAAATAAAAGTACCACGGGTCAATCCTTCGTCAAAATTAATCTCTAACAGATTTCGCATTTGCTGCCATTGGAATTAATGTTGCACTCACCACCGATCGATGCCTTTAAAAACATTAATTGTTTTCTTTTTTAATATCCTGTATAGTCCTCTAGCAAGAGCACAGTTATAAACAGTGATACTTAATTGCTTTGTTAATTTCCAAACTCTAGCTAGCTAGTAGGCACATTTATTTATTAGCAGTGATACTTAATTCGATGCTATATTAATTTTGGTTTGTACTAGTTAATTATATTAGGACTGTTGTTTTGATCTTTTGTACGTAATGCCAGCAGCGCTAATCTTGGTATGCACTGTTACTTATATATATGCATGCATGGTTTCTCTAATGAAATTAGAAACGGGCGAAAGTCTTTAATTTATCCAAAAATAAATAAGTAAATAACTACAAATTAAGCCTTGAAATTCTAAAATGACTGAATACGACTGAAATTGTAAGAATGAAAATAATATAAAAGTTATTGAAAAGTAATTGCTAAAATGGAGATGGTAAGGAATTTTTTTTTTTTTTTTTTTTGTAATTTGAGAAATGAAAATGCTTCGAGAAGAATAAAGAATTGAATTAGAAAATTTGATAAGGGCCAAGGAAGAATTTTAAAGTGTAACAACCCCGAGGAGGTCAAATGTGCTAATGTCAGAAATCCAGCCCAGTTTTCAAACTTTCTAATCTATCAACTCCCGGTCTAGGGGTCTTTTTTTGAGTCCCTACTCCCTAAGGCCAAGGAAGAAACAAACAACCAGTTGTAAGTTGTAACTAAGATGATCTTAGCACATGTGGACATGTGGTTGTGGACGGGATCATTTAATTAATCATGGCCGTTCGATTAGTTGATCTATGAAAAAATATCTGCTTGGATTATGGATCAACCAAAGCATGATCGCCGCCGTTGGATCATCAGCACAGACACAGTGGATTGATATTGATCTGACGACGTGTCCAAATTACCTTCTCTTCGTGTACGAGACTACGAGAGTAACGAGACTGGCTTCCTTCCCCTTCTTCACATCGCGTGTCCAAATTCCTCTCAGTGCAACCGGAACCGGTCTACATAATAATATAAGATGGAAACAATTTGTGGGTCCCACTAACCAGTAGGATTACACTGTGGACGACGTGGCATTCCATATGCAACCAAATACTGAACACTGGATGGATAGCTTTGAAGAAACATTGTACAAAACCTGAATCTTTGTGTACGATTGTAATCCAATTTCATTTCACATTGATTAAAATTACGGGAGCAAACGAATAAAACGACGACTTTAATATGTACGATTGTAATCCAAGTTCATTTTTTTTTTTATAGGACTGATTTCAGGCGTAGAGGTCTGAGCTCTTGATACAATGATACTCCCTCTCCCTCCGGCTGCTCCGTCAATAATTCCATTCATTCCCTCTCAAAACCAAATCGCTTTCATCTTCTCTTCTCTCTTATCCAACCAATACCATCTCTTCTAATTACCTCCTTCGTATATATATTAATTCAACCGTCAAACTTCTCCATTGCTAGCTAACACCTAACGCTCGCGCCTTTTCTTCTCTCCTTCTCTCCGACTAGGGTTCCGACCTCTCCAATGCACTCTACTATGGATTCTCATTCTCTCCACTCCTTCAACCCCCGCCCCGTTCCCCCCTCCAAACACCGCGGGGGCTCCCTCCGATTCCCCACCTCTTCGCGCGACTACCGCTCAATTAATCTTAATCCACTTCTTCTTCTGTCTTCTAAATCTAAATTATTATTCACCTCCCTACCCGTTCACCATGCCCGGTTCGACCCCTTACACTTGATTATCTCCAACCCCAACAACAAATCCACCAAAGTTTATTCCAACAGTTCACGCAACCAAGATAGTGACAGTTCCACAAGCGATGTCACTACAGAAACTACTTCAAATAAAAATAGTGAAGGGATTCAGAAACCCGGAAAAAGTTCAAATTCAGCCTCCGCATCCAATTCCCCTTCCTCAAATCCTCCAAAAAAAGAGAAGAAATGGAAGAATTGGTGGTGGAGAGAGAATAGGAGCCGCTGGGACTGGAAACCGATAGGTGAAAATCAAGATGTTGGCTTTCTCCTCTTACAGTTAGCCGTTTCTTTTTTAGCTTTTCGGATGCTCCGACTGGGTAATTCCTTCCCGACTGTAGAACCTGTTACTACTATTAGTGTGCCATACAGTGAGTTTCTCAGCAAGATAAACAACAATCAGGTGCAAAGGGTGGTGGTGGATGGGGTGCACATCATGTTCAAGTTGAAGTCTGATCAATCTGGATTTGGTTCACAGTCGACAAGTGAGTCGACTCGACCATCACCGGAGATGGAAGAAGCAATAAGGACTGCAGCACCAACTAAGCGGATCCTGTACACCACAACCCGACCCGTAGATATCAAGACGCCTTATGAAAAGATGCTGGACAACAGAGTGGAGTTCATGTCACCTGATAAACGGTCAGGCGGGTTCTGGAACTCTGTTTTGGTGGGTTTTTGGGCTCTCTCTCCCCCCTTTACTTTTGTACTTTCATTTCATTATTTAGGTCAGTGCCGCAATTGTTGTATGCGGGAATTGGTGCATGCTGGAGTTCTATAAACGAACTTCAAATCAATAGAACAAAATATTTGTCCTGGCAGACTTATGGTCTGTATATTTTTACCTTCTTATTTGGAATTGGTAACTTGTGTATGGTAAAATTTACTCAAGTAATGTTAGTAAAGCTTCTGAGCTATCTGATTAGTATCAGAAACTATGTAGCTCATCAATACTTGTTGAATTTAACTAGTGTACAGTTTTTGCTATGCTAATACCATTCATCATGAAATCTGTGATTGGTATAGCTATGAGAAGTTGAGAACTTTGTGTTGATATACTTGAGCTCCAAAGTTTTATGTTTGTGCATGCCTATGATTTTCAAAATTCATTGTTTGTAGTTATGTGATTTGTTGCTGCTCCCCTTGTGGTTCAGGAAAGTTTGACTAAAATTGTTATCATAAATTCACCCATATTGAATGTTGGTGAATGCATTATAGCATTCATTTTAATTAATATCCTAATTCTGAACCTCACAAATGTCAATATTTCATCATTAAATTCACTAGCAGTAATTGCAGGTTTAAATATCAAATTGGTTACTTGTACAATGATTTATTATGGAACCTAAGTAATAGAAAATTGTTTGTAATTTCTGCGGATGCAAATTTTATTTTCCTAATAAGAGTTGAGACCAATTAAGGACACTCAATAAAACTGATGCTCCTAGAACATTAATTATCAGGAATCGATTTTTTTGAAATAAGAAAAATTGGACCACCAATACTTCAAAATGGTTCTAAAAGAAACCTTTATTTTCCTGGCATGCCATACTTATAAGAAATTGCATATATTCTTCTAATTAATGGAAAGTAGGGCCTCATTGGTGCTTATTTCTAATTGCATTCATTTTACACACAGGTTGGACTTTTCTATGTGGTATTGATTGCAGGGTTTCTTCAACGCTTTCCCATATCCTTTTCAACGGTGCGGAAATTCTCTTTTCATAATCTGTATATCTAAAACATGAATGTTGCTGACAGTTTGTTGTTTGTACATTTTTCGGTTGTATTTACAGCATACAACAGGGCAATTGAGGAAAGGAAAGAACTCAGGTTCTGGTGGTTCAAAGGTGTCAGAACAATCAGATCTGATCACATTTGCTGATGTGGCAGGGGTAGACGAAGCAAAAGAAGAGTTAGAAGAAATTGTTGTATGTTAGGGCATCCAAAAAATTAACTAACTTTTATTTATAGAGGAAGAATTAATCTTAATTCTTGTAATATTGCTTAGGAATTTTTAAGGAACCCAGAGAAATATGTTCGCCTTGGTGCCCGCCCTCCTAGAGGCGTTTTGTTGGTAAGCTTAGTTTTATTTATGGATTTTTTATCTACGTAATAAGATGGGTACAATTATAGACATGAAGGCATCACCAGTTGTGATCTATCTAAGCAATTTTATTAATTTGAAGCATTTGGTCATATGGATGATTTCTTTATACAATATTGTTGGTATGGCTACCTTTTGCCATATATATACTTGGATGCTCCATATTTTTAATTTTAAGTTTCTTCCATAGGTGGGTATGCCTGGTACAGGAAAAACGCTTCTAGCGAAGGCAGTGGCAGGGGAAGCAGATGTTCCCTTTATAAGCTGTTCAGCTAGTGAATTTGTCGAATTATATGTTGGTATGGGTGCTTCAAGGGTTCGTGATTTGTTTTCAAGGGCCAAAAGGGAGGCTCCTTCTATCATTTTCATTGATGAGGTTACAACTTAAAAGCTTTTTTTCTTCTTGTTGGCTTTCTCTTGACTTGCTAACTACTGAAATTTTGTATATTTAGCTAATTTGCGTTGTTTCTTTGATGCGTTTAGATTGATGCTGTGGCAAAAAGTCGAGATGGAAAGTTCCGCATTGTTAGCAATGATGAGCGAGAGCAGACACTCAATCAGCTGCTTACTGTAGGAAACTTGCTCACTTCTTCCTTTCTTTATACACTACTCTTAATTTAATATTAAATTTATAAAAGATAAATCCATTATTTATTTATTTATTTAGGAAATGGATGGATTTGATAGCAACTCAGCTGTTATAGTACTTGCAGCAACCAACCGTGCAGACGTGCTAGATCCAGCCTTACGCCGGCCAGGCAGATTTGATCGTGTTGTTATGGTATGCCATTCTGCATTGAACTCTAAGATGAGTTTGATTTACACACATGTCAGTTTGCAACACGAGTAGCTTGCTGGTAGTCTACCTAAAAGCATTCTGATATTAATATTAATAATTTGAATGGCAGGTGGAAGCACCTGAGAAGTATGGGAGAGAATCAATCCTAAAAGTGCATGTGAACAGAAAAGAGCTGCCGCTTGCAGACGATGTTGATCTGAGTGAGATTGCGTCTATGACTACCGGTTTCACCGGGTAAAAGCTAAATGTATATTTGACTTTTACATGACTTCACCTTCAAGTAAACTACGGTGTTAGTTAACTGACATTTTCTTCCTTCATGAATTGTGGATTAAAAATGGTGCAGAGCAGATCTGGCTAATCTGGTAAATGAGGCAGCTTTGTTAGCTGGAAGATATAGTAAAGAAGTTGTGGAGAAGATTGATTTCATCAATGCAGTTGAACGATCCATAGCTGTATGTGCCACCTTTTGTTTGTACTCTTTTAAAATCCTGATTTTGTCAGATGTCTAAGTGGTGTTGGTCACCTTCTTAGCTATAGTTACGAGATGCACCTATTTCTGTGCTTTAGCTCTCACTTCTTACTCACTATATGCACAAACCTACTTTTGCCAGTGGTGCAATGTAAGCATCTGTGAGCCCTGTGGCAAATCAATCAGTTTTTTTTGTCTTAAAACCATTCTTTACAATTTTGAAGGTTGGTGGGGAAAAATCCAAAGGCCATAAAATAACACAGATAAGAAGAATTATGCAATTTTCAGGGTATAATGGGATTCTTAGGCATTTATTTCCACTCTTTACAATTTTTGAGGTTGGTGAGGAAGAAAATCCAAAAGTCATTAAATAACAAACATGTAAGCAGAATCATGCAATTGGCAGTGTATAGTGGGATCCTTAGACATTTATTTTTCACATTTCTACTGAAGAGTGGAGGTAATCCATGTAATTCAATTCTTGTTAGGGTACACTGAACAGTCTAATTTCTTGATTTACACATTATCGTAGTTTAAACAATAACAATGTTTTGTTGATCCTATAAAATTGATAGCTTATACACAACCAATGATATAACTGATACAAAAATTATATTTAAATTGGAAAAAAAAAAATAAAGAATAAATACATGCATAAATAGAAGGGTAAGTCCTGACTCCCACAACTGGCTATACCTAAGGTTTTGGGCAGGCATGCAATGTGGACAAAAGGTTGAGCAAAAAAAAGAATTTGAATTAATATTTTCCCTTGTCATCATTTCTGTAAGATGCTTTCTGTAAAATATGCCCAAAGTCGCCAAACTATTTTATGAACACACTTTTTTTAAGCTGCATGTTCTTTTCCAGGGTATAGAGAAGAAGCATGCAAAACTAAAAGGCAGCGAGAAAGCAGTTGTTGCACGGCATGAAGCAGGTCATGCAGTTGTTGGGACAGCTGTTGCTAACCTGCTTCCAGGGCAGCCTCGTGTCGAGGTCTTAATTCTAAAAAACATGCATTGACTTTAGTTCTTTATCTTGATTATTTATTTGTGTAGTTGCATCAGGCACCAGTTCTAGAAACCAAAACTCTTACGATATAATTTCAACCCTAGTTCTAGCTGATCTGATCTGACCTGACTGATCTGAATGCATTACTGCAACGCATAATTAATAGGCATTAATTTTCGTACATTTTTCTTGTGAAGAAACTATTTGTTTTTCTTTAATACATTTTGTCAGATGCTTCCTGTTAATTATTTGCTGAATCATAAGAAATCGGATTTCAGAAATTGAGCATATTACCAAGGTCAGGGGGTGCACTGGGGTTCACCTACACCCCTCCCACAACTGAGGACAGATACTTGCTATTTATAGACGAGTTGCGTGGCCGTTTGGTGACTCTTTTGGGGGGTCGGGCAGCCGAGGAGGTGTCATATTCTGGCCGTGTCTCTACTGGGGCGCTTGATGACATAAGGAAGGCCACCGACATGGCCTACAAAGCTGTGGCCGAGTATGGGCTCAGCGAAAATATTGGCCCATTGTCTCTCGCCACTTTGTCTAATGGGGGACTTGATGACTCAGGAGGCGCCGGATGGGGAAGAGATCAGGTACACTATTGATTTCTCATCTTATTTATATATGGTTACTGCTGCTTATACATTTTGAAACTATCTATAAACAAATTAAATTCTTTCAAATGCAGGGTCATTTGGTTGACATGGTCCAAAGAGAGGTCAAAGGATTGCTTCAATCAGCTCTTGAAGTTGCTCTTTATGTGATAAAGGCCAATCCTACTGTTCTGGAGGGCCTTGGTGCTTATTTGGAAGGTATTTAAAAATTGTGCTAAAGTTAAACCGTCTTAAATTTGGAACAGTTATTAAAACTAAATCAACCGTCTTCTTCATCCTAATCCTAATTGAACATCATCTTTGATTGTCTATGAATTCAGACAAAGAGAAGGTTGAAGGAGAGGAGTTGCAAGAGTGGCTAAAGTTAGTTGTTGCTCCGTCAGAGCTGGCATTCTTCTTAAGAGGCAAGCATGAGAACTTTCTTCAACTGGAAATCGAAACAAGCTCATGATAGCAGCACCAGCACCTCCGAAATCAATCTGCAAATAATTTAAATAGCTGCTATTTTTTTTTTTACATTTCAGGAAACCCAATTGTAAGGGGGGGCTTAGAAACTAGTCTGTGTTCTGTATATAGCAAAACCTGCCTTATAAATTATACTAAATAGAAGGCAGCAATTGAAATTGTCCTGTCAGTCAGAAAACTGACATTTTGTAAACTTATTTCTGTGTTGATTTAACTTAGTGAAAACTTTAGTCTGAGAGAAGTCTTAATTAACTAATGAGCTTATGGCTTCGATTTGGGAAGGGCTCTCCAAAGAGAAGGGATAACAAAGTTATTTTTATGTGCTTTGACATTTCTTTGACCCAATCAAGTTCCCAACCATGTCGAAAATAAGCATTCCATTGGAAGCAATCTACTACATGCCATAATTTCCTGCGAGAAAAAAATCAGCATCTACATATTGCACGGTCACATGGTCCCATGGTCTGCTTGATAATATTACACATTAATTTCCTACAAGATTTAACTTATGATAGATTCATGAAAATATTTCTAAACACATTAGTAACTTCTCCTGAATTGCGTAATTAATAGAGGCTAAGCACAATCCTTATGAAAAAGGGAGTCCACATGAACTAGGTATTTTTTTTAAAAAAAATATACCTAATAAAACATATTTAGAAATAATACTTTAAGAAAACACCACCGACAATTTTTTATTCACACTTTGTTCATAAAATATAACGGCATGTAAAATGAATGAAATTATTTTGTATATTACCACTAATTTGGTTAATTTATTTTGTTATGTTGATTTCGTATCGATAAGGAATAAAATATGTTTTGATCACTATCTTTAAATGTGATTAATTTTTATTTAATTTTGTTCACATGTATTCTAAAAAAAGTGGTATAAGGGTTTATCATTTTTCTTCAAAAATGGTAAAAAAAAATTCGGAGGAATGAGAGCATGTGTATGAAAAGAAAAAGAAATAAAATCAAGATAGCAAATTGGCAATGTTACCGTCGGGTATATTAGATGACGCCACGTGTTATTTGATTACCATAGAAATAAGATTAAATTATTCGTTTTCAAAACATTTTCATATAAATAGACAAATTAAATAAATTACAGACTTATTTGCTAGTTTGACTGACCCAAAAAAAAAAGAAAAAAAGAAAAAGATCACCATGCTTTACTACTTTGGAGACGATCTGTATCGCTTCGCATAACATGGGGATCACTGCATTATTAAGTCAAGTATAATGTTGATAATATGAATGTAGCTGCATAGTTGGGTGTGTTGGGTTTCCTACTGTGGGGGAACTGAATCCAAGTCGCCTGCTTACCTTTTCTGACAAGGTTGAAGGGACTTGCAGATTGCCAAATAATATTTCATTATTGTAAGACAGACTTACAGCAAAGCAAAAGAAGTACAAACTGCTATTGCATTGCAATAAGCTTCAAAGCCCCGGTGACTAGAATACCTAAGTAATGGCTCCATTAATTGCCAAACACAAAACTAAAATGATGTAACCGTGACAACTATATTAAAACAACACAGCTTTACTGATCCTCAGCTTTGGTGTAAGTACTGTGCCTCCCTGAAAAGTAAAATGCCAAACCAAGGATAATGGACACCGCGAACACTTGTTATTTGTAAAATAGAAATCTTGCGCGCAATGATTACTAGATAGATTATATCAGATATCAGGTAAAAATAAACGAATATTATTTAAGCTGAATAGTTAACTATTAGTCTATGACTGTTTTGCAGTAACAGAGTATTACTACGGACACTTTATTTCTCTAGTCAAATTATAATTATAGTCTTGACTTGAGAGCAAATAATACTATCAGATCAGATGGCCTTGTTTTTTTATTACTCACAGATAATCAGAATTAAGTACCAACAAAGTTAACCAATTAGCCAACTAACATTACAATTACATTTTCAAATAGATACTGAACAAAACGAAGTCGTGTATTCACACTTCACAGTATGAAGCAGACAGGGAGATTGTTGCATTATCAAAATTTATTGGACTCCTTTGAACAGATAAATTTTGGATGTAAATATGGTAAGAGACAAATTACCAGACAAGCAACTGTGAGATTCAATCATAAATCATAATGCACAATCACTTTTCTCATTATTCTTTTTCTCAACCATAAAATACCCTACAGGGGAAAAACAAAATTTAATACAATCACATTGCACCATCGCTCCTCTCAATTTCTAGTCTTATGTTGCAAAACTATTTTATCACTTATCAGGATACAAAAACTGAAGGTTCCCTATCCCATAATTTGAGGCAACACACAATAACAAAAATAAATAAATTCAATCCAATAAAAAATAGATAAAAATTATAATGAAAATTATCTACATCAGGATTCAGGAGTTGTCTGGGAGAGGGATTTGCGAACAACCATGTGGCCTGATTCGTCTTTCTCAAAAATCCTATCAATCAATTCGGCCCAGCTTATTCTTTGCCGATTTCTCGAAGATTCAGAAGAATTTGAACGAAAACTTGAATTTGACTGTTCATGATGACTACCATCATTTGAACTATCATCAAAAGTTCCATACTCTGACAGAGCCTCTGAATCAGGTACAGAAAGAGTGACAGCTCTCCTAAGAGCAGCCTTGTGCTCCTCTACATGTTCCTTTCTTAGGGTTTCTTGCCTCTCCATTTTTTGTTTTGTTGGTATACTCATAACTGATTCTCTATCTAACATCAACTGCGCACCAGAAAATGAAAACCATTAGCATCAACAGATACTGTAAAAGTCTGGTCTTATACATCTGTGTATCAACCTTACAGAAGAAAAAAATGGGATTTTGATGAATTATTATGGAAAATGAAAAGTTTGCAGACTGGCTATGCGAAACAATGAGGGTCTTTACTGGTACGGCAATTTGTTCTGGACAACCAGTCCTCCTTTGCATTTTTACTAACTAGGATTGCAGCCTTGCATGTTAAGTTTGTATCAGTCAAATCCTTTGCTACTAGGAATAAAGTACATGCTACGCCCATCCCCAATATTTTGTTTCTTTTCACAAGATCAACAGAAGCTTTAAGAACAAGATAAAGCTCTTAATGCTACCAGACCAGCATCAGGTACCATACTATACTGGCACAGGCGTAACCAGCACTTTGTGTGATGAGATGAAACAAAAATGCATGATAAATGACTTACATCTAAAGCAAGTTGTGCTTCTCTCTGGATGGAAATTATGGCATGATCTTTTGTGGCATTACAAGACATAACTATGTGCTCAAATCTACCATCTACTGGTACGGCTGTTTTGACTACTGGTGGGTACTTCCCACATCTGCACCAGAAATCGAGGTGACAGTGAACTCTCAGGTGTTTGTGATAAAAATTCAATATCAGAAAAATAACATAATATAAAAGAGAAATAAAATCCGACTAAATCTTTGAATAACAAAAATAACAAAAGAATTTTTGAGATCTTTGAATAACAAAAATAACAAAAGAATGCTTGTGCTACGAAGTCTAAATAACAAAAGTAACCTTTCTGCCAGCTCAAGCTTTTGCAACTCGGTTAGCATGATATCACAGGAAGAATTTTTCAGTTCAAATCTAAACATACCATAGGTAAATATAATGATACCTAAATAGTTTTCTCTCAACTATGTGATAAATGCGGCCAGGAGCATAGAGCCGCCTTGGGTCCCTCAACAAGACGTCTTCTGGTATGCATGTGTCTCTTAAACATCTCAAGCATAACAAACATGGTAAACTAAACCAGAAAGAAGTGCATTAGATATAATATAATGTTTTTTTTTTTTTTGGGGAAGAAAAGAGAAAAGTAGATACTAAGGCAAGGTCAAATGAAAGATGCTTACCAAAGGATGGACTTGAATATGTCTTCCAGTGGAGTAGCTGTACGCGGTAAGAAGTCGTCCTAACAAAACAAGACAAAAGAAATAAATTAAATAGTAAAAACAAATTGAAAATGGGTATCATGAGCATCACACAGAACAAACAACACTTATACTCCTGATGGCATCACCAGCAATAAAAATTCCATTTCAGTGAGGCACGACAGAGTTGCCGACAGCAACACACAAAATATCCTAATTAGTATAATATATGAAACAATAGATACAGGCTGCATATTTGGTCTGACCTATACCTGTTCATTAAAACATACTGGTACAAACCACTACTGGGCCATATTATAATTTTCCATGTTTATTTTTCCCACATCATCTTTGTGGTACCAGAGCAGGGCCTATTTGGGACCAACAGCTTGTTTACCAGAGTGGTACACCTTCTGCATTGTACATTACAGCAAATATAGAATCCTCACCATTCTAGACAGCAGATTCATCTCACCTGAAGCACAACTGAATTGATGACATCAGCATACCGAACAGCCAAATTGAGCGACATACACCGGGCAGGTGCCAGTGCATAGCACCTAACCCGTTTTCGGTCGACATTTCCCAATTTACCCCTATTGAGCACCACAACGATGGCCAACATAGCTGCTATGCCTGAGCCAAGTGAGTGGCCCGCAAAAGTCAAATTATAAGTTGGGTACTTCTGAATCAAGTCTTTCAAAATATCGCACTCCCTATCCAAAACCCAAGCTGCAGCCCTCAAGAGGCCGTTATGCACATAGCCACCATCAAATTTTCTCTTTCCTAATCGGTTATCCATTAAAACTGCATATTCCCCTTCTATTGCTAAATTCAAGCCTCTCAAAGCCAATACTATGTCAGAGTGTTGATGATCTAGATAAATGAGGTAGGGTGTGACACGGCCTTTAGTATCCTTGTAGCCTTTGCGGGTTATGATGTTGTTGGGGTCCATCTGGTAGCCGCCAGGTGGTGGAAATTGAGGGTTGGATATATCAATTTCGTAATTGGCCATGATGAAGCGGCACATGCGGGGGACTGGGTCGAACTCTTCAGGAGAGGCGAGCCCCCACGTGTCAGAGTCGTGGGACCCGCTGTGCAGGCAACGTTTCCAGGCCCAGCGAGCACAAGCAAGGCAGTAGACGCACTCCACCAATGGGATGCCACATGCCAGCGACATGATTGAAGATTTCTCTCTTCTTCTTTTTAATGTTTCCGGCTTGTGTGGGAAAAGTTGGGGCAGAGAAGAGAGCTTTGACTTTAAACAGTGCGTGGGAGGGGAGGGGAGCTAATTTAAGATACAAATAGAAGAAGAATTAAAACTTTTTAAAACAAAATGACAAGTTTAATTATATAATAGATAGCAAAAAATACTAATTAATTTCTCCTGGTAACAACTCCGGATGGAATGAAACTGAAACGAAGAAGAGGATGGAAGGGGAAGTAGGAAACGAAATGCGCAACAAAATTAAATTGAAAGAAAATGATAGAAAATACAACTCACTGACGAAATAATAGATGAAAAGATCTTCTAAGCTTCAGGAAACATGTAGTAATAGTTAGCGAAAAAGAAACGAACTTTTGTATACTCCGCGAAGAGTGGACCTCAAATCTCAAATCCAGCAAAGCAGAGAATTGGTTGATTGATTTGTGCTATTGAAATGGAGAAGAAGCGAGAAGCAAGATATATATACACCGAGGAAAATGGGGATTTTGTTTTTGTTAATGGGAGGGACCTGAGATGGAGGAGTCAAAGAAGGAGAGACATCTAATATAGCCTGGACATGATTAGAGTGTACAACATTTCCCGGGATTTTTAATTATCACGTCCCTACTTAATAATAATTCCACACTAATCTAACTAATCTAACTACTAACTGATCTGGAATTGGACGCCATGATTAGAGTGTGTGCAGAACATTTCGACTTGCAGAAAACGACTCACTTTAATTTTTTTTATCAGCCTTGAGTCAACCCATCAAATCATGTAATTTCTTTAAGAGGATATAATAATAATAGTTAGTTATGTATGTGTTTAACCAAAACTATCCAACAATTTTAAGAAAAATCATGGACACTAGGTTACTTGCTAGTCTCCTATTGTTTCGTTTCGACTCATTCTCATTTAATTTTATGACTATATATATTTCATAACGTGTTCTAAATTTTATGTAAATCAGATTTTAATTGAAAATTGTATATATATTTCAAAATACGTGTACATTTTTATAAGCGACTACTTAACTGTATTTCGCCGTTAAGAGTCATGAACAACTATTTTTAACTAAAACTAGTTAATTACTATTTTTTTTCATACAATCCAATCCAATCCAATCATAAACACACATAACATACTGCTCTAAGTGGACCATTCGATCAATACAGCATTAAATGTACTTTATTGAAAGTAATTTTTTAAGTAAAATATCAAATGTGCCTTATTGTTTTCGCAAATTTAATCAACACGTAATAAGCAAGCTATTTTTAACAGTTAAACTATTTTTTATTTTTTATGGGTTGGAACTTGGAAGTCGATTTAGTACACCATCCTAGCTAATGCACTATCTAATTGAACTCAATAATCAATCAGCAAAATTGCTAATTTTTGTCAAACATAGTGATATCCATATCTATGGATGACTGATAGAAACATTGTTCATACGCAACACAGATAACTAGGATGAGTAAATTGCTCATAATTCATGATTCGCTCATAACTCGCCCAATAACAACTCATTAACAACTCACTCATTATCAACTCGCTCATTATTGCTCATTAACTTAATGAGCCGAGCATGAGCATACCTCAACTCGCTTATTAAGGAACTGTCAAATCTAATCCTGCCACATTTAATCTTAATTCCTTGAAATTAAATTTAAATTGAATAAATAAATAAATCTCCTAACCTAAACTTACACTCCAGACTCAATTCAAAAATTAAAACTGATAAATGACGCTCCAATGCTTCACTACTCCTGCCTAAATTAAAATTGATAAATTTGCTTATGAATTTATGTTAAATTATGTAATGTTTAATTAGATTGGTTTGTTAAATTCTATAAATGAAAATTAGTTTTTGATTTCTTAACTTGCTTATAATTCGTGACTCGCTCATTTGCTCATAACTCGCTTATTAACAACCTGCTCATTAACTAAATGTGCCGAGCATGAGCATACCCCAACTCGCTCATGCTCTCTCATTAATCAGCCATAACCCCCACTCCAAAATACCCTCTTTCCTCAAACAAAATTCCCAGTCCTAGCCCCCTTAACAAAGTAATAAATATTCCAAGTTTAAACTGGTACACGTATTCCTTAAGGTTCGGTTTGGCGCTCCCACTGTTCACAACTGAATTTTTTATTTCCCATATAAACAGTGAAATACAATTCAACCCATGCTCATTTCTAAATGCACGCTGAACACGGTCTAAAAATATTTTTTCACTAAAAAAACTACTCGGATATTAAATTCTTATAAAAAATCTGCGACGTCTTCTTCAGCCGTCTCATCTTCCCCGGGCTCAGCTTCACACAACAAAATCTGGAATCACACTATGAAGAATATCACATGTCTAAAATTAGAAAGAAGAATGAATTGGATTAGCTAAACCATGTAATTGTTTGGGTTGTCCCGAATTGAAAATTCACCTCATTTCTTTCAAGCCAAACAATCTAACAAACCACAAACAATAATATTTTTCTTGCAATCCTAGACTATATACTGTCCCAGACTAGGGTAAATCAATATTTGCAAAGTTGAGATTGAAGGTACCGTCAGAGATAGATAATTCAAAACCAAATGCCTTGAATAACATGGCAACGTAGAAATAAACAGTTAACAGATTTAGGTGCGGGTAAAATTTATTTCGAACCCGTTATCTTATCGGATAATTATAAAAAAAAGTTATATATATTAATAAGCATTTAAAATAGTACATTAATTGATTTACTTGCACTTAGCATGATTAGATTTTTTTTTCAATAAAGTATTATACATGTGTGAAATAATTGTATATGTTTTAATGTTTTATTTAATAAATAATATAAATAATTATTATATTAGTATTACCTGTTATTTATCCGCTATTGTTCCATTATCTGGAACCACGACGGAGAAAGATAGGGTACAAATAAAATAATTTGTAGCGGGTAAGGATAAAGTATGGATAATTTGTAATAGATATATGTATGAAAATACTTTCACCTGCCTATTATAATCCGTTGACATCCCTACACTGGAACTGGAACTAAATTATGACTCAAATGCGAGTATAGTCATCATAAGCAATTGGACTTGCTCTCATGCAAATAGACAAACTAGGATTCTTTTTTTTTTGTTGAAAATTTTCGCAGAAGCTGTGAAGTTGTGAACATGACTTGAACTCTCAATCTTTAGGTAGCCACAGTCCTAGAACTTTTTTTCTTGCAAATTGTGCTACCGCCTCATCACAACAAATAAGGATTCTCAAGAGAGTTTATAGAGGAAGGAGGGAGGATAATTTTTTCATTTACAACAATTAAAATGTATCACTATTTTTTTTTGTGCTCCAAATTTCAATCACACTTGACATTTTTATCTTTGTTTTCAAAGTTCAAACAATGAATTCAAATAGCTTAACATGATCTTCATATTAAAATGTGTCTGAAGACCAAAATTTATATTCTTTTAAAAATATTTTTCTATTTTTTTTTAATTAGGTACAAAATCATTGTTTTTTCAAAAGATTCTGAATGGGGTTTTTATCGGTTCGGTTCGGTCCAACGAAATCACATTTCATATGGTTTAGACTTTAAATTGCAAATCTAAGAATTAAACCGATAATCGGTATATGCATCTAGTTTGCACAAGGTATAATTTTTTTTTAAAATCAATCAGCAGGAGACCCTTGGGCTCTGATACCACTGTTGGGTTATGACGGTTCAAACCCATTGATTTAGTCTGTTGGGGTTTTGACTGTTCAAACCTATTTATTTGCTTAAGATGCGGAAAGAACATAAAACAAAAATTTACTTCTAACTTAAGCTAATAATTAAACGAGGTATGTCAGGACACTTTTTAAGGTGGTCCACCTTCAGTATTCCTTTGGCATCAAAACCCAATTTAATCATTTTGCATATCTATTCCATAATTGATTTCTAAAGCTTTAATCTATTTACAAATTAAATAGATTAATATAACATATTTATACCTTGTTTCCAAATTATAATTCGAATGCAACAGACCGAGAAGACCGAATCTGAGGAATGTCTCACCTCCGAGTAACCAGAGAGCGGTTTATTTCTTTTGTCAGAAATACCATAAACCGCAGAATTATGCAAAAACACGTAACTGAGAAAATGACAAAATAAATATATTTACGACCTGCAGTTATTCAAATAGAAATACTGCAACTTTCACAAATATATTATTTCAGAATCCCGTAACTAACCGTAACCGAGAAAGAGAGAAAATAGATTTATCAATTCGATCAGACAAATCAGATACGATACAAGTGAATTGGTAATCTTCTCTCTGACCCTCACTCCTTATTTATAGGCAAATGAGGAGGTTCGCCGATTACCAAAATACCCCCAAAGTTTGGACTATTTACAAAAAAATGCCATTTTATGGCGGTTTGGACAAAATCACAAATCAAATTGATTTTTGCTTCATGGCCGAAATTTATTTGATTTGATTTTTGAATTTTAATTTTTAATTAAGGTTTTAATTTTAATAATGGTTGTTAGCCAAAAATTTAAAACCATAATTAATATTTAAAATCTAAATCAAATATATATAATTGTTCTATATAATTATATTTTTCACGGTTCAGTTTCGGTATAGTTTTATACAATGTATCGAGTACGCTTTTAAATTAACTGTTGTTTCTGCTTGTCATTTTATATGACATATATAATTTAATTATATCACGTATAATTAATTATAACCATCTTAATATTAATTATAATTAATTTATAATTAATCAGTAAGATTCTCTGACTAGCTATTATACGGTGTGATCCAATAAGATCTGTATTATGTTGGTAAATAAAATTAAAACTGTTTTAACTTCTATAATCATAAGAGACATCTGACATCTGCACTATGACCATCTAATTATACAGATGATGCTGTATTGTACAGAGATAATGGGTTCAAAATCTAGATTGGAAAATTCTTTTTTATAATAACAAATATATTAAATAGTTAGGTTTGACATCCAACTTTACTAGAAAAACTGTATTGCAACTTCCAAGTCCCAAAATGACAGCACAGTTTGATTGAGTAGATTCCCTCTAAACGAATTTTTTTGCTCTGTTTTAACATACACCGTTGGATTAGAATTCCCTTATTAGATCTGCAAGAGTCTGGAGGAGACCGAACCACCGATAGAGGAAATTAACCGCTTTGGGAATTTGCATCTCAAACTTTGAGAGTGTGTTTTCCGTTTAAATACGTTGTGCACGATCTCAAAGCACAGATATCTAAGTCTAAGAGAGAGAGCACGCATTCCTTTCCCGCTTTGGCAATTGGCACCGTTTAAATACGTGTCCGGTGCCTATTCGGGGTAGCGTGGGGGCCAGTTTTATTTTAGCTTTGCGATTCGTGCAAAACGTATTTGAACGATTGAGATATCTCAGAGGATGCGAATTCAGGGGAAGGGAGTCGGGACCCTCTATAGTCTATAAACATAAAACATTCGGACCGTGCGTCTGCGATCTCAATCTGTTTTGGCACCCAAATAGTGAGGGACCCTGTGCTGTACTGCTGTGCATTCCACGTCGGACCAGAATCGTCCTGATTCTGATCGGACGGCCCTGATCCAAACTCAAAAATTATGTTACCTCATGAAATCTCACCTTTCACCTTTTGCCCCTTTGGTGGGTTTTCTTTTCGTTTTCTCAACTCAAGGGCAAGGCTTTTAATTTTAAAGAAAAGAAATAGGGAACTTGCAACCAACAAAAAGGAAAGGAACCGCACCACCCAAATCCTCCTCACCTAAATCCAAGCGACTTTGTCTTCTCTATTCGGAGAACGAACGAAGAGACAACTTCTTTCTTCTCTCCTCGGGAGCACACACAGGTTTCGTTTCTAAGTTTTACATGTTCCTTTTCCTTTTCCTTTTCCTTTTCCTTTCAGATCGGTAGTGCTCTTCGTCACAACTACTCTACTTGTGATGTTAATTAGGGTTTTATAGTGCGATTGCCAGCTGATTGTGCATACCAGTTAAAATGTCCTTTCTCGCTAAATCTTACGCTTTTTTCATTCCGTCAATTTCATCTTTATAATGAGTTTGTGATTCATTACGAGTGAGCAAGTATCAGATGGTATTACTATTCATGTCTTTTACACTTCAGAAAATTAAATTATTGCGAAATGCAGCATGGAGACAAATTATATTTAGTTTTGTTAGGCGGTCTAGTATGGGTCCCTCTATGCCACTGCACTATGATTTATATATTTGGTTATAAGTTTCTAATTGGCCAGCCATGATTTTTTATTTAGACTTGTCTTCTCATGCAATTCCTTATGCATGGTGCTTAATAATTAATTTCAATACACTCAAAATAGTCAACTTTCTTGCCTTTCTTTTTCTCTTTATAAAATCAACTTTAATTGATTGACAACTGGACCATCATTTGTTTGACCCTGTCTCTAATCTAAAGCATGAAAGTGTATTCTTAGCTAAATAAATAGCATATAGTGAGGTATGCAGAAAGTCAAAAGGGAAAATCACTAATGTGTGCATAGTGCATTAAAATCGAGGACTTGTGAACAACATGTATTAGCTGATTACAGAAATGGGCCATTCTCTGTAAAACTGTAAGTCAATACTATCTATCGGTTAATGACTTACTGAGATCGTCATATCTGGCTAATAGAAGTGATCATCTACGTCTCAACCTTTGAAAAAACTCCCCTACTCCTTTTTCCCCCTTCAATTTTGCTTAATTTTGTAAGTATCTGACATGTAGTTTCTTGTGTGAGAACAAAAAGTGATAGAAAGAATGTTGTATGTGAAGATTCCAGGAGGGTCAGTTTAGTCCAATAGAAACATAATTTTAAAGACAGAATACTCCATCACTTTTATTGTTTGTTGATGTTTTGCAAGTGCCAACAATCTTGGTTCTTTCTAGAAATTAGAGATAAACGGTGGATGCCGATTCACAAAGAGATCAAAGAACTTAAATAAAGGGGGAAATAGGAATTCAGCATCTCTTCTTTTGTGTAGGTTTCTAAGTTGATGACTTTATGGCATGGAATATGAGCCTCTTTATGGTGTTGCTTTTACTTCCTCTGGGCAAGTCTCTTGCCCGAATGGAGAAGTTCTCCTTTCTTGATTTGGTCAGAGAAACAAAATCAGTGCCAAGTTGGCCAATTTTTAGTGCAGGCATCTTTGTGGTGGCTGCCCTTGTGTTGTCTCTGTTTCTGATTATAGAGCACCTCTCTTCTTACAACCAACCGGAGGTATGTAGATTATGCTTTTTATTTCTTGTATGGGTTTTTGCATGTTGCATCCAGTATTTTACCTGTTGCCGATAACACCTAACACTTGTTGTTTATGGTATTGGAACTCAACATATGGTACTTTGATTCTGTCCAAATAACTGTGACGATTGGTTAAATCAAGCCAAAAAATGACTGAACCTTCACTTTGTTAATTTTAGCTTAAACATTTAAATCCTCTTGGCTTGATTTCTGTTCAGTTATTTATATCTGAGACCTTGAATTAGGATAGTTTTAGAAAAAAGATTGTAATGACTTTTTGAAAGTCAAACTTGTATGCTCCAATTAATTTTCTTGACTGCTGCTGTGGGCTTGCTAGTGGAATGACCAAAGTTTTTAAATTGATATTCTAGGTAATATAAATTAATTGTTTTCACCATTTTGTATATTCCAGGAGCAAAAGTTCTTGATTGGTCTGATTCTAATGGTTCCAATATACGGAGTTGAATCGGTATGTCGACCCTATCTGCGTTATATTCTTAATATAGAAGTCCTTGACATGGTTTTTTAATATAAATGGCACTCAATTATTACAATACCCATCTCTTATTAATTTTGGGATGATATGTTTGTATGCTGATGTGCACTGGGCTGAAACATGTTGCTTTTCAGTTGGAACCCACATGAATTATTTTTCCTGTTGTAAGGAGTAGGTTTGTTCAGAACTAAGCTGAATTTGGACAGGATCAACCCTTTCTGATATTGTTCTATACCAGTGCTAGATACAATGGAAGTATATTTTAGACTTGAATTGGAACTAATTGTACTCTTTTTGGTAAAGTTCTTGTCATTGCTTAATTCCGATGCGGCATTCATTTGTGAAGTAATGAGAGACTGCTACGAGGCATTTGCCATGTATTGCTTCGAGAGATACTTAATTGCTTGCTTAGGTATGGGCTTAATTCTTATTATGAAATTTTTATCCTTCTGAAGTGTTGTTGTTAATTGGTGTATTGCTAATCAATATTTAACTGTGTTTGCCTATAGCAGCGAACACTCACTAAATATTCAATTGATTGCGAATGTTTGCTGGGTTATTGTTTATTGTGTATATAACACCAACCTTTGCACCATTAGGCCAACAAGAAAGTGCTATAGTTGCCATGAGTTTATTTTATTGGCTTAATTGCTTTTCCAGTTCTTGTTATTACCAGAACCCAAGACCTAAACTTTCTCGGCTTGATTCAGTTTTTTAGGCTTAGGGAAAGACAAAAAGAAAGTACTGTGGAGGTTGAGGAAATGTCACCAATACCGCATCTGTTGTACATGTTTGGTCTTAATTAGCAAGTGATTAATATTAATTGGAGTTGTAATGCTCTAAGGTGGTGAGGAGGCAACGATAAAAGTAATGGAGGCTCAAACCCGATTTGACTCTAGCACACCTCTTCTGGAGTTTGATTATGAATATGGAGTTGTAAAGCACCCTTTTCCACTGAACTGTATCATGAGGAGTTGGTATCTGGGCTCTGACTTCTACCATGCCGTCAAGATTGGAATTGTCCAGTATGTATGTATCCCATTTGTATTGTACCCAAAGAAATATTGAATATTGTTCTCTCTTTTTTTTCTCCTTTGCTGGATAATCCAGCATAAGGTCCCAGTGGCAGTCACATTACGAGCCCATGTACAGTTGTACTATAATCACGGCTTTATCTCTTTCTATGCTTATGTTGGTATTTTCTTTTCCTTTTTTCTGGAAGGAGGTGGAGTGTTCAATAATTTAATATGTGTGCTTTTAGGTCTGCTATTTTATTGCTTTTAGAATCATTTTAATTTCTTAATACTTTGCATTGCTTACAGATGATTCTGAAGCCGATATGTGCTGTGTTGGCCATCTTGTTACAGCTTGTTGGGTTATATGGAGAGGGGAAATTTGAATGGACATCCGGGTAAGATTGTCTTTCTTGCCCCCTCATGTTTAAGTTGGTGAATATTAATGGGACTCTGAACTCCCTATCAAGTAAAAAATGAAAGAAAAAAGGTCCAAAGCACCAAATTATGCCCCAGTATAAACGCATGTCAAATTGAAACCAACAAAAAAAAAGGTGGAAACTTGCAGAGTTCCCTGCACTCTGCAGTATCATTTGCAAATAAGTTTCCCCACTTGAAGAGTAAATCTTAGTCGCTGCCTTTTTGTGTTTTTTATTACAAAGTGTGGCTGATTCGAGAAATTACACAATAGCAGCCTTTAAGTGTTAATATTACTGAAAATTATAGTTATGGTTGTCATTATTGAAAGTGTGCTTTCCTTATTTTTGCAGGTATCCTTACTTAGCAGTTGTATTGAATTTCAGCCAGACTTGGGCTTTGTATTGCCTCGTACAGTTCTACTCTGTTACAAAGGAAAAGCTGGAGGCCATACAACCACTTGCCAAATTTTTAACGTTCAAATCAATTGTATTTCTGACTTGGTGGCAGGGTATTATTATTGCCTTCCTTTTCTCAATGGGTGTCTTGAAAGGCCGTCTGGCTCAGGAGTTGCAAGCACGGATACAAGACTACATAATATGCATCGAGGTTTGGTACACTTCATTGTTTTTTCTTCTCTTCTTTGTTTTTGTTTCTATTTGTACTGATATAAATGGTTTATTATTGTTCCTGTTTGGTCAATATATGCGTGACATAGAGTTGTGTTTGTACTTCTGTAACCATGTAATTAATTAACTGTTCATTATTTATCTTCTCTTCTTGTGTTGGCTTGGCTGCGCTTGAGATAATTGAGTGTCTCTAAATGCTTAGGCTGAGATAATTGAGTGTCTCTAAATGCTTAGGCCCCAAATCTGAATTGCGGGCTAAAGAAAAGGAAAGGCAAAAAAACAGGTGGGATTTCGTGCCATCTATACGCCATTATGGCAAGGTCTGGAAATATCACGGATTAGTAGTATCTGCTAAACAACTTAGAAAAAAAAAAACTTCATTTGACCTTTATTAACTCAAAGAGTCATATGTTTTGTTCCTTTTGTTTCACATTTCGTCTAATTTGTCCTCTCTATTAACAGATGGGCGTTGCAGCAGTTGTACACCTAAAAGTGTTCCCAGCAAGGCCGTACCGGCGAGGTGAGAGATGTGTGAGAAATGTTGCAGTTATGTCAGATTATGCGTCATTGGGGACCGCACCAGATCCTGAGGAGGTCAGAGATGGTGGGAGATTGACACGGGGGCAGGTCGTGCAACCTGAGAATAGGGATAGGAGGCTAAGCTTCCCCCAAAGCGTACGCGATGTTGTCTTGGGCAGCAGTGAAATTGTATGTTCATCGACTCTTTAGTTTTTATCCATTTCTGTTTTTGTCACTTTGTAAGATTTCAGGATTTAGTTGTTGAATTTATGAAAGACTGGTATGAAAATATCCTTCTGTGAGAACTTCTAGATGAACTCGACAACCATTTATTTCTTTCTGCTCATCTGCTTCTTGGGTTGCTTGAGAACTGCTTATTGATTTAACTGTTTATTTAGTTTGTATACTAGATACTAAATATGTGTCAAGTTAGTGACTCTGTGCAGGCACTAAAGAAGAAGCCTGAAACATGTCAGAGTTCTATTCTTCTATTTGTAAATGAATCAAGTATTTAACTTTTACTGTTTCGGCATATCAAGAAATAGATACAACAGAGAACTTCTATTAACACAGTCCTCTTACCCTTTTATTTAATTACAATTTTGCTATAACGTCGTTTCACCATGAAAAAAGCTTATTTAATGGAGGATATCAACCTTTTAGGTTTACTCATTGAAGACTCTTTATTAGGGACATCGATGAAAATAATATTGTTGTGTCAGCCCTATGAACCCAACAGTGTTCTGTTAGAAATTACTTTTGAGGAACATGCAAAAAAAAAACAGCAGGTTAGCTTACGTGTAGAAACTTGACCAGTCCAGAAACATTTTTTTTTTTAAGTCTTTGCGAGGTTATTGATGTGAAATTCCTCTTCTTGCATTCTTTTCAGGTGGCTGATGATGTGAAGTTCACGGTTTCGCATGTGGTTGAACCAGTAGAAAGGGGAATTGCACGCATAAACGAGACAATTCATACCATATCTAAGAATGTCAAAAGAATTGAGAAAAAAAAGAGAAAATCAAAAGATGATAGCTACCTTATACCTTTGCAATCTACTAGCAGTGAATTTCTTGAGGCACATGACCGAATCCCAGAGGGAAGTTTTAGCGACAGTGGATTGAATAGATTTTTGCCTTCACGTAGTAGAAAGTTGACGATTGCTCGCGAATTTGAGATAGGGGGTAGTCGATGGTCTTGACAGTTGTTACCCATATGATGTGAGCATTATCACCTGGTGAGTGATTTTTTTTGCTGCTGATGCAAAGTGTGAAGAGCAAAAAAGACTAACCTTATGTTCATTGGGTTTGGTGGTGAAGTTGATGTTAAAACTATAGTAAGAACCCCTACTAATATTTGTAAAGGTAGTTGTGTTACCTTTGAGAAAGGTATAAATCTAGAAATAGTGAAAGACCACACCCACAGATATATTAAACACGACCAAGCACCTTAGTGTAGATAATATGGTTTTCTTGATTCTGGTATAATGATATGCTCTTATTTTAATTGCAGGGCTGTGACTACATTTTGTTAGCTGAGCCCATGTCTTTGTTTTGCTCCATGACCATGAATGCATATATGCAGAATGTAGCTATAGGAACATAATGTGTAGTGCTAGTTTCTTTGTAGTTCTTCATCTTAGGAGTATTTCTTTTATAGATAGTTTTCTTGTTGTCTTTTTGTGCATCAGGATGTAATCTTAGCTTAGTTCGTTAGTTTTGTCTCTCTTTAGTGGAAATAGAATGATTTGACAATAAATAAACTTTGACAATGTTATCCAAAGGAAGCCACAATTTTTTTATAGTAATTAAAGAAAAAATCACGAATTTGATCGTCTATCATTTAAACTCATGATAGTGGGAAGTATGTACATAATTGGCGTCCAGCGGATGCTAACAGTCAGGACGCTGAATTGCCGAATTTTTTCATAATAAGATTTTTTTTAGAGGAGGGATCAAGTTACAACAATTTTGAGTTACCACAAAGTTACAATAACAGTTTTTTTTCATTTTCAAAGTTCAAATCGTCGATCCAAACCGTTCAACATGATTATCTAAATAAAATATGCTTCCAGGTCAAATTTTACATTTTTTTTGAATTTTTTTACTATTTATTACGATGAGTACAAGATTCAATGGTCTGAATTTGACTAGTTTTTGTACCCATCTTAATAAATAGTAAAAAAATTCAAAAAAATGTAAAATTTAATCTGGAAGCACATTTTATATAGATAATCATGTCGAACGGTTTGGATCGACGATTTGGACTTTGAAAATGAAAAAAACCGTTGTTGTAACTTTGTGGCAACTCAAAATTGTGGTAATCGGAAAAAATCGAAAAAAAAATCATAAAAAACGCATCGCTACACTGAAGTATCGAGCCTTCACTCCATTAGACTGTCAATTATAGAAATTAACAAAAAATAAATGAAGGTATGAGGTGAAAATATATACAAGTTGAGTAACTTACATGGGTAAAAACCCATGAAATCCGATGTTGCTGATTTGGAATGAAGCACCGCTGGTCCGTAAACGCATCGCTACACTGAAATTGCGTAGAGTGATGCGGTACCCTGGAGAATACGCCGCCTCCGTTATATTATATCACAGGAAACCCAACAAGTCAAATGCTACAAAAATATGAAAAAAGAGAGAGGAACATGCTGTACGGGGACGCCATCTAATTGGCGTGCACGTGACAACTACTATTTTATTTGGCTTTCAGAGAAAGCATTTTTTTTTACGTTTATTCTATTATCATGATTTCTAAATTCATGTGGCCACTTCAGTATTGTTTTTAGGTATATGGATAACTCGTACGTCCTTTTTATTGAATTCAAATATTGTTTTGTGCGTAATGTACGGTTGATAAATAAAAGATTCCTTAAAACTTCTATAACATAAGCTTGAGCTTTATATGGAGTGTATGTAATCACACTATAATTATCGTAGTTTTCAATTTATAATTTATCCAAACATTTTTTGGTGTCAACAAAAACAAGATACCAAAAAGAACGTAATACAGATAAAAAAAAAGAGAGAACTACGAGTTGCTACAAGTTCAAGAGTACAACATAAGAAGTCCAGCATAAGATGGATAAAACAGCTAGCTCTCCCTCCAATTTAATTCATTACACATTGACCTAGCTTGTACAATAGTAGCTAACTATAAGTTTATGGTTTCTTATAGCAAGTAAAATTGTGAATAGAGATGCTCTCTGATCTTGTAGTAATCATCGCACAAGGGCCCTTCAATAACAATCTGTTGAGCACCAGTTCCAGCCTGATCACAAGCAGCAAGAATAATGCATGATCAGCAAGAATAACAATTGTAACAAGGAGTAATTATAATAATGTTGGGTTCAAATACCTTTTGGCTTGAATCACTGATCTTGCGTACCGTAATATGCTCGCCACACTTCAAGGCACCACCAGCAAATTCTACCTGTAAAACAATACAACATAATGATGCTTCAGAAGTTCCCAAATGTATTGGTTTTGTCAAACACACAATATGGCTCTCAAAATTACCTGATTTCACCATTTAGTTCATTTGTAACAATTAAGTAATTCAGTAGTATATGATAGACTGTAAACAGAGTGTTAAACTTTTCTTTATTAATACAATTGTTAATGGGCACTTTACCCATTGACCTTCAAAAACACCTAACTGAAGCTACAAGCATCGCAAGCTATGTACTCCAAAAAAGAGAGTCCAACTCCACAGTTCACAAATCCAAATTGCAAATGATATGGAGCTTCTAGAAATACAAACAAGATGATTGTACCTGGATACCCTTGGTTGAAAGGAATTGCTTGAAATCTGCCAGCTTGAGATCTCCCACAAGGACTGAATTGTGAGCTGGAGAAGCCGATGGAGGGGGGAGGAGAGTAAGCATTTTCTCATTTGTCTTCTCTGTGACCGAATCCATCCATGATATCTCATACTCACCCATCTGTTATACATTAAAACAGTCTAATGAATAAGCCTCGAAGAGAAACTGTCCCAAGATCACTAACTGTATTTAGTACAGTAAAATACATATACATTTCAGAAAGATCCAGACAACCATAAAACAATCATCACACTAAATTAGAGAAAACAAAATGAATTATTTGGTACTGTTCTGGTTGTGAGGGCGGGCAGGGCCGCAGGGGTGATAAGGGACTGTAATGTAATTTATTTTATGACAGGGCCAAATGTATTTGCATTTGCAAAATTATAAATTCAGAAAACAAAAGAGCAATTTTCCAATTTATAGGGGTGGTTGGGGTGTCGGCCCCCTTTCCCCCTCCTTCCCTCCATCCCTCCATCCCTGGATATATTAGTAGCACATATGAGTAGAACAATCATTTCTGGTTAGTATGAAAATGTGTGGACTCTGACCAAGTCTGCTTTATGAACTTTATACATTACAATCCTTGATTGGTATGAACTTATTTCAAATGCTTTCAGCAGAACACAAAAGAACAACTAAGATAAACCTAAAGGGTAGCGAAAAAACATTCTACCTTTCTAAACAGAACGTTGCTCATCAACTTCTCTGAAAGCTGAACCTGAAAAATTTATAGCACAAAATGTACAGAGATGAGTGATTCATTTTCCAAACACGGACTAATTTAAAATTTATGTTGATTCATTCACCATTTGAGTCCCCTTTCCTCCTAGACTAACCTATTGATACTTTTCTATGTTTTTTCCTTGTCAAATAAATGAAAATGGAAATATGATATTATGAAATTTAGAGGTGGAAATACGCAATTTTGAAGTTCTTTAGGGGTATACATGAAATTCGCCCTAAAATTTATGTTGATTCGTTCAACATTTGAGTCCCCTTTCCTCCTAGACTAACCTATTGATACTTTTCTATCTTTTTTCATTGTCAAATAAATGGAAATGGAAATATGAAAGGAGTTCATTATCAAGTACTTTATAGGCACAAAGATCAGAAGTCACATCAATGGCCTCCTCTATCTGTGGTGCGTACACCTGGGGGCATACATGCTTTGCACAGTGCATCTTCAAATGTTCTGTTGCCTCTGCAGATCCATGCACCAAAACCTTAAGTACAAAAAGCACCAGGTAGTTTGTTAGAAAAGGTTGCATGCCAATAGATCAATAAAAACTTTAAGGGGTATATTGGCAAAGCGGACCAAATGCAAAATAAAAGGCATAAATAATATGAAAATAAATAGAGGAAGCAGATGAAATGCAAAACTGCAAAAAAAATCACCACTGAAAAAACATGAAATATCATTGATATTCCTAAGAAACAACCAAAAAATATTACACATTCCCTTGTGGAACTAGTGAAGCATCATCATCACCCCTACTATTATTTGACCATCAAGCTCATTTGATTAACCATATCAATATATTTTCTGTTAATCTACAAACAAGATTATATCACAACAAGAAATTACCCTTGAAATATATAAAAAAGCCTAGAGATTAAATACTGCTAATAGGAGCATATGTTTTTCTCAGAAGGGAGGTTGTTCTTGATATATTGAGGTTATCCATGGGTGCATATCATATGAAAACCTGATAGCTTTCAAACTATTCTGCTCAAGGTTAGTGGTAAAAATGTTTCTATTCCACATGAAGGAATAATATCAACTCTGGTCTTTTTCCAGTAAACTCCTTAATCAAGAAAATTCCTTAAAGACATACAAGTTTTAACGGAGCCACGTGAGCTATAATTGACTTGACTGAACGGCCATCAGACCGGCCTTCAAAATCCATATATAACAGGGAACACTTCACTTGCACCTGTTTTTTTTTGTACCAAAAGCACATAAGTTAACATCTGTGACAGTTAAAACAGCTGTATAGAATTTAAAACATCTGTGACTATTTCTACACCAAGATCTGATTAGAAGGCCTCAAATGAATTACAAGTCAAACTAAAAATGAAAAACAGGAAAGGATTAATTTGGTCATTGTTAGCAAAGACACTCCAATAAAGGCATGTAATGGTACAGATTTAAGAAGGCCCAATGCTTCATACTGATTTTAGACCTTGAGCAATATATACCAGTATTACCATGAATAAAATAAAAGAATAACCACCAACATCCTACTTGAACTGAGAAGCAATATGCTATCTTCATGGGTCAATATAGTGCCTTTAACTCACCGTCATTTCATGTGACACGACTTTTGAGGGTGTTGAGTCGAGGAGCAAGTGTACTGAGGCTTCATCAGGTTTAGCATCTAAACCTTTGCCATTACCCTAAATTTTGAAAAATATGGAAAAATAATAGGAGTTAAAATAAGCAACATTTAATGAAAATACAAAAACATACAAACACAAAACTTGATACTTATGCTCGCTACCAAGATTAATCGGCACCAACTGCATCAATATAACTTTTCTGGTAATCTACTTTTTATAGTATTCAATACACATTTATGGTATGATATATAACCCTTTTTTGCATATTTCTGGGATGACATACTTTACTGTAGATAGCAGAAAATACTCCAGTACCATATTTTAGCCATCTTAACAATGTTTTGAGGAAATAAAAAAAAAAAATTTCGACCATAAAGATTGGCACGATCACAAGTATTGTACCGCTACAGCTTTTACTAGTCACTATGGGTCAGCAGCAGGTCTGAACAACTCTGCCATAAGATCTAGATATAATTGGATTGGGACTTACAACCATATGATTTGATTCTTCTTCTTGGATTACATAATCATCAGGATTAATGACCTCCCCAAAATCATCCCACTGAGCTGTGTTCTCAAAAAATGGAAACATTGGAGTGACACTGGTTGATGGAGGCGTAAATCCGTCAACCAAAATGTCCATTTTGCCATGAAAATGTGAGGCTGCTAGATTTTAAACAAAACAAAAAGAACATGAGAACTCAAAAATCAGATTGGATCTTCAGATTAGAAAGAGTGTTCCATTGTCCCCCATATTTCATGCATCCATCATGAAACCACTCTATGAGAAAGATATTAAATGTAAGTTCAAATGACATAATTAAACCATTAGATGTGATATACATCTTTTGTATGGAAAAATATTGCAGCATTTTGGCCTTGTTTGCTGGGCATCAACAACACAGAACACAAGAAAATAAATCATCCACAACACTGGCTTCATTGATAAAATTGATAATATATACATTGGTTTTTGTTTCGTTTTCAGGTTCTGGATTTACATGGAAGCATTTAGAAGAGTTTTCTTCAAATTTTGAATTTTAGCAATTTACCTTCTGACGAAGCTACTGTAGAAGGGGGATCAATCATCATGGAATCCCCTTTACTAGATTCTGACAAGTGAGACGACGCAGCTCGCACCTCTTCCACTTTTATTATGCTTGCCTTTTTTACAGCTTCTTCCTTCTTTATCTTTTCCTGCTCCTCATCATAAGCTTTTAACTCGTCTCCCACTAAAGGTACTCTTTTACTCATGGCGACCTTCACAGCCTTGGGAGGAGGGTCCACTTGAAGCATCCGGGCAAGTGTACCAAACTGAAAACACAAATTGGAGTCACTAAAGAAAAATTAAATATGAAATTATATGGTCAGCACTCCAAGACCTTAGGCCCCTTATATTTACTATATCTTATAATTGTTATGTATGAGTATGAAATATGTTATTTTCTAGTATATCATATTTAAATACAACATGCCTTTCTGTGCACAACATAAATCTCTTGGGTAGTCAGTTGGGTTTCGTATTGAACTGAGTGCTATTATTATACCTATGTGCTATTGAAGCCATCTTTATTTTCTTCTATTGTACTGTCCATTATAGTAAGAAATTAATGTAGACATAAAAAATAATATATGACTATAAATAATACACAGGTCATGCAGAAAAAAAAATGACAAAAGCATGCAATCAATGCATGTCCACTACATGACATCACTGTGACAGAACTGAACAGCCACCAGTACTAGTACCTTAATTTATTTTTTCTATGAGAGTGCATTTCATTCCAAACACTTGAAAATACTTTAAAAAAGGAACTTGAAAAAAAAATAGAGAATTTAGAACCTGGCCCCTTTCAGTAAAAAGCACTAGATTCTTTGTATCAGTCGCAAGCTCAACAAACATTTCATGAGAGAAACCCACCTCCAGGCTAGCCATGGATGTCAGAACCACCTAAAAAACTTGCTAATTATTTGTAATTCCAAAATACAAAAGAAAAAATACACAAAAAGTCAAAAAAAAAAAAAGAGAGAGAGTGAGAAGAATTCTAACTTTGGGAACACTGGCATAATTGTCTAGATCACTTTTGTTAATTATAAGGCTCACATATCTGCAAGGTATTTAGTCACAAAATAGAAAAATATCATTAGACATCAGAATACAGTACAGTAGTAACAAAGGAAGCACTGAACTAACAGGTTCCTTGACAGCGTTAAGTGTACAGGCATATAACACTGACAATTTCCTATAATTACACCAAACATCTATTCAACTTTTACATTAAAAAAAAAATGCGCCTGTTCCTTTTACAATTATTTACTCTAAATCCAACATGAGCTCAAACAATGGATTTAGATATAGTTTAGCTAACTGGTTGTGATTTATTATACGAGGAAACCACCAGAAATTTAATTATATTTTTATTCAACTTAAAATATAACCGGACAGCTACCATTTGCAACTGAGTCACAATATATCTGGGGTAAGCTGTAAACATGAGAAATCTTGATATTATCTAGAAACATGGTGTAAAACTAAGTTTAGTTTGAGACTTTCAAAGGGGAGGAAACAGAAAAATCCACCATACAACCAAAATTACACTTACTTGAGTAGAAAGGCATTGTCACGTGTATGTTCAAAAGACTTGGCAATGGAGTCACTCATCCACTCAAGAAAACTCTTGACATATTCAATGGTACTTGAGGCCACATTTGATAGAAAGAAGATTGGAAAACTCAAATGTTGTTGAGCCCAATACTGCAATTACACATATGGTTCAGTCCCATTTAGGCTAATTAAAAATTTCTTGCAGGCCGCTATAAACCATCACAATATCAGCTACACCCTTATTTTGGGCAATTTGTTTATCCTAATGGATAAGAGGAACAATTTTATTATTATTTTGTATTGGTGGATAAAGATACTATGTATGTTCACAAAGAATAGCGTGCACTGAAACTTCTCATTTTCTAAAGGTAAAAATAATTTTTTTGATATTTTTGTGAGCATCAAGATGAAATTCCCGTACCATACTTTATTACACAGAGGGGCCTTGGGGAGGTGGGGTCACACCTAGCACTTAGCATGAAGCTTTTCTATAGATTTTTAGATGAATATTTGGTCGTTTTAAGGTCAAATAGCTCCACTTCAATACAAATCAATTTGTTGAATTTCCTTTATTTCATCGTTTGAACTGTTTAAAAATTCAATTCAAATTCAAAAAATAATAAAAAAAACTATCTTTTACCTGCTCGAGGATTAAAATAAGCTCCAATACCCTTCCAGCGGTCTCGACTGGAAGCAAAACTGTGCCATTAGCTCTAAGTACTCTCAGAATTTCATCTAAAGAAAGTATTATGAATTCGATCAAAAGAAAGCTCAACTGATTTCAATTCTATAACCATGCTAATCATTAAAAATTGCCCTTGAGATTGTACAATTCTAAGATCTAATCAGGAGTGCGTATCTCATTTGGAATAGTGCTTCACGGTACTTCTTTGATCCTTTTAATTAGTGTTTCTTGACTGTTGATTTTGAATCCATTTGGTATGAATTACTGGCAAGAGCTAGTGCAGGATTAAGACTATATATGGAAATAGCTAGTAAAGGAGTACCAATAAATTCTTGGTCCCTTTGGCGTTTATATACTTGATTATTTAAAGCATTGTATGCATCCGTTATAAGAACAGCAGGCCGAACAAAAGACTCGAGAACAGTTCCATTCAAGTGCCTAAACAAAGAAAAAGGAGTTATGTCAGATACGGAATTACTGCTCAGTCCTGCCGTAACTCAGATTTTTTCTGACAGCTTTCAATGACAAGAAGCATTTTTTTTACTTTTCTACAAAGCTCGAGAGATAACTTCAAAGTCAACCCCTGTCAACCGTTTTAGAAATTATTACCAATTATCTTGCACTATCTCTCTTTCTTGCTGAAACTAATAGGGGCTTCTTCTAGGAAACTGATGAGAGGGGTATGAACAATCTCTCTCTCTCTTGCCTCACCCCCCCCCCCCAAACCCCACACACACAACTTCACAAAAAAATTGTAAAAAACAAAACAATACAGTGGCTATAGAAGAAGAAGAAAAAAAAAAAAACTAGGCCACACCTTTCTTTCCTATGATTGAAATCGACTGCATATACCACATCTTCTCCATCCTTTGTTATCTTCCAAACTGTACCGCCCAAGAGATGACCTGCCACATGAGGGGCAATAACTATCCCCTCCCCCTTTTCTATACACAACAAAACTCATATGTCACAACCAACTGTCAAATTAATATACACAAGAAAGCTCATACGTAGTAACCAATTGTCACATGATTTGGAAAAAATGGTAATAATTTAGAAGAGAATAGTAACCTGAAAGATGGTAATTTTGGGAGTATTTAAGCCTAATAACATTTTGGAAAGCAGCATCTATGTCATCAAGGGTGAACATGTCAAAGTCTGAAATTTGCTACAAAAAGTAATTGTGAAAAAAGGTTACAATCTTCTTTGGAAAATGCAATAACAAGGTAAATTTTCAGATAAGAAAATCAAGTCACAAAAGTATTTCATACTATTTGAGTAGAAGGTGTGATAAACATGTAACCCACATTTCATGTTATTTGCAAATACAAGAGAACAATGGTAGGAGTTTGCAAAGACCATTTAAAAAATAGCTGTACTCTGCAATGAGAACTTACTCTTCGAGAAAGATAGTGGTCATACATAGTCAAAAGACCAAGTCTATACACTGGCTCAGTGGCATATACAGGAGCTGAGAGACCAAAATGCTTCTTGGCATACGGCAATGCTCCTAGGTGGAGAATGTCAGGGTGCGATATCAAAACTGCATCAACTGACTTGGCAACCCTGGGAAAATTCCCAATTTTGCCTCTCAATTAGTTGTTGAAATGCATATGGTTAACACAAAGAGATACCACACATTAAGCAAAATTAATAACAGCACCATCTTGGGGTATAAGGTTGTAAAAGGTGGAATTACACTTCCATGAATAAATGCAATTGAAGTTGCTATTGCATCTACACATACTTAGTACAGGTTCATTTTTCAGCCTTTCACATACAAAACCCTAGTGTCATGCCATGTTCAAATTTTTCCTCAGAGGAACCAAGTACATTATATGATTACAATTCAGGTTTCCTGTTTATAGTTGCAAAGCATAACATGGTCTCAGAAACAAATTTGTCGAACACGAAATAGACAGCAGATCTAGCTGAGAGCCAATGCAATGGAGCTAATTATTTTAGGTAAATTGCATAGTGATAAAGTGCGGGGAGTGTCAGAAAAAGAGAGGGACCTGGAGAGTGGAAGGAGAAGAGAGGGGTCGAAGAGGTCGTTCCAGCCACAATCCATTAGAAGGTTGAAGCCATCAATGGCGACCAAATAACACAGCGGGCTCTCTCCATACACCCCGCTCAGCGGCGTCACCTGCACCGACGTTCCCATTCTTCCACCGAGAGAGAGAGAGAGAGAGGCGCGCTGGGGGTACTTGTCGGAGTGAGTATTCGACCGGAAAGGCGGAGGCACTGAGGCAAGGGTAGAGGGTTTTAGAAAAGAGAAGAAAGTAAGAAACACTTCCGCCTGGCGCCTCTGATGATGGCACATTGGCACGCCGGATCCGTATCCTCTCTCTATTACTACAACTTTACGGTTTGAGATTCGGAGTTGTAGATTCGGGGGACAATAGGGGACAATATTATTGGACTTTAAAATTCGTGTCAAGTTAAAAGAACGGTCCAGATCTACTAGAAAAAAATCATTCTAAAATATATCTTTTGCGGTATTACACTGGATACGAGTTGTTGGCACGGCAGGGGGAATTCAACAACTCTGCTGCTTTTTTTCTTTTTTCTTTTTTTAGAGAAAAAGGAGAGTTCTGTTTTTCTAATTTTAATTATTCAAATTTGTTGAGATTTGTGTATGAAAAAATTTCTTTATTAAAATACGTGAATAAATTTTTTTGAATGATTGATATTGAAAAAGCGGAGGACTCCACCATCAACGATTCAATTCAAGTATTCAACGCCTCTTGAGCTCTAATGGCGATTCCACAAAATAACTTATACCCAATCAAATATATCCCAAATCAACATTAATCAAGTTACAAACTACAGTATGCTCCCTTTCACTCCCGTGTCTTCATTGCCCCAACTGTTTCAATTAAATACCTCAGTACCTTTCTTACCTACTCAAGCATTTACTCCAATCACCTGAACCCACTTACCCAATACATCAATATATTTCAAACACTACTACATTTTTCTTCATTTTCCTGCAATACTTTGAGTTGAAAAAATTGCTTTGGAATTTTACCTTCTCACACAAACTCACAATACAATATCCACAACTAATCAAGACATAATGGCTACACATTTCCCTTATGCTGATCGGAAAGCTACCAGGGGCTGCATCTACCTCTCGACAAATGACCTGAGCGGCCAACTACTGACAGATCTAGAGCACTCCATGGTGGTTCGAACATCTAACCAAAATGAGAACAATGAAGAATTCTTAAATCGGGTAAGACAATATATAGTTCAGACTTTTGAAGGTACACCACTCGAATTCCCATTCCTCAAAAATACAAGGAGCTCCTATGTGATAAAAATACCTACTAGACTTACCAGACAATTTGTGGTTAATGCGGGAAATAGATGGAGAAATCTGAGAGGATACTGGTTTGATTTCTGGACACTTGAACGCAACTCTCAAATACACCAATGCCCTTTTAGAGTTCGCATAAGTATTCTCAATTTTCCTCTGTTTTTTTGGCACCCTGATTTTATTGAGAGAGTGGTATCGAAATTTGGGGAAATAGAATCCATAGATGAACCGAATGTTACTGGCACGGACAGATCAGTTTTGAATTTGTGGATAACAGGTCTGGATGTTAAGAGAATACCACCATCAACCACTATACCGTTTGGGGAATGATGGACAGAGTGCACCATACGCATAGCTGAATGGAGTTATATTGGCTGGATCCCACCTGAAGCGAGACTTTATGAGAATGATGGTACTCCCCTTCGGTTGACAGGAACATTTTCTCAGGCAAGGTGTCCATTTGAGGGCAAGTGAAAAAAATTCTATATTACATAGCAAATAGGCCACCCACACCGCCAACAAGTGATTCTACATCTTCAGAAAGTTTGGCTCATAAAATTTACCGTGGACCGAAAACCATTGCTTAATCAGATTTTTGCATTCATGAGCCAAGTCCACCAGAGGATATACCCCAAAAAATCCTGTTACAATCCTTAAAGGGGAACATTACACCGATACAGTACACATCAAGTCTGCAGATTGGACAATATGTCATATCTATAGGAAATATTTTCCAACAGAGTACATATCCTGATGAAATATCTAAGGAAGGGGAACAATTGGAAAAGGAGAATAACGGAGGATTCACATTTTCTATTATGGTGGGCCAAATCCCAAGTCCTACACATAGGAGAAGTACACACATGCACTGTCAAGATAGAAAACCAGTATGCACATGAACCAAAACCGGGACCCACAAAAACTGAGTCACTACACGAAAAGAGGGAGGAATTCTACTCTGCAAAAAGAGATAATAAATGCTTCCACACCACAAAAGCTATACAGCCCAAAAAACCAAGCACTGTTCCAGCTCAACATCTAAAAAATATCAAGTCCCAAACACAGCACATACCTACCTATGAAAATCGAACCCACCAAACCAAGCAAACCTACTCACAGCCCATTAAGACAATTAAATGCAGCTGCCACACTACTCAGCCCATAAATAAATATAACTCTCCTACCCAAATACCAACGATCAACACAATCATAAACAAACACTGCACCTCTCCTTACCAAAACACTACCACATGCGATCCATTGCATACTATGGCATCCTCAGATGAAGAATTTATTACACGTTTTGCAACTCTGTCATCAAACAATGCGACTACAGACATAGTACAAGTACCACTGAGCAACATAAAACAGAGGGATTGGCGCAAATGCGGGATGATTCGAATCATCTCGGACAGACCAATCCAAGACACTCAATTCCCCATTAACATGACACGTATATGGGGAGCACATCCCGAAACAAATTTCTCGATGGTCGGTCTAAACATCTATCTGGTGGAGTTCACATCGGAGCAGGAATTGCTAAGAATAATGAATAAGGGGGTTTGGACATATAGAGCCGAAGTGGTGGCTATTCAAAGGGTGTGTGGCCTGAATGACTTAGCAAGACCGATGGTTAGCAACATGGAAGTTTGGGTGCAATGGCATGGCATCCCATTAGAGGCAATCACCAATGAGGGGCTAATAGCAATCTCATACAAAATAGGTAAACCTATGTCAGAGGTGCTTGAGGGATTCGCAAATGGTACCAAGTTCTTTCGCATCAAGATCCTGATCCCAATAGATACAACACTAAAAGAAAGTCTACCTATTGAGCACCCAATTCTAGGAACCTTTGAATGTTTCCTCATGTATGAAAAATTAACCAAATTGTGTCTGTTTTGTGCAAAGATTGGTCATGATCGTATAGATTGTGCGGATAAAATCAGAGTAGACAGATTAAGAGAAGATCCACGCTATGCAAACTCACCTGAATTAGAGCAAATACCGAGTATTCGAATAGGTGCATGGATTAATAACCAATCACTTATACCAACACTTAACCAGTCTACTCAATACAACAACCAAATCCCAAACTGGCAGCAGCCCAACCTAATGAATACACATCAACAATATCCAACAGACAGGCAAAATTTTCTTAACACACAAAACCAAAACAACAGTAACCAAGAACTACCATACCAAACAAGCCCAATACTCGGCCTAGATGCAGAAGCCCAACAAAACCAAATCGTATTCTCTGGATCAACTAGTCAGGCAAAAAATCAACAAGGTAGAATGAGGAAATATGCAAACACACCCAAGCAACAGCCCAAAAGAATAGCAACAGAAGATATGCAAATGGTTTGTGTAGAGGACCAGACAAAGTTGTCTGATCTAAATGACATGACAGAGGAGAACATACATATCAACAAGAAAAGAGCACTGGAGGCGACCTCAACGCCTCCACCGCTTCAATGAGTACAATCTCATGGAATTGCCGTGGTGCCGGGGGGCCGTGGAAATTACAGTTCTTATAACAAATACTCCAGTCGACGGGGGCTAATATAGCCTTCGTATGTGAGACAAAATGCTCCGTTACAAAATCCAAAAGGGTACTGCAGCCAATACCATTACTCAATCACTTCATAATACCTTCATTTGGACGCTCTGGTGGACTATGGCTGCTGTGGGATGATAACACAAGTTTAACAATACTAAGGCATAACAGGTTCTTGATACATGCCGAGATAGCACCAACAGATCAACCGCAGTGGCACTTAGTTTGTGTTTATGGAGATCTGGGACATCAGAGAAATCTAGAAATTTGGGCTGACATAGCATACTTAGTAAAGCATTATGAAAGGGTGGTGGTTGTGGGGGATTTTAATGTAGTGGCACATTAGGCTGAGAAGTTTGGATGAGATCCAAATCTGAATACGAACAATAGGCGGTTTAGAAAATTCATATCTGATGCGGGTTTAATAGACTTGGGTTTTAAAGGCCTGCATACACATGGAAGAATAACCAAGGAACCTCAACAGAAATTTATGAAAGACTAGACAGAGTTCTAGCGACGGTGCAATGGTTGCAACAATTTCCAAATGCATACGTGAATCATATGCCGAGAACGTATAGTGATCTTACTAAGAATGACACAAAAAAATCCATAATAGGAGACAATTTAGAGTTGAAAAATGGTGGATGAACACACAGGGATTTCATGAGTCATGGGGTGCCGAATGGGAGGCTTCAGGGGCTCTACCATGGGAAGAAAGAATGAATAGGGTGAAGAAGAGGATGCAGAATTGGGCGGGTGAGATACAGACACCACAAAACAGGTTAAAAGAGCTACAACACCGGTTACTGACATTACAAAATATGCACCCAAATGATCAGAATCACCAGGATGAAGCGGGTATCATGGCTGATTATATAAAGGATGATGAAGATCTTGAGGCGTACTGGCGTCAGAGATCGAGAATTCAATGGGCCTACCAAGGTGATAGGAACATGTCATTTTTTCATGCAGTGGCGACACAGAGGAGAAGAAGGAATTTAATCTCAAAGGTCACTGTTGAGGGTGGGGAGTCGGTTTCCAATGAAAACCAAGTTAGAAGAATTTTTGTTGAGTACTTCTGCAATCTATATAGCACACAGGGAGAGCAACCAAATTTAGACATGGATGCCTATTTCGCCCCTTTCACATGTCAGCTAGAGGAAAAAATACCTGACAGGCCCATGAGGGTCTGTGTGCATTGCCAAATGAGGCCGAAATAAGCAAAATTTGTTTTGCCATGGGAGCGGACAAGGCGGCGGGACCGGATGGACTCACGGCGGGATTTTTGCAAAAATATTGGGAAACTCTCAAAGGGGCAATCATACAAAATATCAGACATGCATTACAAACTGGTACTGTACCGGATAATTGGTTAAGGACCAACATCACACTAATACCAAAAATGGAGGAGCCAACTGAACCGAAAGACTACAGGCCTATTGCAGTGGGCAACACGGTTTACCGGCTTCTGATGAAATTAATAGCAAACAGACTCCAACCGTTCATGGCAAAACTTATTTCCAATAACCAATCCGCATTTATTCGGGAAAGAAATATAGTGGAAAATACAGTGCTAGTCCGAGAGATAGTACACTCCTTCTCAAGTAAGGGTTACAAGGAAAGTGTATTATGCTCAAAGCAGATATAAGTAAGGCGTTCGATACACTCACATGGCCGTTTTTGGAAAGGGCAATGAAGGCATTAAATATACCACAGAGCATCACTAAACTTATATTGTATTGCATGAGATCGAGTCAGATCACTGTTTTGGTCAATGGAATGGGGAGTGGGTTTCTCAAACCCAAAAGAGGACTGAGGCAGGGATGCCCCATGTCTCCGTACCTCTACATAATAGCAATGGAATTCCTATCCAAAAGCATAAATAATCATTTGCACCAAGGGGCTCTGATGGGGATTAAATTGGCACCAGTGGCACCAATACTAACTCATTTGATGTATGCGGACGACTTAATGATCATGGGAAGGGCGGAGCTAAGTGAGGTGCAGACTATAAATTATATTCTGACAAGATATGGAATGCATTCGGGTCTCAAAGTTAATCCAGAAAAATCGAAGGTGTGGTTCAGCTGGAAATGTGATGAGGAATGCAAAGCAACTGTATTGCAAACACTAAATGCGAGGATGGCAGACATGGGGAAAAATACCTGAGGGCAATTATCGATAATCACAAATCAGTCATAGATCAAACACATCAACTACTGGTGCAGAAATTTGGTGGCCGGTTTGCAGGATGGCGAATGAACCTGCTCTCACATGCGGGGAGATTGGTACTCATAAAATCAACACTGCAATCTATACCGGTTTATTATATGACAATAACTATATTGCCAAACAGGATACTTGGAGAATTGAATGCATTGACCAGAAAATTCCTTTGGGGGAAGGTTGGGAGAGATAGGTATCTGTCTCTAATAGCATGGCATAAGATTTGCAAGCCAATGGAAGAAGGTGGGTTGGGAATTAGAGATATACAACTATTTAATCAGGCACTTGTCAGTTTGGCAAATAGCATCAAATGAGGAGAGAATCTGGATTAAGATAATTAGAGCGAAATATTTTCCGAGGGGAGGATTTTGGGCAGTAAAAAGAACATCGGATGCAAGCGCTTTGTGGCGAAATATACAGAAGCTCAAACTACATTTAAAAGATTAGTTACAATGGCAAATAGGAGATGGAACCACTATACCGGCTATCGGTCAGCCGTGGTTTGGGATGTGGCAGACTCAATACACATTAACTAATGCCCAGAGGGATATGATGGTATCAGATTTATATGACCATCAGAGAGGTGCATGGAGGGAAGAGCAAATTGAAATAAATTTTGGGTATGAGGCATTGCAGTTTATAAAGAGGGAGGTGCGCAAACCGAGAATTAATTCGGTCATAACTGATAGTCTCATTTGGAACCCGAGTGACAGAGGAAAATACACAACGAAGGAGGGGTATATGCAGTTAGCAAAAAACACACCGTCGGTACAGTATCCGGATATAAAAAATAGAGTATGGAAAAAAATCTAGAATTGGCCCGGTATTATACCTCGGGTCAGATTGTTTATTTGGAGAGCGATACATGATGGTTTGGCAACACTTGGAGAACTAAGAAGGAGGATACATACAACAAACCCAACATGCCCGAGGTGTGGGGGCGAAAGTGAATACCTAATGCATTTACTCTTTTTTTGTATAGGTTCAAGGGCGACGTGGTGTGCCTCTCATTTTCCTATTAGAGTGGAGGCATTACCCTTGGATTTCACAACTTCATTAATCAACCTGACGTACAGCCTTGAAGATCAACAAATTGTTACCTTTTGCAACATTCTGTGGTGTATATGGAAGGGCAGAAACGGAAAATTATTCGCAGGAAAGAAATTTCAGCCAATAGCGGTGTTGAGACAAGCGTACAACATGAGGGTGGAGCATAATCAGAATGATCAACAGCAAATTCCTATATTGCCGAATTATCAGCATTCGCAATCTTTACTGGTAAATTATGTACAACAAACACATTCACTCCTGATACGTCCAGAAATTGCGATGGATGAGATTATTTTAATCATAGATGGATCATGGGACAATCAAAATAGGGCAGGGATAGGGGTCACAGTTTATACACCGGTACATGGACTGACGGAGGTACAGTTTCGGCCGGTACAGGCGAATGATGCTTTTCATGTGGAGTCACTGGCTCTATGGTATGCACTCCAACAGATATCGGGGTTTATAATGAGATATACGCAACTAAAAATTACAATCTACACAGATTGCAGTAACCTAGAAAAAGCAATTCGGACTACAGACATGGGAGACATTCCATCATGGAAGGCAAGGGAAACGGTGGGGGAATGCTTGAGATGGATAAGGGATGCAGTGGCAGTGGTTAACCTCAAACACATTACAAGGGAGGCAGTCACCATACCGCATATACTGGCAAACAAGGCTAGAAGAACGAAACACGAGTTTAGCGGCATGATACAGGAAGGACCAGCATGGCTCAGGGCAATTCCAACAGAGATAGACAAAAGATTCTTTCTAATGAGAGAGATATTATAGCATACGGTTCAGTGATTCAAATATATAAGTACTGCAGTTGGAGGAAAGAATGGATTATCTATAAAGGGGGATCAAAGGCCTAGTTTTTACTTCTCTTCACTTTTATTTAAATTTCCTAAGTTAGCTAATCAATGATGCGGACCGGTACCAGTAGGGTTAAGTTCAATCCTTTTCTGCATTTCTTTTAGATTTACTGTATTGCTTTTTAGACTGTTTCATTTCCTGCTTTCTGTACAAGTATGTTGTAATAGGCCAAGAACCCTTTTGATATGAATAAATGCCTACGGGTTTTCACTCAAAAAAAAAAGATATTGAAAAAGCAGAATCTGAATCCCAACTCTGTTTTTATCTCTAAAAAGCAGCAGAGTCGGATCTATTGACGGAATCCACATCCGGAGCAATACCTGACTGAGTACAGTTAGATCTGAATCGTCCGTTTAACTTGGCACGAATCACAAAACACACCACACAGGCACCAAACCAAATTCCAATCTCTCGGCTGGGGGGACTAATGCGGAATTCGAATCACCCAATACCGCATGTACAATATGAATTCGAATTCCTAAGGTAACGGAATATTTCTTTTAGGATCTGAACCGTCTAATCAGAATCAGCACGAGTATTAAAGCATTCACCTCAGTCGTGATTAACCCGGATTCCTATGGAACGGTGGTATTATATGAACAGAAATATTCTATTACCTCAGTGGATTGGATTGTGGGACGAATCTGAAAAACGGACCCCTGTGTGCCCCAATAGCAAAATTCAGTGTAATTGTCGAATTTTAATCTCCGTCAATTTCGATCGAGGGAGGGAGGAATCAAGAAAAGGAGAAAAACAGTTTTCTGTTCTTCGCGAGAAGTGCCAACCCTAGCAAGACTCGAGCTGTTTCCAATTCAAGGTGCTCACACTTTCTCTCTAGTCTCTACCTCTCGTCTCAATCCTTTGCTCCAAACTCTATTAACGGACCTATCCAATTTTCTTCGTTTCTTGTCATTTATGCAGAAATTATCTATAATGGAAGGAAAAGATACACCCGACCAATACCAATCCTCAGGTGAAGCCAAGGAGGATCCCGTCCAGTTTGATCCCAGCCGAAGTAACATTCTCTCCATTGTGCTTAAACTTCCATTTACACCAACTCCTTACAACTATTTCACAAAAACCAACTTGGTCCTTCAACTTTATGTTGCACCAAATCAGTTTTCTTAAATGAATCTTTTTCACTTTCTTCTTTTGTAATACTTAAAAGGTCAATTTGATTCATATATAATTTTATTGACTGACACTCTCATCTTTTCAAAATTGAAGGACTTGAACGACTAACTTCACTTCTTTTCGAAATGTTTGAGGACTAATTTGAGGCAAATGGAAGTTCGAGGGCCAAATTTTTTTTTTTTTTAGAAAGTCAAGGGACCAAAACCTGAATTGTCCCAAAAAGGTTAACCTGGAGTTGGACTTCCTACTAATGATAAAGTTTGTTCATGTTTCTTTTTTCCCTGGTAATTGACATAATAAAGGACGAAGTACTAGAAAGTGTTTTTTTACAGTTTCAACTAGGCTAGTAGGTGTATACTGTAATGGTTTGCTTACAGTTTCAATAACTGGCCTTCTTTTGTCAATTTTTAGCAAATGTTGGCGATTATAGTTGAATGAATGCATGCTGTTTTTTGAATCTTTCATCTTTACTGATAAGAAATCACTACATTGGTAGGAATTTTTTTTATTGTTAACACCAGGTGGAAAAAGTCTGTTGTTCTTTTTTCCTTTTTTTTGTATTATATTGCATAAATTTTGAGATCTGTTTATCTACTTTTAGTGATTGGGATAATAAAAAGGAAAGCCTTGATCAAAGAACTAGCTTCAGCGTATCACGCTGAGTGTCGTACCTTATGTCAGGATCTCCTTCAACTTCAGAGAAAACATGAGGAGGTATTTTGCTTCTCTCAAATGTTGTTCAGAATAATTTGCATATTTGTCCTCATCTTTGTTTTGAGCATTATTTTCTTCAATGAACTGCTAGAAGTACTATAAAGAGTAATCTGCTGTAATTTACTAATGGATGACGGGCCATCAATTTCTGTACTGGCACGCCAGTACTGTAAAGAGTGCATAAACAATTAGGGTAATTTTTGTCTACTTCTTTTGGCGATACGGCAATTTGGAGCAGCATTTGGGCAATTCGTCTAATTTCTTTTAGAAACAATTAGGAATAAAAAACGAAAGAAAGAACACATAAACGGGGACAGCAGAATTGTAGTCACAATCAGAAATAGTGTAGTCGAATTTGGGAATAGCCATAGCAAAATTAGACTTAGTCAACAGGCTGGAGCCAGAAGAAAGAAGATTCAGGAGTTTTAGAATCCCAACTGGAGAAGAAGGAAGGAATTGAGGAAGAAGCGGTTGAACCAAATCAGCAGGAACAGAAGTACGTGGCATCTGACATGTCATCAGGAGATTCAGAATCCCAACTGGAGAAGAAGGAAGGAATTGAAGAAGAAGCGGTTGAACCAAATCAGCAGGAACAGAAGTACGTGGCATCTGACATGTCATCAGGAGATTCAGAATCCCAACTGGAGAAGAAGGAAGGAATTGAAGAAGAAGCGGTTGAATCAAATCAGCAGGAACATAAGTACGTGGCATCTGACGTGTCATCAGGAGATTCAGAATTCCAAGTGGAGAAGGAAGGAATTAAAGATGAAGTGGTTGAACCAAATCAGCAGGGAGAGAAGTATGGGGCATCTGATGTGTCATCAGTAGATTCAATAGAGCATTGGCTTTAGGAAATTTGATAGAAATTATAGAAATCATATCGCCTATAAATAGCTATTCTTCTGTAAATCAATTTTGAGTTTTGCACTCTTCTCTTCTCGGTATCTCAGTACTGTCGAAATCTTTATTCAAAATTGTATCCCTTTGAATCTTTTCTCAAATTTGCCAACATCAAACCTAATTGAGGTACTGGATGTTATGATTGTGTTGGTTTAGGGCATAAGATTAGTTCTTGATTGGTCAGCAATTGAATTTGATATATGTTAAATTGATCTTTGTTGGCCTTGTTCCTTTCTAATGCAAATATCCTTTTTTTTTTTTGGTTCAAGTTTCAATATGTTGAAAAAAGAGTTGCTGAAGAAGCTAGGCAACCATTGAAGCCAGCTAAACGGGTAAAAAGGGGATACTGAAGCTCACTGCCGGTAAAAGAGGCGACAGCTAGTAAAAAGCTAATAATATTTTTCTCACCTTGCAGTGAGGCGCATGCAGTCTGTCATGATATTAGAGTTGTGTGTTTAGTGTAGGATTTAATACATATTGGTCCTATTCCATGCTCCTCCAAACATGTATGTTGTTTTGTTCCTGATATTTTATGTTCCTATGTACGTATGCTGTCTCATACAAAATAATATGCATGTTATCATAGACATAATTTTATGGTTGAGAATACACATTACAAGCCTATTATAAAAAAACCTTTTTATGTACCATATAGGGCCAATATCACAGGTGAGAACTTAGTCATGCATTAAAACTTGTGTTTTGAAATTAATTCAGATTAGAAGCACTCGAGTCCGTCTTGAATTTGTTTGAATGATATATATTTCTGAATGATCTGTACCATAAAAATCTGTGGATGTACTAAAACCTGTCAGGGAATATTGACTGTCGAGTAGGCATAAAGAACTGCAAGGACCTAAGGTGAACCTTTGTAGTTTGTACTGTGTAAGATGTGCTAAGAGGATGTGTACCTACATTTTTATTGTATAATCAATTTATTGTAAGTACATAAAAAGTTGAATGGTAGATTAAAAAATGAAAACATAAAAGGTTGAATGGTGTTCTCCTAGAAAAAATAATTAATGAATTTGGTTTCTCCGTATTACCTTGTTCATACAAATTTAGAAAGTCTTATGTATTCAGATTTATAGGCGGTATTTTTTTTTTTAATAGCTTATTACAAGACTGAAAAGCTTGTTTCAAACTCTGGCATCATGTTTAGCGAACCGCCAACGTCTTCCCAAGTCCCAAATGTACCAGGACTCTAGAAGCCAAGGCCATTTGAATTATAGGGGACATCTTCCATAAATTTTCACTTATATTAGTATGAGAGTCATCATGATTTTTTTTTTTTTTTAGATTTTGTAGGCTACTCGAGTACTTGTGAAATTTCTATTTACAATGCATAAAGTATGGCATGTAATTTTAGAATTAATCTTGGGATAATTGCCCGTAGGCTATAATCATAGAAGTTGGGACTTGGGAGAATGAATAGGAGTTACTTGATATCCATTCTATATTTCTATGGAGCAGATTTGCTATTGTAGTCGGTAGAGCTTCTCCGATTGCATCAAAATCCATGAATCATTAATTCATTAGTGTGTGACTGTGTGTATTGTATATCGTGCAGTTGATAAGTGAAATAAATTAATTAAATATCATTTAGTCTTCATGTACTATGGTAGCAATTGAATTCAATTAAAAAATGGTAACATGTTAGCTGGGGTGCTAGAATTTATAACAAGGGCGATATACTCCTAAAAAATCTCAAAAATTATCGTATCCCCTAAAAAATTCATAACGTACATGTTATGAAATTTAAATGTTAGTTTATATAGAAAATACAAAAGATTGAGTAAATTTGTGAGTTTTTGAAATTTAGAATGGTAAATATAATATTATGAATTTTAGAGGAAAAAAAAAATGTACTTTCGGAATTTTTGAGAGGTATACAGGGGTGTAAACGGAGCAGATTCGGAGCGGATAATGCTAATACCATATCCGCATCCGTTTTTCAACAAGCGGATACGGATACGGATACGGATAGTAAACAGATATCAAAATTGAAAACCATATTCGTCTTAAACGGATACGGATACGGAACGGATAATTCACGGATACGGATTCGAATACGAATATGGAGCGGATAATTGTTGGATATTGAGTAATTATACTAAATTTCATAATTTTAAATTACCTAATTTGATTACCTAAATTGATAAAAATTTAATAGACTTTTTAAGTTTGTACAGTGATGATTATGCATAACTAATTACTTATTGGTTCAGAGAACCAATCCATTATCCTAATATATTATATGATTTTTCTACTAAGATTTTTGGACTTAAATGAATATGTATGTTTTTTGAGAATTTTGCAAGGATAAAATGAATTGAAAGCTGCTGAAAGATTAATTTAATCTGGATATATACGGATATCCGCTCCGTTTATATCCTCACGGAATTATCCGTATTCGTATCCGCATTATTTCTCCATATACTAAAATTATCCATATCTGTATCCGTTTAATCCGGATACGGATAATAAACGGATTCGGAGCGGATTATCCACGGATAATCCGTATCCGTTTACACCCCTAGAGGTATACATGAAATTCCCAATAAAAAATAATTAATGTAAGCACAAGTGTTTGTAGGAGTCACGCACGTTATTTGGAACTAATGCAGCGTAGATCCCCACTGGTACCAGGTACCAGGTACCAGGTGTCATAATAAATTTAGAGGCCCGCCCATCCAAAACTTGGGATTTGAAAAGATGAAGAATATCATATATTTGAGGCATGAAGTGTGGGTGTAGTTGGTTATCACGTTAGTCTCACACACTAAAGACAATTATTTGCTTTTAGTCCGAGTTTTCTTTTCCTCGCCATTTCGTTTTAGTCTTTCGAGAAAAATGATTATAACATAACATGCATCAACACATCACTACGCACGCTATATCTGCTTGTATTCTCATCTCAGCCATCAATCTTGCAATTTGGTTAGTAACCACGACAAACAAATTGCAGATAAATGATAAGCTTGGACTAAAAGCATCCAATTGTACGTACGTCAACAGGTAGGCAATAAGATTGCTCCTATGAGGGAGGATAAGTAAATGTTAAGTCAGTAATGAGAGATGCAATAAGGTAATGTGTAAAGATGAAAAAACTAATTAACAAAACGTTAAGAACGGAAACTCAATTACTTATTGCCTTTTGTTAGTTTAACAGGAAGGACTTGGACTTGGGTTTTGTTCAATGGACTTTGTACAAATTTGATCCAAAGCCTGATTTGCATTGAGATTTATACAAACAGATTTACAACTTAAAAAAATATATTTAATTCTCCTTAAATCTAAACTTTCCGTGTGAATTTTGACAACGATCGAACAGTTTACTTTAGACCCAGCTTTGGATCATACTTTTTCAAAAGATTATTTTACAAGTTACATTTGCCCCAAAACAGAACAACATTTCCATTTTAATATCTAATGTTAATGATGGATGTATCAGCGATTTAAAAACTTTGCATATGACACCTTATCTTCACCTAGCCATTACCATGCCCGTTGTAGGGAGAAAATCAAAGGTCACTTTTAGGTTTTTAGTTTTCGGCCGATCCACAAGAATGATCCAAGATTCCAAGCTAAAAAGAAAGAAAACAAAGGAGCTCCCTGAGCTGAGAAGCATTTTAACAAACAGTTTGCATGCACTAACTAACATAAAAAAAAGAAAAAAAAACAACTAATTTTACAAGATGAGATCAGATCAGATCCAAAAAATGTTATCTATCACTCTCAAATCTCAAGCTCAAGCTCGTGACAGGTTGGTTATTTGACAAAATCGATCATCTGGACGCTCTGCTCTGCTCCGCCTCAAGCACTATTGCAACAGCAGATGTTCTTAAGCCTATCAGCAACAGAAACATTGACCGAATACTGGAGCAAGACATGACAAAAATAAATAAATAAATAAATAAAACCCTCAAATATGAGATCAAGATAGAGAAGAAGAGAGATATGAAGAGAACCTTGGAAAGGACCCAGGAGGAATGGGAGTAGGCGCGGTGGAGTAGATCGGGGAGGGAGGACGGATCGTCTAGTTCTCTGTAGTTGACGAAGTTCTCGCGCGCGTACTTGGAGTAGTAGGCTCTCGTCTCAGGCGGCAGCCGCCGGACCAGACGCAGCACCTCCATGTACGCTCTCAGCGCCCTCTCCATTCTCCCTCCCTCCTCTTCTTACTTCTTACTTAAGTTCAACCTTTAACCTTTCTCTTCTCTCTCAGCTTAAAGCCTTCTAAACCTTAAAGGCCTCACTCGCACGGCCCAAATCCTCCTCATCGACTCCTGCCTCTAAATAATAATGATTAATGAATGACCCTAATTCTAATTAGGGAAAGTCATTTCTCTGATTCATGCGTCAAATCACAACTCAATACCTAACAAGGTTATGTTATAAAGGACATCATTTATGCCAAAAGCAATTTTACTGACAATTAAAACGAAATAATTATCATGGTTCATGCTTGTCCATATTGTACGCATAATATCATGCTGAAAGAATAGAGAAGAAAAATTCATTAGAAAATTCGGAGATGATTTATCAAGGGTCACATCTTGTTGTCTTGGAAGACCTATTCCACAATCATATGACGTCAATGCGAGAAGGGCTTCTTGCCATTGAAAACTTGTCTTGTGCTCACGGCGACAACAATTGCTCTACAAAGACTTTGGATATTTCATGACAAACGACATGAAATTAGGTATTATGTTTTGCACTTCTGATTTATGTTTTGGGTCTCTTTGACATATGACGGTCCTTAGGTTAAGGTGTGGAATGTTTATCCTTTCCCGATGTGTATGTGTTTGACTCCCTAGATGAGATGTAATTGTTTAATCTCTAGATAAGACGCAATTATTTGACCTTTATGATTTCCCAACAAGTGATATGGGAACCTTCTTATGCTGAAAGATTAGGTCTTTCAAGATCTAGAGAGAATTAAGAAGTATTGATGATTTTTTTATTGAATTTTTCTTGATTGTTTTAGATATGAATATTTTGGTTTGAAAAGCACAAAAACCTATTTGTTTACAACTATAATTGTCTATTTTCAGTTATTAAGTTGGTTAGAAATTGCTAGAAGATTTTCAATTGAAATCGCGCAATTTTGATAAAAAATTCAGTCCTGGTAGAATTTGTGCAACCCTCTGTGCGGATGCACAGAGGCCACACAAAATTCCGCAAAATCTTTATTGGCAATTATGGAATTTTGGATTTTGGTGAAATTTATTTTCTGATAAATTTCCTAAAACATAATATACAAATTTGGAATTAAATTTCTAAATTTGAAAGGTTATACAGATTTTGAATTAAATTTCAAAATTTGAAAGGTTGTTTAAGGTGCTTCCAAAATTAAAAAAACCTCTCTAGATCATAGGTCAATTTCAGCATAATAAATATAGTTTTATAGTTACTCACACAATGATGCGGCTGAACAAATTTTGATGCACCAACACGGTTTTTTATGCGATTGTACAAAATATCTTTTCAAATTGGCAGGTTGCCCAAAATTTCGTAGGTCTCGCACAACTCTACGGAAAATTACAGAAAACTTTACGAGATTAAAACTGCAGTTATTATGATGCAATTATATACATATTTATTTAATTGCACATTTAGATTATATAATTAGATTATAAATTATAGTTCTTTTAAAGTCAAAGGATATGTAATTTGGATTTTTTAATTAATTAAGTACTAATCATTGCCTCTTTTTACAAGATTAAATTAAATTCACTTTATGAAGGAAATTAAGTAGCAATTAATGGATATAATCATTATTAGTTCAAAGGAAGGTAATGATTACATAAATTATTTGTGTAAGTGAGTGGTAATAAAATATAGTGATGACTAAAATTTTTATACATATGTCAACATTGTCAGCCCAAAGGAAGACATGTTGTTCATATGTTCTAAGTTATTAGTATTTTATTATTGCACCAAAGTATCATAAGAAGTTGACCCGTTATCCAAAGGTAGCCGCTTAATGGAAACCGATATTTTGGTTTAATGATGAAATTAAGACTCATTAAGTATGTTTTGATTTATTAAGAAAAGTTACAATACTATGAATGTAGCAATGTCTAGGCTAGTTATGTCGAGGAAAATCGAACCAAGCAGATCCATGTGATCACTGACTTACTTGGAAACTTACCTGGTTGTGAAATTCAGATGTATTGTAACAATAAGGAAAATCATCACATAATTTTTTTAGCATTATGTCCTTTACTAGAATTAGTAATTTATATGGTTAAAATTAATGAATTAAGATTAAATCATGTTTATGGTATATTTTTCATGAATCAACTAGCATTACTACAGGTCTTAAGGATATGCCTATGTTGAATGGGACCAATTTCAAGTATTGACAAGAGAGCTTAATAATAGTTGATGTCTCATTATTTTGTCTAGATTGCGACCCCAATTTACACCGAAACTTGCACCTTAAAGCCTAAAAATGTGGACTTTTCGTTTAAATATCTTTAGAATGTGATACTGTTATGCTTTGTTTCTTATTTTGTAGGAAATGGGCGAAATTCTGGATCTGACAACTCTCCATACGGTCCGTACAAGATCAGCCCAACCACATAGAAGATTCCACAACAAGAGGCAACAATTCTCCAAGGCAAGGACAAGTATACGGTCCATATAGGATTCTATACGGACCGTAGAAGTTATTTCGGAAACCCAGGCTGGAATTGGAAACATAAATAGATGGGGAGGCCGAAAAGGAAAGCTTTTATTTTGCGATTTCGGGCATTAAGGCAGATAATTCCAGATCTGAGAACCATCTTTTGCTCATCCTTGGTTCTTGGGAGACAAGGAGAAACTTGGAGAAGAAGAAGAAGAAGTTTTGCAACGGATCTTCAGATTTTCTATTGTTTTTCTATGAACTCTTTCATAACTTTTATTGTGCTTTGTTTTGTGAACATGAGTAGCTAAATTTACAGTTTCTAATTTAGTTTTGCTTGTGTGTTGCTTGGATTATGTGTTGAATGCTTTGTTTTTACTTTATTGAGTAGTATTTCGATTGCTTTATTTGTGCTTGCTTGAATTTGATTAGTCATCCCGTTAGATGAATGCGCACGTCTAATTGTTAGGAGCCAAGTCTATGATATTCAATCCAACCGAACCAAGTATATGAGGTAGGTTTACGGACCAAGGAGTACCGAAAGGCGAAACTTTCCTTGAGGCGAAAGTCCTTGGATATCTTTAGAAAACCAACAAGTGACTTAGGTAAATTAGGCCAAAAAGCGAAAGTTGAGGTTTAAGGCACCTAAGAGGGGAGTAGTTGAATCCGGTAATCGGGTTTTAAGCCAAAATTGCGACAACTGAGGTAAGAAACTTAGATTTGGTCGATGGATACCCTAAACATTAGTACCAACATAGAAACAGTAACTGCAACATTAACTCGGTGGTCCATACGGACCGTATAGGGTTCAATACGGGCCGTATAGGGTTCAATACGAGCCGTATACCTCGGGGTTAAAACATAAATGAAATCTGAAACCCTGGAAACACTTTTTATTAATCAAAAACAACTTTTAATCTTCTTTCATTGTCTTTAATATTGTTATTGATCAGTAGAATTGTGAGAACAAGACCAAACCAACTTTTTCTCACTTCTAGAATCTTAGTTAATTTAAGTAGAGTCTGGTTATTTTCTTACCGTCCCTGTGGATACGATACCCGACTATACCAACGGTAGGACTGTGCACTTGCAGTCTTAACCAGAGGTAGACTTGAGTTTAAAAGGTACAGCTTGCTGTACTGAAACTTAGGAGTACACTTTTGTGAACGAACAATAGTTCACGGTGTTATGGATATGGACATTGCGTTTAGGTAAACTTATCTCAATGTTACAGATACAAGTACTTCTGATCAAAAGAAGAAAAAGAAAAAGTGAGACCATTAAAATCAATGGCGCAACAGCTGATTATATTAGACTTGCTTTATTTCCTTTCACTCTTAGAGATAAGACAAAGAAATGATTAGGGTCATTACCAAAGGATTCAATTACCACTTGGAGGGAACTGTGAAACTATTTTTGACCAGATTTTTCCCTCATAAAAGAACTGCCAAGGTTAGGACCCAACTGACCAGTTTCAAACAAAGGCTTGATAAACTCTTGAATGAGGCCTGGGAAAGGTTTAGGGAATTATAATACTCCTGTCCACATCATGGTATTTCCGATTGGTTATTTATTCAGTCTTTTTATTCTGGTTTGACTGATACCACTCGTACTTCTGTTGATGAAGTTGCAGGTGGAGCTCTCATAGATCGAGAGACTACCGAGGCAATGAACCTGATTGACAACATGGCGACAAACCAACAGTGGTCAGGCCGAGAAAGCACTAGAGCAACTGGAGGCGGCCGACTGGAAGTCGATTAAATCACTGCTCTCACTGCCAAGTTGGATGCTATGCAGAAGGCTTTCGACAAGATGAGTGTCAAGGCACTAGGCGATCAACAACCAAAATCTTGTGTTATGTGTGGGGACGAGGGGCACTTGTATGAGCATTGTCCACACACGCAAATGGATGAGGAACCTGAGCAAGTCAACTCTCTCAACAATGAGCCATCCTACTTTCCGAAGCCTCCCTTCAACCGGTCCTATTCCAAGGACCAAAATGAGCAACATGCTTGGAGATGGAAGAACGGTAACCTCGCACCCTTCAACAACAATCCTTCTAACAGCAACAACAACAATCGCAATTTCTACAACAATGCCGCATTCAACAACTCGAACAACCGCGCACCATACTGTGGACCATCTAAGCCCTATGTTGCTCCCGTGGTGAGTGACTTTATGCATGAGCAGGGGAAGATGAATCAAATGATTTTTGAGCAGATGCAGTAGATCAGTGCTCAATTGGTGGGTTTGGCCGCTCAAAACAGGCAAAATGAGTCTCACACTACCCCTGGCCAAGCGCAACCTGGGAGGTTGCCAAGCTAACCAGAGATCAACCCTAGGGGAGAAGCTAAAGCTGTTACTTTGCGAAATGGGACACAATACGAAGGACCACCATGCCTGTTGAGCCAAAGACTGAGTATACGGTCCGTACAGATCCTATACGGCTCGTACAAGTTCCACCACCAGAGATTTCTGAGCAGCCAAAACCAGTTCAGTACGTACAGAATCCGTACGGCCCGTACAGAGGGAAGCTGACAAGCAGAAAAAGAAGGTGACCGAGAAACCACCGCTCTACCGGCCACCTGTTCCATTCCCACAGAGGCTAGCTGAAACCCGACTCAATGAACAGTTCTCAAAGTTTGTTGAGGTTATAAAGCAATTGCACATTACCATTCCATTCACCGATGCCTTGACTCAAATGCCAACCTATGCTAATTTTCTCAAGGATATCTTATCTAACAAGCGAAGCCTGGGGGGGCGTGAGACGGTGAAATTGACCGAACAATGTAGTGCTATCTTGAGAAGCGAACTTCCACCCAAATTGGAAGATTCGAGTAAATTCTCCATTCCTTGCATAATTGGAAAAGCCACCATTCGACGAGCTCTATGTGATTTGGAGGCTAGTGTGAGTCTCATGCCACGCACTATCTTTGACCGCTTGGGTGTAGGAGAGCTTAAACCTACAAGAATGACTCTGCAATTTGCGGATTCTTCGATGAGACTACCACTCGGCATAGTGGAAGATGTACCGGTCCAAGTCGGTAAGTTCTATGTGCCCGGTGATTTTGTTGTGATGGAAATGGAGGAAGACAAAGAGGTTCCAATCATTCTAGGATGACCGTTCAAACCACTGGAGCGCTAATTGATGTGAAAAACGGGACTTTGACTTTGGATATTGGAGATGAGAAGGTTCACTTTCATATTGACCGAGCAATGAAGTACCTCGCTCAAGCCGAAGCATGCTTCATGGTTGATGTGATTGATGAATTGTTTGAAGAGAATTTCTTGGAGCAAGTCAACAGCTCGCTAAGGTATCATTTTGACTTTCTATCTGATTTGCAGGTTGAAACAAGCGAGTTCGAGTCGATTTGCGCAGCAGACACAGCATCTGTCTGTCTGGAGGAATCTCTATACGGACCGTATACAGACCATACGGACCGTACATCAAGTGATTGTAACCAGAGAAGCTGGAGATTGAGAAGGAACCAGAAGCTCAAACTGGAGATGAGACATACGGTCCGCACAAGACCCATATGGACCATACAACTGCCCAGACAGAGCAAATCACTCATGAACTGAAACCTCTCCCGGCTAATATCAGGTATGAATTCCTTGATTCAGAAAAGACATGCCCTGTTATTGTTAATGCAGGATTGACTCCTGATCAAACCGCCAAGCTCTTGGAGAAGTTAAGGGCTCACAAAGGCGCGATTAGATATTCTATCAAGGACTTGAAGGGGATCGATCCGACCATTTGCACACACAGGATCTTGCTAGAGGATGATCACAAGTCTTCAGTTGAACACCAAAGATGGCTCAACCCAAATCTGAAAGAGGTAGTAAAGAAAGAAATTTTAAAACTTCTTAAAGCAGGTATTATCTACCCGATTTCTGACAGCAAATGGGTGAGCCCCGTCCATGTGGTTCCCAAGAAAGAGGGGGCAACAGTGGTGAAGAATGAGAAAGGAGAGATGGTGCAAAGACACGTTATGACCGGTTGGAGGATGTGTATCGACTACCGGAAGCTCAACACCGCTACACGCAAAGATCACTTTCCATTGCCATTTGTTGATCAACTCCTTGAAAGGCTTGCTAATCACTCTTATTTTTGTTATCTTTATGGTTATTCAGGTTTCTTTCAAATTCCCATTCACCCGCGGGACCAAGAAAAAACCACTTTTACATGCCCATATGGAACCTATGCATACTGTAGGATGCCCTTTGGTCTTTGTAATGCACCTGCGACCTTTCAAAGAGCCATGATGACCATATTTTCTGATTTTATTGAGAAAGAAGTTGAGATTTTCATGGATGATTTTTCTGTTTATGATACTTGTTTTGATTCTTTTTGGACTAACTTGTGTAAGATTTTGCAGAGATGTGAAGAGGTGAATTTGATCCTCAATTGGGAGAAATGTCATTTCATGGTCCAAGATGGAGTTGTTTTGGGACATGTTGTCACCTCAAGAGGGATTGAGGTTGACAAGGCAAAAATTGAGGTGATTGAGAAACTCGAAATCCCTACAAATGTCAAGGGGGTTCGAAGTATTCTTGGACATGCAGGTTTTTATCGCCGCTTCATCAAGGACTTCTCTAAAATCACGAAACCACTGACCAATCTACTTATCAAAGATTCTGATTTTGTTTTCACTGATGATTGTGTTAAGTCTTTTTGTAGTTTGAAAGAAGCTCTTATTTCTGCACCTATCTTGCAGCCACCCGATTGGTCGTTGCCTTTTGAGTTGATGTGCGACGCCAGCAACTATGCAGTTGGGGCAGTTCTTGGGCAAAGGAAGGACAAGAAACCATGTGCTATTTACTATGCTAGCAAGGTGCTAGATCCGGCCCAAATGAACTACACTACCACCGAGAAGGAGCTTCTCGCAATTGTGTTTGTTCTAGACAAGTTTAGATCGTATTTGGTTGGCTCAAAGATAGTAGTCTACACAGATCATGCCATGTTAAGGTACCTTTTGAGTAAGAAAGATGCAAAACCAAGGTTAATAAGATGGATTCTTCTTTTGCAGGAGTTTGATCTTGAAATCAGGGACAAGAAAGAAGTCGAGAACTCTGTGGCGGACCACCTATCCCGACTTCATTGGGAGGAGGATACCACAGTTAAATTGCCAATTAATGACTCATTTCCTGATGAATAACTCCTTGCGATCAGTTCTGATCCAGAGGACATCCATACGGCCCGCACACAAGTTCATACGGTCTGCGCGATCTAGCATACGGACCGTATAAGCACCACTGAGCTGCAGCAGCAAGTTCCATGGTATGCCGATATTGCAAACTATCTGGTTTCCGGAGTATTGCCTGCCACAATGTCCTTCCAGCAGAAGAAGAAACTCAAATCTGATGCCAAGTACTACTTTTGGGATGAGCCCTACCTCTTCAAAGTTGGAATTGATGGCATATTTCGACGATGTGTACCATATGAAGAAACGGGTTCCATTCTTGCACATTGTCACTCATCCGCTTACGGAGGACACTCTTCGTTCTCCAAAACCACTGCCAAGGTATTACAATCTGATTTCTTTTGGCCTTCTCTTTTCAAAGATGCAAGATCTTTTGTTTTAGCTTGTGACAGATGCCAAAGAACTGGAAACATGACAAGACGAAACGAGATGCCTCTCAACTTTATCCTTGAGGTAGAGATTTTTGATGTTTGGGGTATTGATTTCATGGGTCCATTCCCGTCCTCTCGAGGGAATGAGTACATTTTGGTGGTGGTCGACTATGTGTCGAAGTGGGTTGAGGCAATGGCATGCCGCAAGACTGACTCAAATGCGGTAAAGAAGTTCTTCAATGAGATCATTTTCCCTTGTTTTGGTGTGACTCGAGCTGTCATTAGTGACGGAAGCAAGCACTTCATCAATCGACAATTCAACAATCTCTTGAGCTAACATGGGGTGACTCACAAAGTATCTACTTCTTATCATCCTCAAACTAATGGCTAAGCTGATATTTCTAACAGGGAAATCAAGTCGATTTTAGAGAAGACAGTGAAAAGGACGAGGTAGGATTGGGCTTTCAAGTTGCATGATGCACTTTGGGCTTACTACACCGCTTTCAAGACACCAATTGGGATGAGTCCTTACAAGATGGTGTGTGGCAAGCTGTGCCACCTTCCGGTAGAAATCGAGTACAAGGCATTCTGGGCCACAAGAGCGATCAACATGGACTTGCTTGCAGCTGGAGAAAAGAACATCCTTGACTTACATGAGTTGGAGGAAATGCGTTTGCAAGCTTACGAGAATACTAGGTTTTACAAAGAGAAGACGAAGCGATAGCATGACTGACGCATTTCGCTTCGAGAATTCAAAGAGGAAGATCTTGTACTTTTGTTTAACTCTAGATTGAGAATTTTTCCAAGTAAACTCAAGTCAAGATGGTCCGGCCCGTTTCAAGTGAAGAAAGTGTACCCCTTTGGTGCAATTGATATCTAGAGCAGAGAGAGTGGGACCTTCAAGGTCAACGGTCAGCGTCTCAAACCTTACATTGTTGACCACTCGATGAATGAGCGGTGTACTCAGTTTCTTTCTGATCCTGCTCTAGTAGAAACGTAGAGAAAGGTGGTCGAGCTCAAGACCTAAAACGAGCGCTTCTGTGGAGACAACCCAAAGACTTTTTGTTTTTGTTTTGTTTTCAATTATTAGTTGTTAGATTGTTTAATTTGCATATTTAAATTTGCTTCAATTAATTTTTCAAATTTTAATTTGCATTTTAGTTCTGATCAGATAGGAAGATCAGAAAATTCTAGAAGCTGTATGGTCCGCACACAATATATACGGGCCGTATCACTACTTGTTCTCTATTCAGAGGCATTTTTCTGAAATTTCTGGTTTGTACGGTCCGTACGTAATTTTATACGGACCGTATAGACCCCAATCGGCGCAGGATCCTGGAGAGGCGCGTCCTTCCATTTTCGCGACCTCTCGTCTGGGGGACTCCTCCTTTTTATACCCCCACCCGATAGAACCTGCTCTACCTCACGCACTTTTGTTGCTTTCCAAATACGGTCCGCACGAGCGCCCGTACACCCTATTGGGTTTTCATGGTACTTAAGGCAGCAGAATTTCAAAAAATTTTGACAAGAAAAATACCAAAAGATCATTATGTATGACTAAAATCAAACCAAAATTAATTTCCAAATCAATTCATGCATTCTAATTAATCTGTCAATTTTCTCTTGTGCAACCATTACACACATGCACAAACAATTCATGCATTCTTATTAATCAATTAATTCCCAACATCATAACTAAAATTTCATATTTTGGGATTTAATTGACTAATCTTATTTGGAAATTTGGCTAAAATCAGTAACATAAAAACCCTATGCTCTGATACCACTGTTGGGTTTTCATGGTACTTAAGGCAGCAGAATTTCAAAAAATTTTGACAAGAAAAGTACCAAAAGATCATTATGTACGACTAAAATCAAACCAAAATTTATTTCCAAATCAATAAGCATCATACATTTAGTTTCTTGTCTCCAAACAAGAAATGAAAATCTCTTGAGATGTAGGGTTGTAGCCTCCACCTCCTTGTTGATCGATGCTAATGGTGGTTGATTTGTGCGTGACCTTGAACGCCTTGTACCAAGATGAGACTCCAAAGTAGAAGTCCTCCACGGTATCCACCAAGAAATTAATTAGAAACCAAACTTTCCTCTTGCTAGAGAGTAATAATTTGGTCGCTCCTTAATCCCTATCCTCCAAGAGAATAAGATCTTGATTCTAGGGTTTGTAGGTTCTCAACACATGAGAGAAAAACAAGAAAGAGAGAGAGAGAGTTTTTGGCAGAACTTCAAGTCTCAAAAACGAATTGTACTCAAAACGAATGAGAGAGAGTGCATATATAAAAATTAAGGAATATGAAATTTTGTTTCCAAAATTAACTCCGTATTCTACCACATTTTTTACCACGATCTAATTCGAATTAGATTCTTCTCTCTGAATAAAAGTTATAGATCTTTCTTTTACCTTTCTATCCATATGTGGTACGCCTGAAACAAACATCGTATGAGGGCGTTATGGTCAAAATACGAAACATGCGCAGCAGTTTCCAGAACATGGTATTCTAAATTTAGCACCACGTTCTACTATGTTTTTGAGCCTGATATATTTCTAATTTGATTTTCTTCCAGAAATACAAAATTCTAGATTTTTCTATTACCTTTCCATAAAGATATAGAACGCTAAAAACGGATATTGTATGAGAAATATATGGCCCAAATAAGAAATATTGCGCAGCAGCTTTCAGAAAACGTGGTAAACTATTTTGTGCTAACTTTTAATTATGGAAACAATTTTTCAAATAAACATGAGCCATAATTAACAACAGCCATCATGCTTTGTTTATTGGGCCAAGTTTCATTTTCCTTATTTGCATTAATGAAATACAATTAATCTAATTAATTGTAGTATCATATATAATTATCTAAATAATTATATTTCTCATGTTTTAGTGGAGAAACCAATTTATTTGTCATGTCATACATGTCAAATAAATTGAGCCTTTCTAATTAATTCTTTATTGGTGTGACCCTGTGGGATCTATATCATTCGACAATAGAATCTGAAACTCTTTTCGATTCCATAAATTACAAGCGGCACCTAGCAATATGCATTGTAATTACCCAAATGACACAGATAATAAGTACCATACTGTATCACGATCCCTAAGCAACAATTGTCTCGTGTCAATTCCATGTCTCATGATATCATGAATAGATCCAAGGTAGGAATGTGTCATCATTGCAAATCTAGAGCCAATCCCATATACATCTCCATGTATAAAAACTCTAAATAAGTGTAGCCTAATACAATCTCAAATCCACTCTCTAATGTATCTCATACCCATAGAGGTAGTGTGCAACGTATGCTTTGCTTGAGAAAGTGGCTTTGTTAGCGGGTTAGCTATGTTGCTGTCCGTATCAAATATGCAAACCTTCATATCACCTCGATCGACTCGCGAATCAGGTGATACCTTCATAAAACATGTTTGGATCTCTTGTGCGATCTCAATTCTTTGCATGTGCGATAGCTTCATTATTGTAACAAATGAGCTCTGCATGCCCTGATTAACTGAGAACAACGCTAAGCTCGGCCAGGAACTTTTTGATCCAACAACATTTTCCTCGCAGCTTGGAACTACTTCCATGCTACATATTCAATCTCGGCGATTGAATCAGCTGTGGTCTCCTGCTTGAAACTCCTTCCAGCTCATAGCACCACCATTGAGAATGAACACATATCCCGATTGCGGTCTCATGTCATCATGGTCGGTCTAGTAACTAGCATCGGTGTAACCCCTTACAACGAGCTCAGATTTCCACCATAGACAAGGAACATATCCTTAGACTTTTTGAGGTACTTTAGGATATTCTTGACAGCAGTCTAATGTGCTAATCCTGAATTGGCCTGATATCTGCTAGTCACACTTAACGAGTATGACACGTCCGGGCAGGTGCATATCATGGCATACATGATAGAACCAATTGCTGAAGCATATGGTACTCTCTTCATGCTATCGAGCTCAACAGTCGTCGAAGGACACTATTTCTTGCTCAATGGGATGCCAGAAGACATTGGCAAGAAACCTTTCTTGAAATCCTGCATGCTAAACCTCTTTAGAACTTTGTCAATGTACGCACTTTGACTCAATCCTATGAGTCTCCTAGATCTATCTCTATAGATCTTGATGTCTAGAATATAGGCAGCTTCACCCAGATCCTTTATTGAGAACACCTTCATTAATGAAGTTTTCACTGAATTTAGAGAAGGAATGTCATTTCTGATCAGAAGTATGTCATCCACATACAACACTAGAAAGATGACTGCACTCCTACTAACCCTTTTGTATACATAAGGTTCTTCTTCGCACTTGACAAAATCAAACATTTTGATCTCTTTGTCAAAACATTTATTCCAACTCCGCGATGCTTGCTTCAATCCATAAATAGATTTCTGAAGCTTGCACACTTTCTTAGCATTACTAGGATCTACAAAACCATACAGTTGTGTCATATACACATCCTCTTCTAAATCTCCATTTAGAAATGTAGTTTTGACATCCATTTGCCATATCTCATAATCATAAAATGCGGCAATTGCTAAGATAATCCGAATTGACTTAAACATAGCCACAGGCGAGAAGGTTCCATTATAATCAATGATTTGTATTTTGGGTATAGAATTAATTGGTCTATTTTGTACACTTTTTTGCTTTAAATTTATAAAATCCTAAATATGCAAAGTATATTGAATTGCAAGTGCACAATCTAACCTTGTAGTAATTATGGGTATCGATCCAAAGACTAAGGCAGTTATCGTTTTCACTGAATCAATTAATCTCAAATAAGATGCAATAAGTAAATTGGGGGGGGGGTTGTTGCTAAACTAACGATTGTTGGGTTCAATACCCGAGAAGAGTTTGTTTGTAACAAGTACTAATTAAAATTAAAATAAGAAAATGGGGTTGTGATCAAATTAACAAAGTCTATGAGCATTTGGTCTACAATCCCTTGGTTAACTCAATGCTTGGTTTATTCTCTTGATTCATACTTTGTTTTGATGGGAGTTCCAACTAGGGTTGGCCTATTTCTATTTAGGATCAATATTTTTCATGTTTCAAGCCTATCATATTAATGTACCTCGTCTTAGGGCTGTCACTACCTAATAGGGTTATTTAATTGAACGCTAAATACTCCACTAATTCATATCGATCACTAAGTATACTCTAAGTATCCCGATTACGAAGTACTCGTAAATTGGTTTCCCACAACTTTCCATGTCCAATCTTTAGTTCTCATGGTCAGGGGTAGACTCAATTTGGGCCATCTAATCTATTATCCCTAAGGTAATTTGTGTACAAGACTCAGTTTTATCAATGGCTTAAACACTCTTGAAGACAAGAGGGCTGTCACCACCTCCGCAAGGTGTGGTTTCAAAAACACAAGTAATGCATAACTCACAAATTTATAAAATAAGAACTAAACATCAATTCAAAGCAATCATCATTCAAGAAAATATTCCAAGCAATTAAATTAACACAAGTTCATGATTCGCGACCTAAGCCCCTAAAAGAGGGATTAGCCGCTCATGTTTGCATTGTGAACCTTTTCAAGTTGCACACTACTCCCACTACTTCTTCTTGCAAGAAACTCTTTCTCCAAGAATACAGCATGTCTGGCAACAACTACCTTGCTTTCAGATTGCTGATAGAAGTAATATCTCTTAGTTTCTTTGGGATATCCAATGAATAAGCACTTGTTAGATTTGGGTCCTAGCTCGTCTGATATCAACCGTTTGATATAATCCTCGTAACCTCAAATCTTTAGAAAAGACATGTTAGGAACATTTTCGTGCCATATCTCATATGATGTCTTCTCTACGAATTTCGATGGCACCCTTGTTCAGTATGAATGCAACGATTTTAGACATTTTAGTTGAAATTGGCAAATGTATTTTGCTCATTCAAGATCGAATTAACATGTTCCATCTTGTCTTTTAGAACCACCAAAACTCCTTTTGAGTGCTCTTAGAGATTAAGTCATGGGACCATCCCAAATCATGAGCATTTGAATTTCATACTCAATTTTTCTATTTTCATGATCTAATCATAAGATTATGCCTTTATATCGAGTTGTTTTCAACTTCGCTCTTAAATTCTTTTGAACCGTTCGAAAGAATTCAAGATTTATGTCACATAAATAAGTAAGCACCTAAGTGAACGAAATGCCACACCTAAGGCCAGCAAAAGACTATCTTCACTATGGACATAACTACTGCCAAACCACAGTCGATGAGATGAATTATTGAAACACTACTCAATTTGCTTATCAACCCACATACATCATATGTATTGGATTCAATAAGCCTTTTCACCTAACCTAGTGAAAAGTTAACCCAGTTATTTCTTTTAAACAAAACTTATTCGTCACAACTGATTCTGAATCAACTTGGACTAAGAAGTCTAACATCTTTGTAATTTTTGTTTATTTGACTTAGGCGGCAACGAGAGTCATACTCTCTTATTGAGTCTTACTTTTTCTTTTGTAATTGATGTTGTGTAAAGTCATTTTACATATTGTTCTTCATAGGAACATCCATAATACAAGAACATCTCTGCAATGTGACATTCACAATTGCAATAGTCACAACACTTGCAACTTAGATATTTTGTGACCTTATCAGTCTTGCTTTGCTTCCTTCATTTTCCTTATACATACAAATCCGAGCATTTGATTTCTCATCAAATGAGATTTTATGAATAAAGAGAATCACATCTGAGAGGTAACAAGCTCAAACATCAATTTCAAATATACTCAATGAAGTAAGAACATTTCTCAACTTCAAACAAAGTATTTTGCACAATTCCCTTTCAATGTCTTTTATATTTCTTGATTTTCTTTCCTCCCTCACCGACCGCAAAGACATTAGAAACTCCTTTCCACATGTCAACCTCTGCTGTCTTGAGAATCCCATGTTACTCTTCCAGATACTTCTTCATTTCTTGATGAATGAAAAATACCTCAATAGTAGAGAGTTCAACACGATATCTGTGACCAACCCTTTATCCACGAGACACTCGAGCTTCTCCAGCTGCTCCACATTGCTCATCATCTGGAGCATGTGAGCACTTAGGAGTTACCCTCAACCATCTCACATACAAAAAAAAAAAAATCTTTTGTCACATTGTACCCCTCAACACAGGCTTGCTCTTGAAACCTTTTCTTAAGTTTACCCATGATGTAGTAGGATGATTGTGTCTCGAATCGCCTCTACAACTCGAGACTTATCACCACTATCAAGAGGGACAATGCATCAAGCTCGTCTCCACGTGCTTAATGTACGTGTCATTAGTTTTTCTGGTTTGCATTATTATCTGGTTCGCTGGGGAGAGGAGTAGTCAAGACGTATTCCTATCTCTCGTGCCTGAGAACCATTCTCAGATTACGATGCCAATCTAAGAAATTAGATACGACAATTTTATTTTATAGAGAACGCAACGAGAAGGATAATTTGTCATGTTTTACAACATTATAAGGCTTGAGTTCTGTTCATGCTTATGTGTTTTATTATCACAATAATAAAACTCCCACTACAACTATAAAATTTAAGTCCAATTTTGTAGTAGGTCCAGAACCCTTTTCTCACTAAGACAAGCCAGCGTCGGCATGAAACTTGAACTTAGCTAGATAAGGTAGGCAACCCCTTGCCAATCACAACCGGGTGACTCTTGGCGTTCATTCAACCATCTTATGTTTGAACAAACTATTCCCCAAGGCCCAAAACCGTTTTGGATTATCCTTGTCAAGTAAACCTATTTCTATTTGGTTCGACATGACCGTCATGCCCCACATCTCCTAAAGATAGAAAGCGATGCCTACTAAGTAGGTCCCATCAACTAACGACCAGCCACCGCCGATCTTTTCCTCTCCACCACCTCCTTCCTTCTCTTCGTCAGACTCTCCTCTCCGCCGATCTACCCACCGGTCGCCACCCCTCCTTCTCCCAGGTAAGCACCTCTCCCTTTCCTTTTTCTTTCTACTTTTCCATTATTTTCCTTCTCTCCTTCACAGATCGGCCCCTCATCCATTACTCCGCCACCAACCCAGATCCAACCGACCGCTCAGCCACAAAACCCTAACCATATACGATCCGTACAACCCTTCATACGGCTCGTATAAAACCTGACAGAAACCAGGACCTTTATCTTTTCTCCATATGTGCCGCACAACTTTCTATACAGATCGTATAACCCCTCACTGACAGAACCATGAACCCTAACCAAGAGCGCCGAACCAAGCACGCCCATAGGAAGCGACACCCACCACCAAGATCTCCACCACCACAACCACCACCACCCCTCTCCCCGGGCCCATATGACTCGGGCCCCGAACAAACCCTTTCTGGCGAGTCCACCGACCGCGCTGACATCTTCGAGGACAGGTATTTCATTATGCCAACTCGTTGCATGTACGAAACTTTCTTGACTATGCAAAAGAAGACGTTCAAAAACACCCAAATGGTGGACTTGGAGACGCTCCGCAAGCTCAGAGTGGAGGAGGATTTCCTCCGTCTCACCTCTCAAGTTGGGTTTCTTCCCGAATTTTGGCAGCATGAGAATAACTGCTGTGAGATGGACACCAGGGAGTTCCTCTGCTCCCTTGAGCTCAAACGGGATAGTCAGGGCGTCTGTTTCATCAAATTCAGGCTGTGCAACACTACTCAACAGGTCTATCTTTCCTCTCTCCGCGAGTTGTTCGGTTTCCACCAAAACTCCATCAATGAGAACCCCAGTTTCCACAAAGACTGGGACAGGGACATCTTTTGGGAGAAGATCACGGGCAACTCTAAAGCCCACAATGATGAGTACCGCGCACGCTTCATTTCTCACCCCGTCCTCCGCATCATCCAGCGTGCCCTCGCTTGTACCATCTTTGCCCGCGGTGAGACCCTAAACCGCGGCAACGCATTAGACCTCATGCTCATGGACACCATGCTCCGTTCTCACCCTGACCTCCCCGACTTGGCCCTTCGCATGGTCAATCATTGGATTTAGCTCCAAAAATCCAAGAGGTCGGGTAGCAAGATCAAGATCGGCGTCTTCTTCGAGATAATCAAGACCCGTCTTATACCTGGCCGCGAGCTTTGCACTGGCCCTTCTTCTCTTGACGCCGAGAGTCTACAGTTGCAGCACTTCATCCACATCCGGCGTGGTGCGGCAGGTCACAGTGACCATTATGACTGGCGCTTCGCCAATGGGGCTCACCGTTGTATTCCGTTTGCCGCACCCATCGACTTGAGGACCACTCTACTTGGTTGGTCACTGCAGCACCACCTCCTCAGCCTCGACATCAGCCAGTCGCAGACATTCCCCGCTCCTCCACTCGGCTAGCAGGAGACATTCCCAGCTCCTCAGGGTCCTTATCTAGCTGACCCTACTCTGAGGGATCTCTATACCCTCATGACTGATATCAGGGACACACAGCGAGAGCAGGGATCTCACATTCTCGACATCCAGCGCCATACCTCTCTCCAGATTGAGCGCTTGGACGAGCTTGCCGACCACATGAGCGACTACTCCTTCCGCCTTAGGGATATCGAGGACCAGTTTCGCGACTGGTGTTTCGACCCCTCTTCCGACTGATCAGGTTTGTTTCCACTACCCCAGCTTTTATCTTACTTTTACGTCTTGAAGTATTGAGGACAATGCTCAGACTAAGCTTGGGGGGTGATAGTTGTTTTGCATGTTTGATTTTGTTTTGTTTGTGTCTTGTAGATAAATTTGTGTGATTGCGTGAATTAGGGGCCAATTTGAAAAAAAATTGGTCATGTTTTGGATGAAATTGTGAAACTGAAAATAACCCCATGTTTGATTGAAAGAACCACGTAGAATAGATTGTTTTTGGGACTTTGTAGATCTGAAAAAAAATTTGAATTGCGCCAAGAAAAGCATTTGAAAACTGAACTGTGTCTTTTTAATAGGAAAATGGGATTTGAAAAGAATAGATAGATTGGGATATTCACTAGTATGAATGAATACCTTTGAATGTGTGTAATCATGGTATCTTTGTAAAACAGTTGAAAAATGAGTAAAATTGAAAAATTTTGAGAAAAATAAGGACTCTGCTTGCCTATGTTATGTCGTTATGACGTACTTATGGTAACGAGTCTTTGACACTCTGCTCCGCTAGTTCACCCGATAAAGTGGCCGAAATTTCATAAAAAATGTGAGCTTGTGCCATGGAAGGGTCGAACCAAGAGCACGCAAATGCGCTTTTGAATTAAATCGGTTGGGTATGGTTCATCACCTATAACTAGCCGAACTTTTACTAAGGATAAAGAACAAAAGTGTCACAAAAGTGACAATAAAAAGTAAACTTTGCATGATACCAACACACGTAGTCCACAACTTTCTGACCTAAGCTTGTTCCAAGCTTGGAGGAGACTCAAAAGAAAACAAATCACCACAAATGAGGACATGGGTTTAGTCGAAAAATGAACTATTGATGCATTTGGTTATTCGGTTCTTACTGTTGTACCCTAAAATGTTGCTATGAATTAAAATAAGCAATGTTTTAATTCTTGAAAAATACCAAGGGTACTTGAAAGCTCTTTAAATTGGATCAAGAGCAATGCATTGGAGTTCAAATAATGATTCCTCATGAAATAACATGAATTTTGATATGTTATGCAATTTATAACTCAAAATATTCAAAGAGTTATGAATTTTCATAAAATATGCTGATGTGGCATGTTCTGATTGGTGCCACGCAAGCACAGGAGGCTGACAAGTCAGCAAACACCTCTCTGGGTGCAAGTTTTGGGCTTACAAACAAACCCTTACAAGCTGGGCCCACTAGTCAGTGAAATAAATAAAATTTCGCTGGGTTTTGAATATGGTTGGACTTGGTTCACAAGAATATAACTCTATACACCGAACCGTCAGCACCTCGGCCCATGATGCACTGAGAGCACCCGAAATTCGGGTTATGTCGCTGAGTTTAAACTCGGCGCCGCGTGACCCCTTGGTTTCCCATACACCCGTTTCTCATGAGCCGCGCTATGATTTCAATACGGTGCACCTAATGCCAAGATCAAACAAGAAATAATAGAAATAAAATGATCCGATTGGCTGAGGCTTTGAGAGGCCGACAATGGGCCCTGTCTGTCAGCATCCTCTTCCCCTTTCTTTCCTTCTTCCTTCCCGCTATGCTGCCAAATTGAAGGGTGAGGTTCAAAGGAAAGGATTGCGTTATACATAGACCATTACCTGAGCTCGTCAGAGGAGTATATGCGCTCTTCTCTCTACCAGAGTACTTCCAAGAGATGCCTTCTTCACAAGCTGCCGTATTAATCGAAGAAGCAACCAACTCAGAGATAGAAATGACCAATTGAGCTCGAGTTAAACTCTGGGACTCGATAAATGCAAATGTTATAATCACACAATGATATTAAATGAGTCAATTGAAATGAAGGATGCCCAATTGCACTAACACCATGAAACCGATCTGCATAAGATCCGGGATGTGGCGAGGGGTGCATGTCCGGCTGCCAATTGGGTAAATTGTGCTCAGGCACATGATAAACAGATATATACGATGCTCTCTGTCAGCTTCTCATGCATTGAAGCATATGATTTAATGTGGAGACACGTTAAGCCGTGACCAGTGCAGATATAGCACATCCGGGACTGTTGAAACCGTTGCCTGCCTAATGGTTCCCAAGGACACGTGTTACCCACTCAAAGAATGATGCCAGCAAGAGCATATTCTCTCTTCAATGTCAAGGATCACGCAATGCATTCACCATCCCCTCTGATCGGCCGGTTAACGGCTCGGATGTATGACACCTCATCTCCAGATCAATCGAAAGGCTATGAATGAATATGTGAGCATGAAAATATCTAATCAATCATAAAAACGTGATCTCTGCCAGCATGGCGCATGAATAGACATGGAATGTTATAAACCAGTGATCAAACAGCTGTGGTGCATGATGAAACAGCCACAGCAATGCATGATTCAAGCTCTTGACCTCTGCCTATATAAAGGCACCCATATTAGATGCCAGAGATATAGAGAGAAAGAGAAGATATATATAGAGAAATACAGAAAAAAAAAAATAGATAGCAAGATACAGAATAGAGAAGCATAGGTTTAGTTTACACAAATACACACTCAATACACTAGATTTGAGAAATTTTTAAGAGAAGCTTGTTGCTTTCTCCTCCTTCCTGCAATTCAATAGGTATAGTATAGTTCTTGAGGATCTTTTAGATCATAGCATGTAATAATTCTAGAGGTGAATGAAGTTCTTTTGAAATTTCTATTTTCTTGTTGATTTTGCTACATTTCTTGTTGCCTCTTTGATCCTTTCTTTCCAGATCTATTCTTTACTGATAATTAGTTGTTTTGAAGCTTAATAGAGAAAGCTTTGCGCTTAGGCACAAAGCTTGATGATCAAATTTCTCTTTTTCCCTTTCTTTTCCCTTTTTCTTCATTGGTTTCAAATAAAAACATGTATATATAGAAGCTTATACTAAGGCATTACATAGGATCTGTATTTTGCACTTAATAATGACCTTCCTTTTTGTTTGATCTTGATTTTATACAAAAATATACAAAGTTAGTGCATATATGCATGTATTTTTATCCTTTTCTTCTTCTTTTTTTTCTTTTCTGCCATTGGATCTTTTAACAAGGTGATAAGTCATGAAGATGTGGAGTAGTTGAGCCTTATGGTATCCTCCCACATCTGATTTTCATGTTGCTTTGATTAAAAGATCTAATATGAGGGTTCAAAGTGAATAAAAATCAAAATATAAACACACAAGGGTTGTAATAGTTGAGCCTTATGGTATCCTCTACAATTCCTTAATAAACAAGGGCCTAATTGCAAGTAATACCTTCAGAAATGACAGATGCATGCTGTTATGCTGCCAAAATCCACAAAAATGTCATTTTTGAAGGGCTTAAATACAAATAGTGAGAAGCTGAGGGTTTGAATGCAAATAGACAGTGATTAAGGTCACTCCTTGTCATTTGTACTTCATTCCTAATGAAACTTCAATGATTTGCTCTCTAATCAAGTGAAAAAATCATTAAAACACAATTTTACAACAAACCAGGGACCTCCCTGCATAAATCCATGCTCTGACAGCTTTAAAATGTTTTAAATATGTTGAATGCTTGAATCTTGGAGCTTTTATCTTCTTTCTATGATGTTTCATACCAAAACAGTGGCTTCCATGCCTTGAAATGTTGTTCTGATGCAAACCAGACCCCTGACCATGTCCAAATCATGTTTAGCAGACCTCTGGTATTGTACCAAGTCCAATTCCAATAGCCAAGCCCAATGCAATACCAACTGGTACAAGAAATACAATGCAATAGGCTGATTTGACCTCTGCTGACAAATCAGCAAGCCTGGACCAAACCATGAACCAAATTAAAAATGTAAAAACACAGTTTGATAGAGGACTCAAAGACACACAGAATCCTCACAAAGTTCATATTTTCTGCTATTTTTAATAATTTACCAAAGTTCATATTTTCTGAAAATTATAAACTGCACAATAGTATATTGGAATTCTGATACCAATTCACTGTTTCATCATTTTCATACATCAAATGATCTGTAAATATTAAAAAAAATATATATATTCATAATCTACACTCTCTGTACATGAATTTAGACTCAAAGTTTGCTCAAATCTAAGCTGTATAGCTCTCATAATAAATTCACAAATTAAATACAAAAATTCTGTTACTGATGGACCATTCTACCCCTATCAGTTTTAATAAAATCTTTAAAAATGCAAATAAAATCTTAAAAATGGTAAATCTCCTCCTGGACACTCCTACCACATAATATTACATGTCTTTGATCTTATCCAATCCATTTCTTCATAAAAATTCAAATCAAAATGGTGAAATCTGAAATCCATAAGTGCCAAATTATGTGAGCTATGTGTAATTAATCTCCAAACACCCAATCCAGTGATTCTAAACTTTCTGACATGCTCAAAAATGATTCTAAATGATGAAATGAATATCTAACCTTGACCTATGCCTCTTGTACCATGTGTTGGTACCAGTTTTGCTCCAAGCCGAAATCTTTGAACTCCAATCATGTCCCATATGTTATTAAATCCAAAATTGATGTTCTTACATGCCCTTGTACATCTAAACGATGCCCAATGATCAATCAATTGAACAAATTCATAAAGAAATCGATGAGTATGGTTTATACCCTAACTGGTACCGATAATGCCAATGTCAAAGGATACACTCCCTCTCCGGTGATCCACCGTCGCCGACAACTATGTCAATACACTCAACAGACTCAGACGATCAAGACTGCATCGGCCCGAGGCCTGGCATGGCCGGAGAACTGTCGGAGAATTGCACCCTAGTCGGGACGGGAGAAATCCAGTGAAATCGCGTTTCATCTGGTCCGCACGAATATTGATGCAATATGATGCATTAGATCCAGGCGCCAAATCAAAAGTTTAAATGAAAACACAAATCTTGATGCAAAGACCCACATCCAAAGGCCCACCTTTCTCCTCCATTAAATTAAATGAACTCTGACAGATGGGGCCCACATGTCATATTTAATGAGACACATCCCTCTACACAAATCTCAAAGCCCAATTCAAAGGCCCATAAGCCTCCGTGCACATCTCAAAGCGCAAACACACATCTCAAAGGCCTAAATCTCAAATCCAAAGGCCCAGATTTAATCTCAAATTAAATAAAATCAAATAAATAAAACTCTTTTACAAATCAGTCCTTTTGACAAAATAAATTTACAGCGCAGTCCTCAGTAATTTACATTCAAGTCCCTGCCTGTATAAAATCCTTTCAAATAGGTCCCTGGAAGCCCAAACTTCATTCCAAACCTCTTCAAAAGCCCAAATTACATTCCCAAGTCCTTCCAGAATTTATGAACAAGTCCCTGGAACATAAAAATATTTACAAATCAGTTTTTTTTTTTATCATAACTTGTTCATTTCAAGTCCAAATTGACCCAAACCAAAACCAAATAAATCCAAATTCAATTCTCTATCATTTTAAATCAAAGTTAAATATGTTTAAGTTTCAGCCATGACCTGAGATGACCAAAATACCCTTCATTTAAATCAAATGTTATATTTTATAAATGAAACCATGAATTTCTTAAAATGTAACATATGTTTCCTTAAAAATAATCAAAATTATGAATATGCACACATGTCTTTCATGACCAAAGATGTCTTAACCAATGTCTACACAGATGTTATGATTAAATATACATATGTATATGATTGGATAAATGTTTAAAGCAGCTGAGAACCCTGAGTACACAAATGACATGACAAAACATGAGCCCTTTTAGCCCCATTACTCAATTCAAACCAAATAGGCACAAATCCTGGAATGAGCGAGGTGTTCAGTTAGACCTGATAAGTCTTTCTGATGTAATTAACGGTGGGGGCTTGTGTCCGTCGGGAGTTAAACGTCTCCATAATCAAATAATAAAACCCTGGCTGGCTGATCATGAACGTAGGTCTGGCTAAGGGTGAGCTGGAAGGTATGCGAAAAGATGTTCCGTAATGCCTCCAGTTCGGTGCCCCGCTCATGTCTATCTAAGAAAATGGAGCACTGAACCCATGCGGGAGCATTCCTTCACAAATATATCAGCATCGTTAGCTAACCTAACCTTGTGACTTTTTGTGCCCTACACTTACAAATAACAATACATTCTTGAATATGGGGGTTTGATTAATTGAATTGTGGGGTGAATCACAATTGATCAAAGGAAAACCAAATCATTGTCCAAAATGATTCTTATGGGTTTCTAACAAACGCAAGATCATGCAAATTTTTCTCTTGGTAGTTTAACTTGCATTTAGGTAAATCCAAGTATCGGAACCATACCTAAGTTAGAATTTTTGTTTGAGGACAAGCAAAGTTCAAACTTGGGGGAATTTGATATCTCCTTATTTTGTCTAGATTGCGACCCCAATTTACACCGAAACTTGTACCTTAAAGCTTAAAAATGTGGACTTTCCATTTAAATATCATTAGAATGTGGTACTTCTATGCTTTGTTTCTTATTTTGCAGGAAATGGGCGAAATTCTGGATCTGACAACTCTCCATACGGTCCGTATAGGTTTACATATGGTCCGTACAAGATCAGCCCAACCACACAGAAGGTTCCACAACAAGAGGCAACAATTCTCCAAGGCAAGGACAAGTATACGGTCCGTATATGATTCTATACGGACCGTATAAGCTATTTCGGAAACCCAGGCTGGAATTGGAAACAGAGACAGTTGGGGAGGCTGAAAAGGAAAGCTTTTATTTCGCGATTTCGGGTATTAAGGCAGATAATTCCAGATCTGAGAACCATCTTTTGCTCATCATTGGTGCTTGGCAGACAAGAAGAAACTTGGAGAAGAAGAAGAAGTTTTACAACGGATCTTCGGATTTTCTATTCTTTTTCTTTGAACTCTTTCATAACTTTTATTGTGCTTTGTTTTGTGAACATGAGTAGCTAAATTTACAGTTTCTAGGGTTAAGATGTAGTTTCTAATTTAGTTTTGCTTGCATGTTACTTGGATTATGTGTTGAATGCTTTGTTTTTACTTTGTTGAGTAGTATTTCGATTGCTTTGTTTGTACTTGCTTGAATTTGATTAGTCATCCCGTTAGATTAATGCGCACGTCTAATTGTTAGGAGCCAAGTCTATGATATTCAATCCAACTGAACCAAGTATATGAGGTAGGTTTACGGACCAAGGAGTACCGAAAGGCAAAACTTTCCTTGAGGCGAAAGTCCTTGGATACCTTTAGTAAATCAACAAGTGACTTAGGTAAATTAGGCCAAAAAACGAAAGTTGAGGTTTAAGGCACCTAAGAGGGGAGTAGTTGAGTCCGGTAATCGGGTTTTAAGCCAAAATTGTGACAGCTGAGGTAAGAAACTTAGATCTGGTCGATGGAAACCCTAAACATTAGTATCAACACAGAAACAGTAACTATAGCATTAACTCGGTGGTCCATACAGACCGTATAGGGTTCTATACGGGCCGTATACCTCAGGGCTAAAACAGAAATGAAATCTAAAACTCTGGAAATATTTTTTATTAATCAAAAACAACTTTTAATCTTCTTTCATTGTCTTTAATATTGTTATTGATCAGTAGAATTGTTAGAACAAGACCAAACCAACTTTTTCTCACTTCTAGAATCTTAGTTAATTTAAGTAGAGTCTGGTTATTTTCTTACCGTCCCTGTGGATACGATACCCGACTATACCAACGGTAGGACTGTGCACTTGCAGTCTTAACCAGAGGTAGACTCGAGTTTAAAAGGTACAGCTTGCTGTACTGAAACTTAGTAGTACACTTTTGTGAACGAACAATAGTTCATGGTGTTATGGATATGGACACTGCGTTTAGGTAAACTTATCTCAATGTTACAGATACAAGTACCTCTGATCAAAAGAAGAAAAAGAAAAAGTGAGACAATTCTAATCGCATGAGTCTTATGATAATGAAATGGTCCATTTCGGAGGTATTTCGGGGTGCTATTTCACAGTCCATTTTGAGTGCTAAACTCTACCTTAGGGACATGGATGATAGATTTGTCATGAGTGAGAAAGGTGAAATTGGAACACTTTTGACAAGACTAGTCTCAATAAAATATAAGAAAAAAAGAAACATTAGAGAGTACATCATAAAGATGTCTAATGTCATTTCTAAGCTTACGACACTAAAGATGGAGATCTCTGATGATCTTCTGGTGCACCTAGTGTTGATCTCTCTTCCCTGGCACTTTGGACAGTTTAAAATTAGCTACAATTGTCAGAAGAATAAATTGACAATAAATGAGCTGATTTCACACTGTGTGGAGGAAGAGGAGAGGCTGAAACAGGATAAGACAGAACATGTCCATGTTGCTATTACCTCTAAGACTAAGGGTGGAGTCAAACACAAGAAACCAATCAAGTGTAAGGATACTAAAACTGCATTCTCTACGTAGCAGAACAAACTGGATAAGGGCAAGTTAGTTGCAAAATTTGATGAGCCAGTTTGCTTCTTCTGCAATAGAACAGGAAACAAGAAGAAATACTATTAGGCTTACCACGCATAGCGTGCTAAGAAAGGTATACTCTTGCTTTGGTTTGTACAAAAGTTAAATTGATTTTTGTATCTAGATACACTTGGTGGACAGATTCTGGTGCAACTACTCACATAAGTGTATCTTTGTAGGGCTGCCAAAGTTACCTGAAGCCAAGTGATGATGAAAGATTAATTTTTTTGGGCGATAGTAACAAGGTGGAAGTGCAAGCTGTTGGAGTGTCTAGATTATTATTAAAATCATGCTTTTATTTGGATTTGTATGAAACCTTTGTTGTTTCGTCTTTTAGACGAAATTTAATTTTTGTATAATATTTGGACAAGTATGGGTTTACTTGTAATTTTGGAAAGGGAAATTTTAATTTGTTTCATGATTCAAAGTGTGTTGGCTCTGGTCTTCTTTCTGCTTATGATAATCTATACACATTGGATGTAAATAGCTCGTACATTGAGGCTTTGCAAACAGATACAAGAAAAAGAAAATTAACAAATGAGAACTGAGCCACATTATGGCACAATCGATTAGGTCACATTTCTATAAAACAAAATTAAACGCCTTGTGTCAAATGAAATTCTCCAACTGTTAGATTTCTCATATCTTAATGATTGTGTAAATTGCATAAAAGGGAAACAAACTAACTTAAGGAAATATCAAGTCAGAAAGTGTTCGGAAGTTTTAGAATTGATACATATGGATATCTGTGGTCTGTTTTCAACGAGTACAAGAAACGGGCACTGTTATTTCATTTCTTTCATAGACGACCATTCCGGTTTATCAACTATAGATTGGCAATAAATCCAACAATCTCTCACTTGAGCAATATGTTTTGACTTTTTAATTATGCATTATGTTTCTTATGTGCGCACATTTTTTTACTGTCTTCCTTATATATTTCCAAACCAATACGGTCCATCAACTATATTAGCAAATGAGTAAAGTGGCATTTGTCGCATTTATTTGCAACTAAACTCTCAATAATCATACTACTAATATAGCTGAATGACATGAATCATGATATGGATGTGTAGCATAGAAATTTCATGCAATTGTGATCTTCACATGTCTATTCTTAACTTGGTCTCCTACTTAATCTTGAAACTAAATTTCATATATTAACTGAATTAGAGGTCAAACATAAACGAGAACATAATGTCAAACATCATAATATATATATAACACTTGTTACATGTCACAAGTTACATATTCCAAATTGTAATAAAAAATATAACATAACAAATACAGACTCCCACTGAAATTGAATGCCCTTTACGGAAATTACACCTTATGGACTCTTAGATGATGTTAATTCCTTAATAAGAGGATTTGTTAACATATAGTTGATCACACTCAAAGTGTAAGTAAATTACGTAGAGTTTTGGCTTAGGTTTTTCCTTATTTTCTGACTTTTATATTTAATTATTATGAGAAGCATATTACTATTGCTCAACTTTGTATTTTATTGCATGAATCATGTTTTGGGGATATTTTACTTCATATGGAGCAAGAATCGGATCGATCAGAATTATGGAGTATCGGTTTTAAGTCTCTGTTACGGTATGTATGGTCTAATACGAACCAAGGACTTAGCCAAATACACATTAATCCAATAGTGACACATCAGCAATACGGTATGTATGGCCCCATACGGATCGTATCCAAGGCACCCTTTGGAGAATAACTGCCACAACTATCATCATATCAGATTTCTTGGACTCCACTCATCTCTAAATCTCCCCTCACTCATATATAAGGCCCCCCTAGCCTGTTGGAATACTTTTCTTTGATCACTTAGTATTTTTTTTCATTATATAGTAAGAAGAGAGGAGCAAGTATAATAGAAAAAAGAGTACTCCTTATATGGTTGTATCTCTATCTTACTTTTTTTTTTTTGTAAACATGTTGTTCCGAGATTGATTTTGTATTTTTAGAGTGGCATGTAGACCTTGTATTTCTTTTAATACCTTTTTTAAGAAAAAAAATTAAAAATATATAAATTTGGAAAAAAAGGAATTTATAGATCCATAGAAAGTGAATGCTATGGATAATCCAAAAGTTGCTATACTTGTTGAAATGGTTACATTTTGAAAGAATTCAAAGAAAATACTAAGTGATAATATATATAGAAGAAATCAAGTTACAACAAATTTGAGTTACAACAAAATTATAACAACAGTTTTTATATTGGTTTTCATACTCTATTCTTGCACGTTAAAGTTATTGAATAACGAATATATAACATATTATTGTAAATAAAAAATAATTTATATAATATGATCCAATAAAATCAAACCAAGTAAAAATTGTGTTGATCTATTCTTAATATCATAAATGTAAGAAAATGTTTCTATATTCGGTGCTTTCTTTATGAAAAAATAATACCAATTACTAATTAAAAAATACCACACAAAAGATTACATAATTCAATCTTGCCATGCGCCTGATAAATTATAGATCAAACGAATGAATAAAATACTACCATTTGGGGTTTTACATATATCAATTATCCTATAAAATAATATAACTCTTACATGCGCCTGATAAATTAATGAAAACAAAAATCCTTACTCTTACCTGCCTTATTAAATACAGTATAGACGGATAATTAGGTAAATAGATTTTATCGACAACGCTTAAATACTCTCTCCCCCTCTCTCTCTCTCTGGCACACAAGTAGGCATAAGCACTCAGTTCCTTTTACATAAGATCAATTTTTTTGCCAACTTTGAAGCAACCAGTACAACCAGGAAATTACAACAAGGATATAAAACTGGCAATTTATAAAAATGAACTATTCATTAAGCATAAAAATGAACTACAGAACTACTGACGGGGCTCAGCTCAAGCCTCCAATAAACGTGCCTTATCGTTTAAAACAGGTTTAGAACCTTCCCATAGCTCTTTTAGTTCATTCCTCAGCCATCCTAGAAACATCACCGGTCCCAATGTTGATGGCACCTGCAGTTATCAAATGTTACATGAGTTGCACTTTTGTCTGGTATGGCACTTCTGATGTTTTATACTGATGCTATATTGGAATGGGACCTTGTCCGGTCACCTCTGGTACTGTCTAACTAGCACAGACCAGGAAAAGGCAGTACAGAAACCCAGAGTTTATCAGAGAAAAGTTCATAGAATAAAATATACCAAATAGAGAAGAGCAGGTTGAGGCGATTGGGAAAGAATCCCAGCAGCTAAAGCAGCAACCAAGCCAACTGCATACCCAGCTAGTGCATACCATACATACTTTCGACCATTGAAGGGAGCCGTGTCGTTGTCTTTATTTTTTCTGTGGTCAAAACAGAGAACAAATGCTAGAAGCATCGATGGAATAGCCTGAAATAAAATAAATAACCTTCAGAAAACTTCTATTTGTTAGCTTACTTATTTCTTTTTCTTCTTTTTTTTGATGTGCAAACTTCAGAAAACTTGCTATTATAATATAAGTGTTATTTGATAGAAAAAAGGTACATTCCATTAAAAACCAACAACTTTAGTGAGCTCCTTTTTGTTGTAAGCCCAAGTTGCATTACAAATCAAGCCACCGGGGCGATGTTGTGCTTCAAGTTACAGATGGATTGGTTACTAAGAGATTCAGTTACACTACTATGAAACAGTCAAGAAACTTTTATCTCTCTTGCTTCACTCAAGCTGAGTACTGTTTATTCTTATTGAGAATGATTAATATAGTGTTCAGTGTTACATAAAGATGGTCGGGTATCATTTGCACCTTCTACAAGTAAGGTCCTACATTTCAAAATGTAAATAAACTGTCGAAAGGTAAAATTAAATCCTACAATGGACGTACTTAAATAGCATACAAACTTATGACTCGCTTATGCAATAATATAAAATGAACCTGAGAAATTAAGAAGAAAGACAACAGACTAAAATCAATTGGTATGGCCAAGTGCTACATGGTAAGTACCACTACTATACCACTGCCAAATCTGAATAATGAAGTGCTGGTACACTATAAATGTGCAAAAAGAGACAATAATCAAATCAGCTAATGTTAAACCTAAATTGACAATAAACACACATAAGTGCTTGCACATACGAAACAAACTTACCATGTCACCAAGGCCGAGCATCATGTAATCAACAGCAGTAGTCCCTGGTACAATACCACCAAGCAAATTCCTCGGAAAAACAAGCTTAACGGGCATCTCCAACTTCTTGGTAATCAGATTCAAACCCGGCAAGCTCAAGCTATTTGCAACTGTATGAACTGGGTTTGATGCTTTCTGGGTTGCAACTGATACCATAACGTTCGCACCAAAAAACATCTCGGAAAAGAAGACCCAAAATATGTCATACACAAACAAACAGACGAGTAGCAAGGCACATATCTTGATGTTAGGCAGCCTAACATGACTAACAAAGGTAATACAAATACATATACCTAAAATGTTGTTTAGTACCCAGTGGCCTGATACCATCCAAGCGAAGACGATGGTAATTGAAAAGACTAGTAGTAAGAATTGTGTGCGGGTGAAGGATTTGGAACAGCATCGAAAGGCAAATTGGTCAGAAAGGTTGAATCGAGTCTTGAAAGAGGCAAGATAAGGAGAGAGACAAAAGAAGAGAGCGGAGGCTGATGCAACGGCTGTAAAGACGGTAACAAGCTGAGAAAAAGATGAGAAGAGGTAGAACATGAGCAAGAGGCTGCATGAGCTGGCAAGTGGTATCATGAGAGCTTGGGAGCGATCGAGGGTTATGGAAGCCTCTGAGAAATCAAGGTTCCTCTCCATTTCGCGGCCATGATCAAGGGCGCGTGCGGCAGAGGCATAGGTAACAAAAACAGCGGTTGACATGAGGGTTAGAGAGGCCGGCTCAAGGAGGTAGGTCAGTTTCCATAGGGACTCCATGGTGGCCCAAAACCCCCTATTCCTATTCTGTACTTGTGTGTGTGAAGTGCTTCGTCTTACTTAAAATTAAATTAGTACCTTCTTTTACCATTGTTGTTACCTTGCTACCAGCCTACCATGGTTTGGTTTGGAAAATCTATCAATCTATCTATATTCTATCGGCAGTGCGGTGCGGTGCACGATCGGATGGATCTGATTATTGGGCGGGCGATTTTCCAACCCGACTGCCGTGTTTTGCGCGATGCAAATTAAGCTTGAATCGGAAGAGACTCACCTCACCAGTCTGAGTAGCGCTGGTTTTGAGTCTTCAGATCTAATTCTTCATTTATTTACCGTCTGAGTAGCGCTGGATATGATTGAGAATTGGAATTGGGGGTAGCTTTAGCCTTTAGCCTTCAGCTTGTTTGGTTAACTAAAAGTCTAAAAGCAATGAAGAAGATGGGCCTCTCGGATGTCATCCCATTCCGTTGGTCATGCAGACAATTGCATTTTTCTTGGGCCGTTTATATCGAGATTTGTTGGATCATCTTTTCTTTCATTATTTATTACCATTCAATCTAAAACCACGAATATCTTCTACATAATTTTTTTTTATCAAATGAGATCCATGATAAAGTATTTTAAGATTCTCCGTCGCACAAGTACTCATACCTCATCGAGTAAGTACTCACATCTCGTGGCACAAGTACCTAACAAATTCTATGAAATTCTAATTTTTTTTTTTCCATATGATACTGGGTGATGTCTGAAAATAGTGCAAGTATTCATACCCCGTCATGCAAGTATTCATACCTTATCGAGCAAGCACTCATAATGCAAGTGTAAATAGTTCATGTGTTAAATGTTTGTATATAATATATGGCAAAGATTTCTATGGACATAAGGACCTATTTGTAAAATGAATATATTTTTATTTTCAAAGTTCAAACAGTCGATCTGAACCGTTCATCTTGTTCTCCATATTAATATGTGCTTGGAGACCAAATTTTACATTTTTCTGAATTTTTTTACTATTTATTAAGATGGGTACAAAATTCAATGGTCTGAATTTGATATTTTTTGTACCCATCTTAATAAATAGTAAAAAAATTCAGAAAAATGTAAAATTTGGTCTCCAAGCACATATTAATATGGAGAACAAGATGAACGGTTCGGATCGACTGTTTGAACTTTGAAAATAAAAATATGTTCATTTTACAAATAGGTCCTTATGTCCATAGAAGACACTCTCATAATATATTATATCATAATTTTTTTTTCCATATGACACTAATGTCTGAAAGTATTAATATCAAGTATTCCAAATATTCATACTTCGTCGTACAAATATTATGCCTCGCGAGCATTCATATTTCATTGTTCAAGTATTTATACCTTATTGTGATAATATCCATATGTACTAACATAGGAAAAACCCATTGATTTACACTTATGCCTTAATAAAAATTAACTTTAACAAAAACATAAAACAACATATTCTATGAAATTAACCTTATTGTGCAAGAACTCGTAATGCAAATGTAAATAATTCATGTATCAAGTGTTTGCCCCTAATAGATTCTATGAAATTTTAACTTTTTTTCATATAGCATTGGATAATGTTTCAAAGTATTAATCTCAAGTATTGCAAGTATTCATGCATCGTAATGCAAGTGTGAATAGTTCATGAATCAAGTGTATGTATCTCACATATTATATATTTTTTTTCCCTTATGGCATCGGATAACATTTGAAAGTATTAATATCAAATATTGCAAGTATTTATACATCGTTATATAAGTGTGAATAGTTAATGTGTCAAGTATTTGTACCTAACATATTATATCAATTTTTTTTCATATAACACCGGACAACATCTGAAAGTATTAATATCAAATATTATATATATATATATATATATATATTATCTTACAAGTATTTATACTTTAATAAACAATGCTAAATAGTATTTGTTTCAATCGATTTAAAAACTTCTTTTTATTTAATAGAATCAAACTTTTGAATTATAGAAATACATATACACTTAAAATATTTCATGTGTCAAATACCCTCTGACATGAAACAAGCTCCATCTTTGTGGTGAGAGGTGTAGCGTTGTTTTGAAAATCTCTACTATAAATTATCTCATCCTCGTAAATATGAATATGATTGCTACAACTCTACTCTTGTTGTTGTACTTACATCTTAATTGCTTTTGAGATTTTTCCCAAGCGTCTCTCCGTTCCAGTTCGAATTCCAATTTTAGAACTCACCTAGCTCTTCATAAATATAATATCAATCGACCTCTAGTTACTCATTCACATGCCGGAATACACATTAAAGTTATCACACATGATCATTGGATGTCACATCGGATTCTAGTAATTTTTTAGATGAAAAAAATAACAAAGTGACTAAATCAGAATAAATATAAAATTTAATAGTTAGCGGAATACAAATTAAAGTTGAGTGAGCAATTTGTGACAACGAACAAAATTTTGTAACCTCTCATAAAATGTATCCTATTAATTGAGAAAAAAAAAAATCAGATTTTGCAGGATTTGATGAAAAACTTATATTAATTTAATATAAGTTGTGTTTGATGTACTCCAAAAATTACTTTACAAGGCTAGTGTGCTATCTGTAGCATAGCGACAAAGCATGCTATATTTTCAAAAATCTATTGTATATATTTCAAATGACGAATTCAAACTGTTAGAGTTTATTAATTTTTTAAAACAGTATGTCACTATATGCAACAAATAGCACGCTACCCTTTTCCTTAATATACTGTTTAACGAATTTATATTTAATAATTTTTGTTCTTTTCTTAGAACTATTTCATCTTTATTTTGTTCGTAGTTATATTATTATTATGGATGAACTCTCGAAGTATGGTGATTTAATTTTGTTCCGATAACATTCTATATATATTTTTTATGATATTTGGTAATAAAGAACTAACACTTAGTCTAGTAACAAAAATACATAATATCTATGTGAGAGATTACAAGTTTGAAATCAGAATAAAATTTTTTTGTTTGTTAAAAACACGAGTATTAAATAATTTAGTAACTGGACTTGTAACTAATAGCTAAGAAAAAAAATGATCTTTGGTAGCTGGTAGTCATAGCCCAACAAGGCAACAATAGAAGATAAGTGGGCCGCCCGATAAATTATCAAACTAACGCTTCATCATAAAATAAAATTTCTCTAGTCCTTGTATTCTCGATCGATCTGTAAGGTGTAAGGTGTAAGGTGTAAGGTGAGAAATGGAAGCGGGGAAGAGCGCAGCTGAGCCTGAGCCTGAGCCTGAGGCTGAGGCTGAGGCTGGGGTTGTGAAGAAACAGAAGCCTTCACCTTCACCTTGCGATGTAGAAGTAGAAGCACTGAAGAAATGCCTGGAGGAGAACAAAGGCAACTATATTAAATGCCAATCTCAGATCCAGGCCTTCAAGTCTTCCTGCTCTCTCAACAAGCCTTCTCCTTCTCCTTCTCCACTCACAGCTGGGTGACTGACTACTGGGTCGCTTGCACTCATCGATGCCGAGGCCCGAGGGACAGCCTGCCTTCTCCACCAAACACTGATCTAACTAACATAATCGTAGATCCCAAATTCCTTCCCTGGCGTCCTGTTTGTTTCCAAGGTGTGTGTGTGTGTGACTTGTGAGGCTATTTAATTTGTCAAACTTCTGCTCTGCTAGCTGCACATTTCTCTCAGTAATGAATAATGATAGTACCACAAACACCAATAACTATTAATTTTCCTTCGTGCATGAGAAATTAGAATATACTATTCACTCCTCTCTAATGAAATTTCGGATCTTTCTCATACTTTTTTCATTCCTGCTTAATTAGATTTAGATTTTGTGTCCTGTGCTGTGCTGCACTTCAGACAAGGAATCTGCTCAAGTAAATGCAGTTGTTAAACATCTAGTCACTCATTGAGGGTACTAAGTACTTGCATCATCACATGAGATTCAAAATCAACAATCAAGACACCTTTAGTTTGTCATGTAGCAGTACCTAGTGAGTTATGTAGTGATTTAGTAATTACTCGATTCACAAAAGCTGCATATTAAAAAAGAAGAAAAACATCAAATACAAAGATAAAAATAAGTAGAACAATACATGTGCTTGTTCACAAACAGTTTGCCTAAATTGCACATGATGTGAAAAGATGGCATGTCTTATGTGTTTGTGTGAAATTTTCTCTATCAAATGTTCTATTTGGCCTACGTAATAGTTGTTTTATAGAATTTCCATATTCTAGACATAATAGTTGTACAACAAGCTTCCTAAATAAAAACAATTAATAAATATTACGGTATATAAAATCTACTCAGACATCAAATTATGCAAATTTGAGCTCATTGAGGGTTCAATTACATTGTACGAACCCTAACCCTCCTAAATTAATTCCCAAAGGTAGCAACTAAAACCAAAATTAAGGCAACATTAATACAGAAATAAGAAGCTACTCAATACCGAATATGCAACATTTATACAGAATTTACCATCCCACCTAATTAGTACAACTAGGAGAAATAAGGAAATACAACAATATTACCAACTGTATAGAAACAGAAATATACTGTAGTCTCTTCTTAATTATATACAACAATATTAGCAACTACCAACGCAAAAGCCTTGTGACTTCCCTTCTCAGCTCTAGAATCCCACCCTTAATTATGTTGATGGACAGTTAGTTATTCTCTTTCTTATGATTACACTCGGTGTAGGAAAGCCATGTGATGTTTGATGTAGGCAGCATGGTGCACGACATGTCTAATTTGGTGGTCCATAATGTCTGATGATGACAAGGAGATAGCCTCTGGCTCTATGTAACAGATAGAAGGTTTGACTGGTAGAAATAGGTGTGCTTGAAATTAAGTTTGAGGATATTTTTGTGTTAAACGAACAAGGTAAAGGTATATAGTGCAGTAATAGAAATGTACTTAGTAGGATATTTTTGTTTCAAATGGAATTTTAGGTAGCTATCATTAATCAGTAGGTGTTTCTGGAGGAGTTAGGTGGCAGTATTACTGGAGGAGTTGAAGGCTTTTCACAATATATAATAGAAGAGCCGGGAAGATTTTGGGGAAGGATTTAATTATAGGATAAATAAGGTGAGATAGAAGAGCAACAAATTTTAAATTTTCAATAGAAAACAAAGCAATAGATTCAGGTAAAGGCAATACATTTTGTATATGTAAAATTAAGATGGAGGTTTGAGAGATATGATATATAGGTGCTCAGCTGCAGCATGTGATTCCTCCTTTTGACATTTCCACAAACAGTTGGCAAGCATACGTGAGATTATCTCAGACTGAGCTAGATGCATCCCTTGCTGGAGCTCACATTTTTCTCAGGTGATTGTTTCTTAAAACTCGCTTGCCGGAGCAGTGCAGATCGAATCCATGAAAAAATGTTTTGCCACTGAACAGGGTTGTTGCTGACTTCTGTACTGCTAAAATGGAGAAGATACTCTCATTCTCATATGTTTAAAATTTGGATGGATTTAAAGGGTTTTTTCCTCTTGTACCTTTTAAAAATTGTGTCTCTTCTGGCAATTGGTTGGTAATATTGCTGTATTTGCTTGGCAATTGGAAATAAGGAAACAAATGGAGAAATATTTCTCTGTGGGCGATCTGTAAAGAAACGGAAATATATTGCTCAATTGAAGAGATGATCTGCTCAATTAAAGGAGGAGAAATATATCTATAGGCGGATTCTGCTCAATTTTAGTTAATTTTAATTATAATGTATGGTGTGGCACTAAGTGTAGTGGGTATATTATTAACTAAATTTCTACATATTTTAAAAATATGTGTATTTAATAAAAATAAATAAATTATTTAATTAGACGGTTAATATTAAATTCAAAATTTCATATTTCAATCGTAACCGTCGGGAGAGGATATGCAAAAGAAATGAAAACAACGAACTAATATTATTACAATACCGCTTTTCTTACTGACCTATCGACTAACTCATTTTTACAATATAATTCATATTATATCCTGCCAGTTTAACATAAGATTCCTTATTAAGACTCGTACATATTTGGTACATTTTTTTTGGCACGGCCATAAGCCCGATTCTTTTATTAATAAAAATATAGGGAATGACTTCGGTTAATTTCAAAATATAAAAAAACCATTATGGTACTATAACTAGACGATATAAATCATAACGTCCAGTTAATCTAATTAGATAATCATTAATTAATAAAAAAATTCTGTAGCTAGACGTTATAGTCCATAACATTTGGCTATAGTGTTTTCTTTTTTCGACCTTATCTTTATAGAACCGAAGTAAAAAAAAAAACACACACACACACATAGTCGCTAACGACCAGCTACGGTATTTTTTTGGTTAATTAACGATTATTCAATCAAATTAACTGGACGTTATAGTTTTACATCCAGCTACAGTATCCAGGACGTTATAAATCTTATTCTTCTTAGATTTCGAAATTCATTAAAATCATTCCTCATTGTCGTTATTTTTATTTTTAATAAAAAAAATCGGGCCATAAGCAGCCTTACACAACTTGTAGCTCTAGAATCATAGTAGCAGCAGCATAAGCTTGACATGACGATAGAAAAATAACAAATAAGAAAGTTGACAAGGCTAGCTCCACTACAAAATTGGATTCCCAAAATTGTCTAGTTCAATTACTACATTTTATTTTGTTCAAGCCCACTCAATCATCATCTGACACCCACTCGATGTGACGCATGAGCATTTCACTCTTAAATGCCCCAAGAATTAAATTATCATGCACTTAAATTATTCCCTTCTTTACTCATCTGTGACGCATCCTTGTGACGCTGATTGCACGCACTTTATATACTGTGAAAATTAAATTCAGAAAAACACATATCAAGCTTTAGAGTCAGACTACATCACATCTTAATATAAAATCCCTTGGTGCCAGTATTGGAGCCATAATTTTCTGCTCTTTGTTTTATTTGTCTTTTTACTTTAGTTTTCAGCTGTTAAATTGTGATCTAGTGTACCATGCTTCCCTGGTACTGGCAGGTAAATCATGATGCAAGGTGATATGGTATTGGTTGAACGTTAACTTGGGCTTTGGTTGTTTGATTGGTGCCAACAGTTTTTAAAAGACTGAACCATAGTAAATCTTGGATTGAGCTCAACCAGGTACCTTATAAAGAACACCTCGGTTGGCTTTGTAAGATGGTGGGGTCCAGCTTTTTCGTCTCTCTTCCAACTGCTCTTCAGTCAGATTAACATCTATTCTTTTCTTAGCAACATCTATGGTAATTTGATCACCTGTTTGTATTAAGCCAATAGGACCTCCTTCCTGCAAATTGAGATTTATAATTTTTGATAATCTGATTGGTCAATTTTCAACTGAAAAATTAAAGGTAATTGTACAATTGCTTAGGACATAAAATTGAACTATGGGAGACAAGTTATAACTACCTGTGCTTCAGGGCAAATGTGGCCAACAACAAATCCATGAGACCCACCAGAGAACCTACCATCAGTTAGCAATGCACATTCCTACATCGTCAAATCAAAACCACATCTGTATATAACTTTGAAGTAGAAAAGATAAATGCATGGAAATTCAACTTTACGTATTGCAAAAAGGTTCACATATGACCACCAACTGGAAACCAACTGAATATTGAAAACAATCACAAGTATGACCAACAACCACAAACTTGAGCACTCATTATGATGATGATGATGATGTTGCAATAAATTAAGCAAAGTTCCAGTAGCAACAAAAAGTGTAAAATACTAAATAATGTTATAGTAATAGCGGTGACAATGCTAAAAGTACCTTTCCAAGACCAGCACCCATTATGGCACTTGTAGGAGTCAACATTTCAGGCATGCCAGGCCCGCCTTTAGGACCCTCCCCTCTAATAATTACCACTTTTCCCTTAATGTAAAATCATAACATGTGATTAGCAAATTATAGAACAATAGGCAGTATATGACAGTTCCAGAATCAAGCAGAGAATAAGTGCTGCTGCAACAAAGAATATTAAATAGCTTTGCATAACAAAAAGTTCCTTTTTACAATGAAGTATTTTGCAGTATATGAAGATAGCACATATTTCCTGTGCACCAATCCTTTTAGCTTTTGGAAAATGCCAAAATTATCCTTTTATTTTGTTCATTCAAAGGGTGATGGATTTTGCTGATGCATTCGTCAGTACAGAAGATGTTTCTATTCCCAGGATTAACAGACATTTGAAAAATTTGCAATGAATGAAACACAACTCTCTTGATTCCAGTACAGAAAACCAAATGTATAACATCAGAAGATACTTGAAAAGTATAGTGTTTTTTTTTCCAATGGTGCCACCATCAATGATACCTTGAAATTCATGGGGTTTTCTGAGATTGCAGCAATCATCGTTTCCTCTCCTTCAAAAACAAGTGCTGGACCTGTCCAATTGATTACCGAAAAAATTATAAATCTTAACATATGTAATATGTAAAAGTAATGTCATGCGCAAGCAGAACAAGAAATATTTTATGTAAGCCCTACAAAAAAAGAACATAAATATATTTTCCACACCTGTTTTCCCACTATATATAATATATTTTGAGTGAGGCTATCGTACTATGCATAGCGCACATTGGATCAATATATTCGTATTCAAAGTCCAAATAGTCAATATGAACCGTTCAACATGATCTCCATATGAAAATGCAATTGCAAACTAAATTCTACATTTTTTAGAATTTTTTACTATCTTTTAGATAGATAGAAAATCACTACTTTTGAATGGTCTAGAATCGTTATATCAAGTGAATTTCTACCTATCTCAAAATAGTAAAAAAATTCTAAGAATATAAAATTAGATTTACAGGTACATTTTCATATAGTGGTGATGTTGAATGGTCCAGATCGACTATTGGGACTTTGTAAACGGAGATAATCTAAAGTGCAGACCAATGTGCGCTCTGCATAGTACCATAGCCTCACTCATATTTTTTCAAAAACCAAAATACCCCCAACCATTTCTCTCAAAATATATAAAAAACAAAAGACACGGAGGGAGGAGGAATGTACTTTTATTGTTCTTTAAAGCAAGTAGAGAGAGTAGATGCATTTGGATCATTGAAGGAATATTGTCAAGATAATGTTATTTGGATTAGGGCGCAAGGATAGGGCGAGAAGAATGTAATCCTAATATTATGACATGAGTGATAACTTTGTGCTATTCGGAATAGTGCAACTGTTGTGTAGATTGCATTCTTTAGAGCAGTGCTAATTCACTATTCCCACAAAAGTACACTATTCCAAAGAGGAAAAAAAAAAGTGTTTAGATTGCATCCAAATAAGAACAACAACACTATTCCCAGATTAGTGCTATTCTCATGCATCCAAACATGCTCTAGGTATTAAATTCACTGATTTATAATAGAGCATGATAATTCAGTCACAGAGGGTTAACCAATAACACTTTGCTAAGGAGAAGACATAAATTATTTCTGCCAAGAATAAACAATTATTACCAGAGAAAAATAACCCTTCTTTTCCAGTAATTTTAGCCACGGAGCCGTCGGGTGCAAGATTGCCATAAAGTATCTGAATATGTCCTGTTTGTTTGATAGGATTTTCCAATGGTCGTATTATTTGCTAAAAAAAAAAAACATCAAAAATAACCTCAAAATTATATTAAAGACATTTCAGGTTATAGCTTTCAAACATTTGCCAAATAGCCAGTTCTACCTGTCCTTCTTTCAGAGAAGGGACCAATTTTGCATTTTCAGCCAAAGTTTTTCCTGTAACTATAATTGAAAATACAACAAAAATTAAACATGTTTAATAAATAACAGAAGGATATGATTTCAGTTGTCCCTTTATTGCAGAACCTAAACAATATCAGGTAAAACCTACAGAACATAAATCTCTCGGTACAGGGCCGAGCTAGAGGGGAAAGTAGGGGGGGGAGGGCAACCATCGGTAGTTAAAAAAAAATGTTCTTTCCTGTGTGAGTTCAATTAAGTTTAAATGTTTTTTCTAGCTACCCCCCTTATACACAAGAACGTGTCAAATTAAAGCAAAAGCTATGTCAACATCTTGGATAAATTGCTGTCATTTATATATTGTCGAACTTTTCCCACCCAACTCATGGTAACTTAGTTGGCTCTGCCCCTAACCTAGGTTGTAGCACATGAAATTTTGTAAGAAATCCTCCCTCACTGTTTTTCTCTTCATAAGACATGAAAAGAGGACAGATGGTGTGAGAATGTTTTTGAAGAAAATTGGAAACAGTAATAAGTGATTTCTCCCATGTTTTCAAGGTCATTTGAGATGTTTCTAATTTAACAGGGATACACAACAGCAGCTAACATTGAGGCATTTCAAGTCAGGCATGCAATTTTCTTACAAAAGCAAACATATTTGAAATGGCACCAAAATCCCAAGCCCAACACCTACCGGTCATGCAATCACCATCCAAGAGGTCATGCTCCAATAGGTAGCGAATGACAGCTGGTGTTCCCCCAATCTGCATGGCACCAAAAACTTTAAATTACAACAAAATAAAAACACAGCAACTTTCCTGTAAAAAGCAGTTTGAAGTTTAAAAATTTCAAAAGGGGGCTTTCATTTGATAGAACAGTACAACAGTATTATTTCCGTGCTTTTACCATGTGCAAATCTTCCATGACATACTTGCCACTCGGCTTGAGATCAGCAAGGAAGGGGACCTTATCACTGACCTTCTGAAAATCATCTAGTGTCAATTTCAAGCCCACTGATCTGAATAAACAAAGGCAATTGTTAAATGCTAATCTAGGATTAACCAGATAATTTATCCAGAAGGTCAAGATGATAGAGCAAGGTAGTTTTAAGATTATATTCTCTGAGCATTCTCCCCAAAACACCAACTGAAATATAGAGCGGACCCACACATCTACGAAATATTGGTTGGTAAAATTATTTCAAACAAGCTGTCTTTTCTTTTTCTAATCAAAGAAGAGATTTTCTAAAAAAAATGTTAATTATGATAAAAGTGATGCAATTGATGATATTTGATGATATTATTTTGTATGAGACAATCTCCTTATATCATAATCAGATTAAAAAAGTGGTTCCATTATCTAAACTGTTTACAGCATTTTTTAACTACCAGAGGTCTATTTACCTAGCAATAGCAATCAAATGGAGCACAGCATTGGTGGACCCACCAAGAGCCATGACCATAACCATGGCATTTCGTAAGGATTTCTCAGTAATAATGTCTCTTGGCTTCAAATCCATCTTCAAGAGCTCTAGAAGGTACTTTCCAGCCAGGCGGCACTCATCTATCTTCAGTGAATCTTCAGCCGGCGTAGAAGAGCTTTTTATTTATCAAGTCAAAAGGAAACAAAACTAGAAACATAAATACTATGCAGTCATGAGGAAGAACAAATAAATACAGCCCTAGGAAACAAAAATTATGAGCTACATCCATTCAAAATGAGTAATATGACTGATCTTCTCCAGTACCTTATCTATCCCTAATATCACCCTTGTTTGAGAAGCAAATGAATGACAGGTAGGTTGAGCATCTTTCAAGAACATGAGGAATGAAGAGTATCTGTAAAAATTTCTGTTTGGATATGCATGATAATTTTTGGCAGGGCTATGCTAATCTGAGCATTATAATGGTCAGCATAAATTTGGGCTGTCAGCACTTGATGTGTGCTCAAGTTGCAGTCACATGTTCTCCAATGTTCATGGCAAATACCCAAAAAGCAAGCTCGTTTGCTTGACTTTGTAGTGGCATCAACCAATAGCATACAAATCAAAGAAAATTTTCACTAATTCTTTCAGAGGTCGTACTCTAAGTTCGGGTAAAGGAGGTGAATAGGGAGGAGGGGAAGGAAGAGGGAAGAAAGAGGAACATTCATCTTGCTCCCGAGTTCTAATTCCAAAAGTAAATGGAGGTGATTGAAGGAAAATAGGGAGAATCCCTCTATTCATTTCTTGTAGGATTGTTCCCTCCCAATTTGAAGGGTAAAAAACTGAACTCCTCATTCTTTCCTTCTCTTCCCTTCCCTTTCCTTTTCTTCTCATCTCAGTAGCTGAAAAAGTTTTTTAAAAGTACCTATAAGGTAGACTCATGCCCATGGTTTCAATAGCTGAAGCCATTGTGTTGGCAGTGTACATGCCACCGCATGCTCCAGCCCCAGGGCACGAATTACGAAGCACATTGACCCGTTGTTCGTCACTAATCGACCCACTAACATATTCTCCATAACACTGACAAAACAAATATACACAAAAATAAAATTAACAAAAGGTTATTGATTGTATAAGGATGTTTATAATTAATAACTAACATGGTAGTTGTATTGAAGTTATAATTATCAGTTAATTAATTTACAGATGACAACCAAAAGTATGCTACTAATTATAAAGCTTTTCCAATTAATAGCAATAACTTTATGACTGCCCTAAACATCAGAATAATACCAAGTACCCATAAAAAATCAGAATTTCTCAAATGCCATCCGTCTGAACATGGTAAATTCACATATTCTCCTCTTGTGATCTTCATAGATACCCAAATTATCCCATGTTTGCAACCTTACTGGAAAGGGAAGGGTGGTTTGGCAAACTTTCCTAGTCAATGGGTAAGTGAAAGGTATAGAAATTTCTATTTCTTTTGCATTGTATGTGTGATATGTTCTGTGCAGGCAAATATATGATGATATATTTTTTTTCCTTTTTGACAGTGATATTTGATGATATCATTTATTTTGTAAGGTATACATGAACTCTCATTAAACTGCCCTTAGATAAAATTAAGAAAACAAAGGAAACACTTACCTGGAAAGCAGAAACAATGTCGAAGGAATTGCCTTGGTGATGGCCAGGCTGCAAGATAACAAATGGTGTGAGTTAAAAGTTGTTACGAAAAGAGAGAGCAGGAAACCAGATATAAACAAACAAACAAACAGAAAGTTTGTAAAACATATGGTAACATCTAATTTTCCAAAAGGATCATTACTTGACCTTGATAGTTCCTCCATAGACCATAATACTTGGCCTGTTGAGGCGTCCCATTGCCATAATTGTACCAGGCATCTGAAAGTAAGAAACAAACAGTCAATTGAACTGTTGCAGAGATGGGTTTGGGTCATGTCAAATGAATAAAGTTAGCAATGACAAAAGCTAAGGTTACATTTTTATCGCAGCCAGGAATAGAAATGTTGGCATCGTACCACTGTGCAGCCATGACAGTCTCGATACTATCAGCAATCAAATCTCTTGATTGCAAGCTATAGCACATGCCCCTGGTACCCATAGAAATGGCATCACTAACCCCTATGGTGTTAAACCTAAATCCAACCATTCCAGCCTGAGTGACGCCTTCGCGCACGGCCTCAGAAAGCCGCAGCAGGTGCATGTTGCAAGTGTTTCCTTCGTACCAGACAGAGGAAATCCCAACTTGGGGCTTGCGCAGGTCATCATCAGAGAGGCCTACTCCGTACAGAACGGCCTGGGATGCACCTTGGGATTTGGGCTCGGTGATGCGCGAACTATAGCGGTTCAGCTTGCAATCAGGAGCGGCTACAGGAGGGGAGGTGGTGGTGGTGGCGGCGCGAACTGAAGAGATGCGGCAGCGGCGGTGGTGGTGGAAGGGGGTGGCCTGTGGCTGTGGGGATTTAAGCGCCAAAGATTGCATTGTTCTTTTGAGTCGTCCTATCTATCTTCTCTCCGGAGTGGACTGTGGAGTGTTCACGGGACTGAAGAGAGGAAAAGGGTTTTGAACAAGTCTTTCCTCGCGGAAGGAAATTATGACTGAATGAATTAGGGTTTAGCCATTACTAGGATTGTTTCTCTTGCTATTTATTTATTTTATCTCCCCAAAAACAAAAACAAAGACAACACAAAACAGGACTGCTTGTTTACTATCTCAGAACCGTCCGATCAAAATTAACGGATTGAATTTGAATCCCATTGAAAAATCCATCTCAATAATATCAGTCGATTTGATTTGGTTTAGCAGCCTGTCCGTTTTAAAACAGATAATTTTTAACAGAAAAAATAGCAGTAAATATGAAGCCGAGCCGAGGGTTTAAAATTGTTTCTTCAGCGTAGACGATTGTGATCGCCAGTCGGTTTCATCGTAATTACTAATTAACAAGGATAATGGGAAGTATACAGAGTATGGCTAAATTGCTACTAGTAGCACTTTGATTGGGTTATATTTTAGTATTTAATGTTCAAACAACAAATTCAAACCGTTAAATGTTCAATTTATATTAAAATGTACTCGGACACCAAATTTTACATTTTTTTAGAATTTTTTTACTATTTATTAAGTTAGTTTGAAAACTGTTGTTTTTATTAAATTTTTGCAGCATTGAAAAATAACGGTTTTCAAACCAGCTTAATAAATAGTTAAAAAAATTCCAAAAATTATAAAATTTTGTCTTCAAACACATTTTAATATAGATTGAACATCTAACGGTTTGAATTTATTGTTTGAACACCAAATACTAAAATATGATCCCAATACTAAAATATGATCCCAGTAGCTTTTGGATCGAATTGCTACCAGCAGTAATTTAGCCATTTATATACGAATTCATCGGCCCCTCCCTCCCAACCGGGCGACATTAGACATACTCATTCATATTCTTTCTCCTCTTTAATTCAGGAATCTCTTCCGATCTTAAATATCCACTTGTGCGAATCGTTAAAAAAAAATAATATCAGTCGGAGTCGGTCGGTCGCAAAGAAGGAAGAGTCGGCGTAACTCGGAGAACGGTGAGATGAGTCTCTTCCGATTTAATTTAATATTCCTCCGCCCAAAACATACTCGGGCAGTCGATCGGTTTGGAAAATCTCCCAATAATCGAACCGTTCGTGGCTGCCGATAGCTAGATTTTCCAAGCCATGGTAGCAACGCGCCAATGGACTGACTATTTCTTGCTATGGTATAGAATTAGGTCCTAATTTTAAGAATGGGGAGGGGGGCAGGGGTGAGGCTGGGCTCCGCTTACCACCTCCTCGCTTAGTTTGTTGCTGACTTCTGCAATGTTTATTTCATCTGCTTAAGTTTTAAATACTTCAACGTATTATACAATTTTTAGAGAAATATATTTATGCGAGCATGAGATATTTTCTTTATATTTCAGGTCCTTCCGGAAATGGCGATAGAATCTAAAACTAAAAAACTTGTTCCTAAAGTAGTGAAACTCGACAAAGCCTTCAAACTAGTAATGATATCTCCATTCTTATATAACTGTAATTTTACCCACTTGGAGTTTTGCAAACAGCACAGGCTTAAATGGTTCTTTCTGGAACTTACTGATTTGGTACCAGTCTGTACCTAAAACCCAATTTAACATAATGATAGTATAAGTTCCCACATAAACACCCCGTCAACAGAGAAGAAAACTAAAAAGGTGCAACTATCACATCCTTCTAATGGATATATTATGAGCTATGTTTGAAATTTATTATTCTTACACTGTATTCCAGTGCTGAAATATGGGTGAAAAATATGAGTGGAGGAACTGCTGTGGAAAAAATGACTGATATGGAAACTGAGGCTCATAATATTATTCCATTCTCGCATTTCCTTCTGTTCTACTTGCTTAATATTATTTCTTTTACACTATTTGTGAACCACTAATTGACTATATCCCTAAAATTCAATAACATTATAAACCCCTGTGAAACTGGAAGTTTTGATCTCGCTCAGTAAAATTGGAACATTTTATCTCCATTGGTTTATTCCCCCCCTCCCCCATATTTTTGTTTTCATTTGAGAGGGGGAGGGTTTGTGTTGTTGGTTTCATAGTGATGTTACTGGTAGGATGAGCAATATAAAATTAAACATAAGTTCAGATGCCACAACAAATTTACTTTGGATCAGCAAGTACCATTGCAAAACATTAGTAACTCTGTTACTTTTTTTTTTTGATAAAATAAAGCTCTGTTACTGTTAGTTCTGCTATATACTAGCATTGTTGCTACATCCTTCCATGGACCTTGTTGGGTGATTCTTTTGCATTAAACTTAAATTATTCATTTTTGAATGAAGGCTGGGTCTTGGAGCCAGAATCACACCAAATGCACAGAGAACACCTTCGACTGATCCAGTTGAGAAGAAATTGCTTGGCAAGGTGAATGCCAAGAGAAAACAAAACTTAGAAAATGAAGATAAATTGAATTCAACTGAGAGAAATGAGACTGAAATTGAAGATGACACTGATGAGTCAGAAAGTAGAACAAATGATGTTTCAAAAAAGAGGCCTCTGCCTACAGCTGCTCTAGTAAAAAGGTGCAAGTGACTTGTGCGATTTCAATTTTGAAGTTTTTGTGTATTGCAGTCTCGGAAATCTTATTGTTGAAAAGTTTGTTAGCACAATTTGTAGATGCGTAAATTCAAGCTTCTGTGCCTATTCACGAGGAATTAATGATATGATATTTTTCTTTGAGAAAAGTTTTTATACTCAGCTTTCTGTACCCAGTTTTTACCCACGTCGTTTCGATCAGCCTTTCAACGACTAACGATGCTTCCAAACTGTCTTAACTGTATTATTTAATAACTTTCCCGATCTCTCTAACCGTTGTTTTTTCTATTCTCAATTTTTTCAATCGATCTCTTCTCTTTCATCGAATTTTCTCTCCTCCGCCGATGGATCTACATCCTTTCTTTGCCTTTGCGTGTAAAGAATTATTAAAAAATCGGATCGTAGGCATGCGCTGACTTTCTTCTTGAAGAACCATATTATAGACTATATTTATTTCAAGAAGCGGCTACTCTATTAGAAGTATCCTGCACCTTCTTGCGATCTAAACAAGTAATTGTTGAGAGCCACAGGAGAGGTGTATTGATGAGATAAGTGGATAAATCATCTCGCAAAGATTTTTGTTTTGTGAAATACGAACTAACCGATAATTGCTCTTGCTGATGTTGGATGAATCGATTCTCAAGCGGATCTATCGAACTATTTACAATTGGTCAATCTTCACCTGGTGAACTCTCTCTCTAATTCTCTATTTCGGCATTTTTACTTTCTAAATCTTGTAATTAAATTGCTTCTTGATTTAACTGTTTATTTAATTTCATTGATTAGACTTCAGGTTTTGGTTTTCACTATAAATGCTTTAAACTCTCTGATTATCCTATATCTTGATTTCTATGAAATTGATTCAATCCTTCAAATCTCTGTTTAAATTTCGATTACTTTTGCAACGTCAGGTTAAGGACTTGACAGATCTAAGCTGAAACCTGATTAAGCTGAATATTCCTGTGACCTTGATCTGCGACGGCCGATTTAATTTTGATTTCAGATCTCAATTTTCTTGAATATTGAAGTGGTTTTGAACTACAGCTTTGATTTTGCTTTGATTTTAGGCCTCAAAATCATACACTCACGATACTACATCTCAAACTTTGGTCCGGGTATGATTGATTGACTTTCTCCAATTTAATTTTGATTGATTTGAATTTTTTAAGGATCTGAGTTTTTCAATTTTTTAATTAATTTTTCCTCAGTATTTGATTTTCCATTATTTTGATTTTTGACCCAATGCAATTGTTGATGTCTCCTTATTTTGCCTAGTTTGCGACCCAAATTTACATCAAGAACTTGTGCCTTAAAGCCTAAAAATGTGGACTTTTCGTCTAAACATCATTAGAATGTGGTACTGCTATGTTTTGTTTCTTGTTTTACAGGAAAAGGGCGAAATTCTGGATCTGACAACTCTCCATACGGTCCGTATAGGTTTCCATACGGTCCGTACAAGATCAGCCCAACCACACAGAAGGTTCCACAGCAAGAGGCAAGAATTCTCCAAGGCAAGGTCAAGTATACGGTCCGTATAGACTTTTCATACGGACCGTACAAGCTATTTCGGAAACCCAGGCTGGAATTGGAAACAGAGACAGCTGGGGAGGCCGAAAAGGAAGGCTTTCAATACGCGATTTCGGGCAAAAAGGCGCATCATTCCAGATCAGAAAGCATCTTTTGACTCATTTCCTGGTGCTTGGGAGAGAAGAAAACAACTTGGAGAAGAAGAAGAAGAAGTTTTGCAACGAATCTTCGAATTTTCTATAGTTTTTCTATGAACTCTTTCATAACTTTTATTGTGCTTTCTTTTGAGAACATGAGTAACTAATTTTACTGTTTCTAGGGTTAAGATGTAGTTGACGCTTGGTTTTACTTGTTTGCTACGGATTATGTGTTGAATGCTTAGTTTTCATCTTGTTGTGTAGTATTTTAATTGCTTGGTTTTTGCTTGCTTGAGTTTGATTAGTCATCCCGTTAGATGAATGCGCACGTCTAATAGTTAGGAACCAAGTCTATGATACTTAATCCAACTGAACCAAGTATATGAGGTAGATCTACGGATCAAGGAGTACTGAAAGGGAAACTTTCCTCGAGGCGAAAGTCCTTGGATACCTTTAGCAAACCAACAAGTGACTTAGATAACTTAGTCCAAAATTACGAAAGTTGAGGGTTAACGCAACTAAGAGGGGAGTAGTTGAGTCCGGTAAATCGGGTTCTAAGCCAAAATTGCGAACGCTGAGGTGAGGAACTTAGACCTGGTCGATGGAAACCCTAGGCAAAAGCACCAACACGAAAACAATGGGCTACGGTATTCACCTGGGGCCTATACGGACCGTATAGGATTCTATACGGGCCGTATACCCTGGGGCCAGGCAGATACGAAATCTGACACCCTGGAAACCCTTTTTATAATCTGAAACACAACTTTTAATCTTGTTTTAATTGTTTTAATATTGTTATTGATCAGTAGTTTAATATAAACAACCAACAAACCAACTTCTCTTCACTTCTAGAATTTTAGTAGATTTGAGTAGAGTCCGGTCGTTTTTATTCCGTCCCTGTAGATACGATACCCGACTATACCAACGGTAGGGGCTGTGCACTTGCAGTCTTAACCAGAGGTAGAACTCGAGTTTTAAAAGGTACAGCTCGCTGTACTGAAACTTGGGAGTGCATTTCTGGTGCGAACAATTGTCTATTTGCTCATTATTTTTCTTCAAATCGACTATCTGTAGATCGACGATATGTATATTTTCTCGATTTCTCCGGCGATGGCCTTCGTCCCGACCAAATCACGCTTCTTTCGACTATTTATTGATTTACATCATTAATATACAGTATACATTTTTTACAGTATTAGATCATTATGTTACAATATTGGTTTACATTTTTTACAGCATTTGATAATAATTGATATACAGTATTGGTTTACATTTTTTACAATATTAGATCATTATGTTACAGTATTAGTTTACATTTGTTACAATATTGGTTTACATTTGTTACAGTATTGGATATTCTTGCTTTGGAGATACATTATTACACATCGGTTGGTAAAACATATTCTTATTTCGAGTTTCATCATCAAACTCTAACTTAGCTCAGATGGTTTCTTTCATGCAGGACTGGTGATTATTTATTTTGCACTATTTCTGTACTATTATGATAATGTGTCACATAAATGTGCCTTTAATTTTTTTTATTAATTGTTTGACTGATTTTCCTTTCATGTAACCCACAATGGAGAGGTGTTAACACTCAGTTCAAGGATTACCCGAAGCAGGGGGAAAAGTCAATGGATTGTGCTATCTTCGTATTGCGTATTGTGCACAATATAATCACTTACCTTCCTGTTAACTTCACTCAGGTATTTTTTATTTCTAAGTACTGGAATATTGTATTACAGTATTAAATCATTATGTTACAATATTTGTTTACTTTTGTAACAGTAATGGTTTCCAGTTGTTATAGTATTGGATACTGATTGATGTCCAGTCTTAGTTTATAGTTTTGTTACAGTATTGGTTTCCATTTGTTACAGTATTGGTTTAGAGTTGTTACAGTATTGGTTTGCATTTGTTATAATTTTGTTTTACCTTTGTTACAGTATTCGTTTTCATTTGTTCCAGTTTTGGATTTATATTTGTTACAGTATTGGTTTGCATTTGTTACAGTTTTATTTTATCTTTGTTAGAGTATTGGTCTCTATTTGTTACAGTATTGGGTTTAGATTTGTTGTAGTATTGATTTGCATTTGCTACAGTATTGGTTTGCATTTGTTACAGTTTTGTTTTACCTTTGTTACAGTTTTGTTTTATCTTTGTTACAGTATTGGATTTAGATTTGTTACAGTATTGGGTTTAGATTTGTTACAATATTAGTTTCAATTTGTTATAGTTTTGTTTTATCTTTGTTATAGTATTGTTTCCATTTGTTACAATATTAATTTTAGATTTGTTATAGTATTGATTTATATTTGTTATAGTATTGGTTGTTATTTATTACAGTATTTGTTTGCATTTGTTACAGTATTGGTTTTTGCAGTATTATTTTCTTTGTAATATTTGTAGTTTTAATTGTAAGATTTGTAGTTTTAATTGTAAGATTTGTCATATTTTGTATGGCAGGAAGATATATCAAAGGAGCGTCTTATTCTAGTAATGAAACTCCTTACACATCCGAACAATGAACATTAAATATCTATAGTCTAAGAATTTTGTTTCAAAATATGTGTTTGTTGTTTGGCTGGAGAAAGTTTGTTATTTGGACAAAGTTTGTAATGTTGTTTACTAGAGAATGTTTCTTGGACAAAATATTATTTTTCTAGTTAGTTTATCACTGTGAATATGGCTGTGGTTTGGACAAAGTTATGTTTGTTTATAATATCTGTTATAGTTTTGAAGTCTTATAGTTTTTACCGTTATTGTTACAGATTTTATATTTTATTGTTACAATATTTATTTTATATAGATTTTGTCGTTATTTTTGCAATTTACGTAGCTATTTTTTACTGTATACAATTTCGATAATTTGAAAATGTATTTATTTTAGATTATTTAAAAAAAATTAAAATGAGAAATTTTTAAAAAATACGAAAAAAATCAATATTGAAAACTTTTAGAACGATAGGAAAAACTTTGAAAAAAAAATGAAAAACTTCTAGAAAGAAAAAAGAACATAAATTGGCAGTTTTTAAAGTACAATAAAGTACAGTTAACTGTCATTAACTGTCAAAGTACAACAAATTTGAAATTACAAAGTACACCAAGTACAAAGATGTTGGAAGTTGTAAGTTGTTATTTTTTTAAAATTGATCCCATCTTTTACAGTATTCGATATTGTTTGTTACATCATTTATATTTTGTTGTTACAGTATTTTTGCCAGTTAGTTTGGGTAAAAAGTGGGTACAAATCATTGGGTACAATTAGACGGATCCTTTTTCTTTATTGTCTTGATTATGAGGAATTTTTTTTTTAAAAAACCATCACCAAATCATCAAAAATTCTGAAACTAATTTGATTATAATTTTTTTTTACAAAATCATCACCACCGGACTTGATATTCGGTATTGAATTTTGGAAACCGAACTTCAGTATTGAGTTTGAACCCATTTGAACGTATTCTTCTCATACAAGGTCAGTGAAAATCCCCTTTCATTTAATTGGAGATAATTTAAGTTCGATTTGGTTGTAGTCAAAACTGGACATCAAGTTCGGTTTGTCAAAAAAATAGTCGGTTTGCAAAAAAAAAGAAACAAACCGAACATGATATTTGGTTTGGTTAATTCTAGTAAAAAACGAGCACCAAGTCCAGTTTACCAAAAAAAAAAAAATAACAACAAACTAAACTTAATGTTTGGTTTTGACTTGCATGAAAAAAAAGAGCTTATGCATGTAGTAATTTGATTGGCCAATTTAGATATTAAAAAAAAAAAAGGAAACCGAACACCGTTCGGTTTGAGAAATAAGAAAACCAAATATGGCGTTTGGTTTGCTTTTTCAAAATTCCATACCGAGTATGATGTTCGGTGGTGATGGTTTTTGTAAAAAAAATTGTAATCAAGTTGGTTTCGGAATTTTTTTTATGATCTGGAGATGGTTTTTGAAAAATATTCGATTCTGAGGGTATCTTTATTGTTTTTGGAGTTGAATATGTTTTGAAGATTCTTATCAATGATATGGATTGTTCCATTTGAATATATAGTTGGTGATCACGGAACGGGTGGATTTTTGGAGATTGATTCCCTACGAATCTTGCAGCGATCAGATGGTCCGAAGCTGTGCAGCATGTAGGGCTGTTTGGCATAGGATTCAAAGTGAATAAACAGTTTAATTAGAACTTTATATATTAATTAATTGTGGGGACGCTCCAATGAATTAATTCTGTTTATGATTGTGGGGAGGAGCAGATGAGAGCAACTGTTTATGATTCATGATTGCATCATTTTCATTTCCGTTTTGATAGGTTGATGTGTCACAAAACGATCTTATATATAATTCCACAAATAGAGAGGTAACATAAAAAATGTCAGATTCTCACAAAAAAAGAAAAGAAAAATCATAGTGACAAGAAAATGATAATAATGTGAATTTTACACAAATGTTTGCCCAATTTCCAGTATGTACCGAGGACATCCACGTACAAATGGCACGTACATCATGAGAAAATCTATCTATATATATTATGCTGATAATTATACACTAGGGAAATTTTGCAGAATTCTTGCGCACTTTCCCACACGAGCATGCATGGAAATAGCTAGAATAGACAAATTAATACCAGCATGCACGCACACATTAATTATATATATAGGATCCACCACGCAAATTGAAGGGGCAAATTGGATTAGATTTGTTAGTTAGAATTAGAAACGTCCTTGAATTGCTTTTTGTTTATAAGCAATGATGGAGGCTAGGACAAAACTAATAATATAATGACGGTCAGGTCAAATATAGAGACGTTAATTAGTCTTTACTTTGTTAAAGATTGGAATGATTAATTAGCGTTGCTAAACGGGATAATCATATCTATCTATAATAGTAGAGCATATATGCACACTAATGAACTGGTTTCAACTGACGGAGGCTAGCTTTTGAAATTCAAATGGATATCGAGATTGATGCTTCGCAGAATAGATAATTTTTGGTCAATTAGATTTGGTTGGTTTGCAAAATCTAATAATCTATTTTTAGATGAAGTATATATGTAGAATAAGATAAAATTTCAAACATAAATTTGATTATCATCAGTTAATACCAGTTTCTAAACTGGTGGATGCTAGCCGGTACGTTGATTTTTATGTTTCTACAATGTTCATTATAAACTCAACAATTGAGGAGCTGGTTGATTTTATAATTGTCTAAAACAATAGTAAAAAAGTTCCAAAAAACATAAAATTTGATCTTCAAGTATATATTTTCGTATGATAATAATGTTGAATGGTTTGGATATTGATTATTTAGACTTTGAAAACGGAGATATGAATCCAAAGTACGGACCGATCTACGCAATGCAATGTACCATAGCCTCACTCATTGTTCTGAAATACTTTCTATAGAGACTTTTTTTGGTGTCGTGAGTTAACATAATTTCCTTTTTTTTTTCAACTAATATTTTAAAATAAAAAATCAAATGAAAAATCCTTAGATGATATTGTTCATTTTTATGAGAAATGTTCCCCATAAAGATTCCTAATAGTGAAGATAACTAACTTGTGACACAAATATTGTGGCACCAGAGCCTTTTTCTTAATGAGATAATAATTATATTGTTTTTTCAAAAATACTACATGACGGCAAGTTAAAATTCATGAGGAAATTAAATTTGACTTTAATCCATGATATATTATATTTGGTACAATTAAGCTTCTTAATTATTACACATGGTTATTTAATCAAGAGTCAATACTAAACGCCTTAATTAAATTAGTTGTGAAATCATCCGTTACAGTACCAACTTTGTCGTCGCCTAGCTAATTAACTAGAGGACCTCATTAATTGAACTGATTCGAAATTAATGTTCAAATTAAGAGGTTGTTAATTAGACTGTGAAAATTAATGTTCAAGGGTTTGATTGAGTAATGCATGTGCTGTAGTTGAGGAATCTGATTGAATAAAAGAAGTTAATTTGAACAAAATGTGATATATATATATAGTTTCGTCAGACTAGACTTCTCTCAAAATTTTTTGATATCTGTATAATTAAGACTGATAACTCCAACCAAATTAAGCTTTGGCAGAAAATTAAATCCAAGCGAAATATTAATGGAATTTCTGTAGGAGCTGAAGCTTTGTGAAAAAAAAATGCAGCTATATATGCTAAAATTACTGAGAGATAATATTAAGTAGTTTACATATTTATTAATCTCAAACAGGCAAAAAAACAAAAAAAAGAATTAGAAACAAATCTATGCTGAAAGGCAACCACTTGTACTTTTTTATTTTCCACTATTTTGGGAGAATTAAGGAACGATCTATAAATAGTTTAGGCTCAAGTTATTCTAGTATTTTGAATATATATACCATCAATATAATTAAAATAGGATAGAACTAATTAATTTGGAACAAACCTGCTTAATGAACAAAATTAAGTTTACTAACACAACGCTCCCTCTGGTGTGTACTTGTATAATTATATTTGACAGAAATAGAAATTACACTACAATTAAATTCCACATTAGTCAGATCCTGATCCGTAATAGCGCCTCCATCTCAGGTAATGATCTTCTATAATTCCCAATGGGACGCCAATTAGCTACACTACTACTAGCTGCAGCTGCAGGGGAAAATGTGAGGAGACCCTGCACCCACGGCCAACACAAATGCCGAATTCTCCTGCAATCACTAATTCTTTCTTCCTCGTTCGACTCCAGTACTTCTCTTGTAAGCTCCTCTATTCGGTCTCTCAGCCCAGCTGATCGCCTGTCAGCCAGCCTCAGGCAGCTCTCAGCTGCTGCTTGTGCAGCCATTGCTCTGCTCGCTACCCTTTCTTTTAGCTCTACTTTCTTGTTTGATCTTTCCAATGCCCATTTTGTTCTCTCCACCTCGTATTTTAGTTGTAAAATCTGCATATATATATATATAAGCTGAAATATGCATGTACGTTTTCATTTATGCCAGAATGATTTCTTTTAAATTAATACTGAGGTATTCTACTATTACAGTTTCAGTCAGGGCTTCCAACTATCCATATAATATAACATTGATGATATTAAATTAAATCACCTCTCTTAATTTATCTTTGTTTTGAATTTTAATTAATTACCTACCTCTCTTTCAAGTTCTTGAATTGCGGCTTTTCCAGCTTCCACCTCTAACTCACATGCTTCTCTCCACCTTTCAATCTCCTCTCCTGCTACTCTCATCTCCCCAGTAAGCTCTTCTACCTTAATTTCAAGTTCATGCATGTTAATCCAAATTAATTCCTTTCAAGTATAGTAACTTTATTTTTCAAGGATCGAAACAAATAGAGAATATATATATATGTACGGACCCTGTTTGATAGTAGGTTTTCTCTTTCTTCCACATCTTTTATGTGCTGCTCCTTCTCCTTTAGTTTCACAGCTTGATCATTAGCAAGTGCTTGCAATTGTTCACAATTCAACCTGATCAAAATCAGTTTTAATTACAACTCAAATCAAAGAAAGAATAACCAACCTTTTTTAAATAGTTAAATAAAATATGACAATATATATATTAATCATAAAGTTCATAATCTTCTCTAGTATATATAGAAATTAATGCTTGACAACCTCAACACATAATTAATTATAAAATTGAAATCTAATATTGTATACATGATTTATGTGATGGATATAAATGAATAAATAATAATAAGATTTGATGGATATTCATCCATTATGATGCATAATAGATTCGAGTATTTAGAGTAGAACTAGGGTGCTTAAGTTCACCAAGATTTTTAGCGAGCTTAACTCCGAAACCTATCGAAATGACTTCAAACAAACCATTCAAAATGTAAAAACTAGTTGATTATAAATTAGAGATAGTACGTACGTACCTAGATTGGTTTAACGATGTCCTTAGGTCATTGATCTCTGTACGAAGATTCTTCATTATATGTTCCACAGTCACCACCTAGATGCCCGCATGAAGTAGTATTTTAAAGTACCAACCAAACTCTAAATTAATAAAAACCCGAATTAAGTAAGTAGAAATTAAATTTTACCAGACTGGCGACCTCTTCTTCACCATCACCATCACCATCACTTGTTGCATCAGATTGGTGTACTGGTTGCTCATTATTAATATTATCTCCACCACTTAGAACTCCCATAACAAACCCAAAGCCCACCTTTTGCAACCCTTTCTCTGCAATTTGCAAAATTGCCGCTCTCCTATTATCATCTCCATTCACACCTTTACCTTTAGATCTCTCTTTCTCCATAATAGCAATTTTTAACAATCCACTAATATCTCTGTTCTCCTCTGTTAAACTGAGAACACTACTTTCAAGCTCTCTTTTCTCTTTTATTCGCATCTCCTCGTGTTCTCTAAAACTTAATGCCAGTAAACTCACAATTTTACAAATTGAACCCGTTTCCCAAACCAATTGATCTGACAAATCGTCAAAACTAGTTGATTCAACCGCTTCAAGTTGTTTGAATTGCTCATGCATCTGGGACTGGCACCCAATCTCAGTATAATATAACATCGACTTTCGTGTTGATCGAATCACATGAAGGATGCAAGATAAGAGAACATCTCGCTTCAAGTCCTCCTCAATCAAAGAAAGGATCCTAGAATCACATACCTCGATCACCTCAGTTATCTCTTTGAAGTACTTGCTCCCTGACAAATCGTAAAATTGCTCTTTGAATTGATCCTCCATATTTAATATATATTTAATATTTAACTCAAGTACGTGTGAATGATGGAATGAATTGAGAAAAAATGGAGGGGGCGGGGTTGATGTTGATAAATTAAGTGAGAAATCAAGGTTAACTACAACTTTAATTTGGAGAAGTGGGATGCGCAGCTACCAGTCAAGAGTCAAAGAGTCAAAGAGTGGTAGAGCTGTAGAGCACTAGAGCAAGAGCGCGCGGATGGAATTATGGAAATGACTTAATTTACTGATATATAGACTTCAATTAATTGGTCTATCGTTTCAACCGTAAGTAAGACCAATGCTAGCTATATATATATTATTGCCATTTTAATTAGAATGACAGATCATATAATCGATCGTCGCAAAAAGAATGACAGCATCGATCATATCTAGAAGCCAAAATAGTGAAAGTCGTTCCACTATTTCATTTAATTTCCTTTTCATTAGAATCCAACAGCGTAGCAATGATTTTAATCAGGCTAGGAAAAATAATAATCATTCTTGGACTATTTCTCTATCAACTAATTCTCTTTTTTCTTTCTAAATCAATCTCTTTCATGTCAATCTAGAATCAAAATAAAACGTTCTCTAGCCGTTCTCTAGACCTTCTCTAGCTACTCCGTTCTTCTCTAGCTGCTCCGTTCGGCTATCATTCTCCCCAAAATACACTGACATGCCATGGAGCCCTCACCTCGACGTCTGTCCAGGCAATTTTGCTTCCTCTCACCTCTAACTGAGCATGAAAGCATTACACGAGAACTCCACACATCCGTCATCTTCTCCTCCCCGCCAGGTCAACTGGCTCCACTCGGACAACCACTTTCAAGGGCACTATCTGCACGATATGGGGGTTCCCATTCCCAATGGAAGCTGACTCCAGTACCAGCGGGTCTGCTGCTAGAACCGCATCGCCGGGAGGACAGTGACCACATCTTAGGGGACTCTGCTTTTTGGGAGGAACAATACGATCTATACGTTAATCCCTGGCAATGCCATGAGGAGGTCCACGAGGTTGCATCAATCACCAGAGTTTGCATTGCTGTCTGGGACTTTCCAATCGATTTCTGGCACCCTCGGTTTTTCTTACAGGCAACCATTGGTATGGGTACCCTGGTGGAAGTTTCACCGACGAGTCTAACGGGCAAAGACAAACGATGCGTTCGTATGTGGATTGATTGCCCGAACACAAACCTAATACCGGAAACACTAATCGTGGGTCGTAAGAGGTGCTGGTCCGAATGCCCAGTCGAAATCTTGGGATGGATGCCGATGCCGGATGAATGGCAGCCACCTCACCCACCTAATGGGAATGGCACAGCTCAGTCCCCGCCTGCTAGTCTACGAGCTTTCATGTTATCTTATACCCCTCGTTGGAGATAGCAACCGCTACGGTTTCCGACGCCGGTGTCAAATTCTGAAAGGTGAAGGGGGGGCCGGCGGCGCAATCCAAGCTCCAAGGTGGCCGGTCTATGGGGTTCGGGTTTACACCGAGACCAGGAAAAATATACGGGGCCTGGAGTACTCCAGGGTACGGGAATGACATATCTGATAAGTGCGTGCCCAAGAGCAAGCCAATCCTGAGTGTAAACCCCCAGGATTGTGCCAAGTGGCTCTTGCAGGGACGTAGAGACAATCAACGCAATGGGGAGATACTAACCGTTACCACGCATCAGGAGTCTACCGGATCAGAGCCTGACGAGCGGCACAGAACTACAGGGTACTTGCCTGATGCCCCTGGCCCTCATAAAAAACCAAAAGAGAAGCGCCAGATGCATCAGGGAGATGCACACACGTGTCTACTTGGGATACGTGTCTCAAATCCACAATGTTTTAGATCCAGACTTGATTCCAGGGCCCATGTAGAGAGAAAGGCCCAAAAAAGGTTTACGGCCCCACCAGCTTCCAACACTCTATCCCCCTCAAGATCTAAAGGCGGCTCGGAAACGAAAACAATTCTACTAACCCAACCTATCCCCTTCTTCTATTCTCTCACTTATTACACCTACCAAAACCATCCCAAAACCCAACTCTTCTCCCTCTTCCTGATTCTCACTTATTACACCTTCCTGGTTCTCACAAATCGCACCTTATCTACACACCACCTTGCAACATCAATGGAAAACATCTCCGAAGCTGATGAGGCACTTATCCAACGCTTTGTGGGCCTCAACACCGAAGACTCTGCTCTGGTCAAGGTTCCTGCTCAAGCGACCTCAAGTACAGATTGGTCCCTCTGCCTCATGGCTAAAATCTGGACAAGCCGTACAGTCAACGATTCCTCGGCACTGCAAGACAACATGTTCCGGGCTTGGGAGGTAAGCCCAGCAACAACCATGCGACAGGTGGCCAGGAATTGCTTCCTTGTGGAATTTGCGTCCTACTCGGATCTGGAAGCAGCTTTGCATGGTGGCCTCTGGTCATTTCGAGGGGACCTGATAACACTAAAGAAGGTTGGGTCCCAGGCAGATATCTCCGTAAACCATATCAATCATGCAGATGTATGGGTTCAATTCTACAATGTTCCCATGTATTAGTTAAATGATGAGGGATTATACCTGATGGCAAGAGCAGTCGGGGTGCCGGTTTCCAAACCAATTGAAGGATTTGTAGGAGGAAGGAGATTTGTTAAAGTCAGAATACACATCAAGGCCACGGAACCAATCAAGGACAAGGTATCGTTACAACACCCTCAGCTTAGAGAATTAAAAATTTCCTGTTACTATGAAAAGGTGTCAAGAGTTTGCAGATTTTGTGGGCTATTGGGCCACGAGATGAATACCTGCCCAGATAATTTGAGACTCAGCATGATTCTTTCAAGCCCAAGCCAGGAGGGTCGTTTTGACAACGCCAAGGTTCTGGCCCCAAAATTTGGAGCATGGATAACAAACTCCAGCCTCATTCCTTTGGAAGAGACAGACAAGCCCAAAAAGACCTTTAGCCGCAAAAATAAAGGAACTAATTCTGACCAAAGCCTCTCTGGCCCAAGTTTCACCTATACCCACCAGCTTCAAGTGACCCCAACTACTGACAGCCCCATCAATGACTACACTGTCAAGAACCTATCTCCCCCTCAGAAAAAGCCTAAGCCGGCGAGGCAGGTATCGCCGGCATCGGATTTATGAGTACATTGTCATGGAATTGTCGAGGTAGCGGGGGCACGACAATGACCACGTTAAATAGGTACCTCCGTTGCACTAGGGCACAAATCACATTTATTTCGGAAACAAGATGTGGAACCAAAATTGCGGAAAGAAGACTAAATCAAATGCCCTTGTGTAATTATGTTGTGGTTCCGTCAAGGGGTAAGTCGGGTGGACTGTGGTTAATGTGGGGGGATGAGTTTACGGTGGTTGTCAGAGAAAAGAGCAAGCACTTGATAGTGGCAGAATTTACACCAAAGGCACAGGGGGATTCTTGGCTGCTCGTTTGTACATATGGGGACCCATCTAGATCGGGTAATCTGGCAGTGTGGGATTGTATTGACGAGCATATAAGAAGGTAGGGCCTCCCAACATGCCTCATTGGAGATTTTAATGCTATCAGCAACCCATCAGAGAAACATGGAGGATGTTCAAAGTTCAAAGCACCAAATCTGGCTTTCCAAAATTGGGTCTCGACTATGGGTCTTGTGGACTTGGGCCACCACAGCCCCGCTTACACGTGGTCCAATAAGCAACCTGGTTTGGCTAATATCTCTCAAAGGCTGGACCGAGCAATGGCGACAATGACATGGCTTCTAAGGTTCCCGGAAACGGCGGTTTTCCACTTAGCAAGATTTAATAGTGATCATCTACCTATTTTGCTTCGTACTGACCCAAAAAGCGTGCAGCAAAGACCGCCATTTAGATGCAAAAATTAGTGGATATTAAGGAACGGGTTTGATCGGGTCTGTGAGGAGGCCGTGGCTAAAGGGGGCTCCAATTGGAACCTAACAAGAAGTCACTTTAAAAAGGAGGTGAGAGTATGGGTGGGCAAAGAGAACTCGCCATAGGCAATGTTGAACTCAGTGGAAAAAGAAATGCTAGAAGTAAATGACTCTGCTCCAACACAAGACAATATGGCCAAGGAAGCAGAGCTACGAAGGCAACATTCGGACATATTGTTACTAAATGAGAGATATTGGCACCAGAGGGCAAGAGTGGATTGGGCGGCTTTTGGAGATAATAATTCTAAGTTTTTCTACGCAACTGCAGTTGCTAGGAAGAGGAGGAATTCAATAAGATCAATCTTATTGGAGGATGAGAGTTGGCAGACAAATGAAAAAGGAATTCGGCAGGCTTTTCAAAATCATTTTGCAGAAATTTATAAAGGGGCAGTCACGGTTTCCGTTTATGAGGCCTTCCCTGAAAATCTACTTAACGGCCTGCCATGAATTCCAGAGTTAGTGCACTCAGCGCTGACGGCCCAACCAAATGAGCAGGAGGTTTACAAGGTGCTAATGTCTTTGGGCCCGGATAAAGCACCGGGCCCGAATGGGTTCAATGCCAAAATAGTACAGGTGAACTGGGCCGCGTTTAAAAGGCCTGTAATGGCAGAGGTTATGGAGTTCTTTGAAACAAACCGCATTCGTTCCAGGCAGAGAAATATCAGAAAACGTCGTCTACGCGAGGTACTGCACTCCTTTGGGGTGCAGTCTTACAAGAACAAGGAATTCTGCCTGAAACTGGATCTGTCGAAGGCTTTCGATCGCATGAGTTGGGAGTATCTCCAATCCATCCTTCCTCTCTATGGATTCCCACCAAAGTTCACAAATTGGATCATGGCGTGTGTTACTTCTGCTGAATTCTCAATTGTGATTAACGGAAAGGGGGACGGCTTCTTTAGGCCGAAGAGTGGGTTGAGGCAGGGGTGCGCGCTTTCCCCCTACCTCTTCATTCTCGGGATGGATTTACTGTCAAAAGGCTTGAACTACCTAACGAAGGCACAAATGTTAAAGGGGGTCAGAATTGCGCCATCAGCACCGCCGCTAACAAGTTGCATGTATGCCGATGATCTACTGTTGTTTGGTGCTGCATCAATGGAAGAAATTCAAAAGCTAATTGGGATGGTACAGATCTTCTCAGCAGTTTCTGGGCAGCGGGTGGGCCCAGAAAAAAGTCATATTTGGTTCAGTAGGTGTGTCATGGCAGAGGAAAGACAGTTAATCTCGGAGATGTTTCAAGTCCCTCAAACTCGGCCTCAGTCCGGTACTTGGGGGCTCCTGTTCAGACGACCAGAGAATTGTATGACTTCCTGATACAAAAGGTATTGTCCAGACTACAACCTTGGAAAGGCCGCTTGCTGTCATAGGCGGGGCGGCTGGTCTTCATCAATTCTGTTCTCACTGCGCTGCCAATATATCATATGGCTACTGTCAAACTACCAACACAGGTCACAAAGGTAATTACATCTCACATTAAGCGTTTCTTTTGAGGCAAATGGGAGGAAGGGAGATATATGGCATATGTGGCTTGGCATAAAATCACAATGCCTTTGGAATTGGGAGGTCTTGGGGTGAAGGATCTGGAGATCATGAATGATGCAATGGTTATGAAATTCCTGTGGAAAATAGCAGCGCAAGGGGAGGCTCAGTGGATCAGTATTGTTAGAGCAAAGTATCTACCAAGGAGTGCCATCTGGCACTCAAAAAGAACATACAGATGCTCATTATTTTGGAAGAGTATTATGAGGCAGAGGGATTCCTTAGTATCAATGATTTCCTGGTCAGTTGGGGATGGTTCTTTATACAAGGTTTTCGCAGATCCTTTGTTTCCAAATGCATTGACCTATTTGCCCTCAACTGGAGCGCAATAGAAACTGGTGCTGAAGGACCTGTGGCTAGAAGAGACGGGTCAATGAGATGATCAGAAAATAGTGGATTGTTTTGGATTTGAAGCATGTGTCACAATTATGTCCACTGTGGCGCCACCAAGGGAGGAGGCAGGAAGGAATAAATTGATATTCAGGGGATCCCAAAGTGACCTTTTCTCAGTGAACCGGGCATACAAATTATTAACGAAATTCACTGATGACCGGGGCAACTCAGACAAGGCACTCTGGGTAAAGGTATGGAAAGAGGGGGAGGTGCAACCAAGGGTCAGACTGCACATGTGGAAACTTATACATAATGCGATACCCTTGGGGAAAATTCTGGCGCAGCGAATAGGAAGAGGAGACAGTGAATGTGCATCATGTGGCCTGGAAGGAGAGGATGTCTCACACCTCTTGTTTAAATGTGATTTTGCTAGAGCATGCTGGATGGTGGGCCCTCTGTCATTGCGATCAGGGGAATTGCCGCAGGAACTGAAGGAAGTGGTGAGGGGTCTCCAACAGGACTTTACATCAGCTGATTGGAGTAATTTCCTGAATTCAGCATGGGCCTTGTGGAGGTGCCGTAATGACAAAGCCTACTCAGGAATGGAGCCAACACTGGCCAAATTCTTGCACTATTTTCACACCATCTCATACGAGGCCAGAATGGCACAAGCGGTTAGGCGGAGCAGTACCCACTATACAGCAGCACAGGGAATTAGCCATCATGAGGAAGAAGGGATAACCCACAAAGCGTGTGTTAATGGGTCTTGGCAGCAGGCATGGTCAGGGGGTATTGGATTTTTTATTTTTCAGGGTAGCTCACTGGTACAATTTCATTCAGCACACGCTCGAGCTTGCAGTGCGGTTATGGCTGAAGCTAGGCTCTACTGGTAGCAATGGAACAGGTCCTACAGTTGAACATTACCAGTTGTGCTTTCTACACTGATTGCCTCTCTATTGTGAAATGGTGTTCTAACATAGGCCCGCCGGTACAAGCTGATTGGATGGCCTCTCAAGAATGTTTTCAGATTTGGAAAATTATGAAGAATAACAAAGGCTTTCTCTGTACCTACTTATGAAGGTGCCAAAATGACATGGCAGACAGTTTGGCAAGGCTGGGACGCATTGAAGGATGGAACTGCAGTGGCTACACTTTCCCTTTGTTTAGAGTTTTAAATTAAAAGATAGGTAGAGATTATGGTAGTAGTTTTTCTGTGGTAAGCATTTCTTGTTTTTGTTTTAGGCAGTTTCTAATGGTTCAAGCTATACAAATGCTATTTCGCAGCATATCTCTCTGTAAAACCTCAACTCCTTTAAAGGGGGCTTTATCAATATATTAATGCCCAAGGGCTTTCAAAGCAAAAATAATAATAATAATAATAATCATTAATTTATTATTATTTTTATTTCAATTATTAAATAATTCTCATTTAATGCATAATCAGTAAGTTGACCATGAATCAAGATTGAAAAAATCGGTAGGAATTGGTCGAATCAAATCAAAAACTCAAATTTTTAAAATATTTATTAAGAAAAAAATTAATCTATTGCATTCTGTTCGGCAACAAAGGATTAAGAGTGAAAGATTAAACTTAAGGAGCGCTAAGGAACCGATGTTCAGTTGTCTTAATCCGTTGGTGAAGGATTAAGCGCTTAAGGAGGGGGTATATATAGGTGCCTTAAGGTCCGGGCAGGGGATTAATTAAGATCCGGACAAAAGGAGGTTCAAGTAGGTGTTCTTAATCCACACTATGGAATTAGTGTTCGGCAGAATTAAGCGGCTAAGGAAGCTAAAGAAAACGAATTAAGCCTTAAGGAACCTTAATCCATGCTTGCCAAACAACCCCAATTGTCTCACTATCAGATTACTCTCCTCTTGTCACTATATTTCGAAATAGATTGATAATAAAACTCTATCAAATTTACAGCGATTCAGCAAATTTAACTCATTGAGAGATTTAACTCCGTCTGTGTAGTTTCTACACAGCCTGTCCCAAGCCAGAAAAAAGAAAGAGAGTTCATGATAGGCTTGACGAGCCAGCGGTAAAAATAAAACAGTCTCTTTATGGAAATGAAACCCTCACGAATTGGGCAAGAGTAGTACTAGGATGGGTGACCTCCTGGGAAGTCCCTGTGTTGCGATTTCAATTGAGTTTCATTTCTAGCTTACCCTAACTTGTTTGGGAATCAAGGCTTTAAAGAAGAAGAAGGAGGAATAGGCAAAACTCAAATACAAAAGTAGAAAAAAAAACCCCACATGCAAGCCAACTATATACGAATTTGGTATCATTTATCAGCTAAGGGTAGGCGGTTGCCTACCCTGGATGTATGTGGTTACCAGTGACGTAGTTAGAATTTTCATCAGAGGTAGGCAAAAAAAAATGTTACAATCAAGATTTTCATCACCAGCTCCGCATAGCTCGTCTCTGCACAGCCACAGCTGCAACTCATGATTTTTCTTTCTTTGTAGTTTTTCTTTCTTAGATGGTGAGAAAATGAATACACGAAGAAGAGGTTTTGAGAGAACACAATATAGTGGCTAGCGAAGGGGAGAGGGGGGTGTCCGATGCCCATCGGATCAGAGTCCTGTTCGATGGGTGATTTCTACTGTTCGATTCACTTCAAAATCTATGCGCATCACTTCAAGATCCGTGCCTTTTGCTTTAATATCCGTGCGCATAGATCTTGAAATAGATCGGACGGTAGAAGCCACCCATCGAACACTGTTTTGGTCCGATGGGCATCGAACACCCTCCTCTCCCCTAGCAAAGAAGGTTTGTAGGTTAGGGTTTACGTCAGAGCGCCAGGGTCAAGCATGACTCTGAAAATCAAAATCAAAATTAGAATCGATAAGAATAGGACAAATTGAATTGGAAATTTGAATTTTTTTTTCAAAGAAAACTTGTTTTATAAAAAAAAGAAATAGGAAAAGAATTGTAAAAAAATTTATTGTTGAAAATTTATATTAACTCAAAAGAATCCACCTATATAATATAATACAATTATTTTGTAAAAAAAATAATTTTCTCATTTATTTATTTATTTTTCTTAGATAAAATTCAGGTCCATAAAAGTGGTTTGCAGCAAACCATGTACTGTACTCGATACTTTGTTGAGTACATAGCTAATTGTTGTTTGCTCCTTTTATATGTTTATCAAGTACATTCTTGTAATACCCTTTGTTTAATACTTTATTTTTTTTTAATTTTGAGATCAAAGGGTTGTTTATTTTATTTTTTTTGGTTAACACTGCCCTTGGGCTATTTCATTATCAGAAGATCACAGATTACAGGGTACATCCTTTTTATTTTGCCTAGCAAATTGTAAAGCTGCACATTCTTAATTATATAGTGTTTAGCTAGCATCCATCCTAAACAGCAGAGAAGAAGGGGTATGTATGCCCCTTGTATTGATCAAACTGCCCTGATCGTGCCACATTGGCCAACAGGTGGGCCTTATAGTTATCTTCTCTTGATATGTAGACGCATTTGTAACGGCCATTGGATTTTAAGAGTCTCGGAATACGCATTACTTTATAGTAAGATCTCCAATCTGCCGCCTGTGCAGCCTGCGTTAGTCCATCAAGGTGTAGGAATTTTACCAGTATCTCTGAATCAGAGTAGAAGGTGCATTCTTCAGTGTGTCTGTTGATAGCATTCTGGATCGCCATGAGGAGCGCAACAACCTCCATGTGGAAGGGTGAAATTTCTTTGCTGTAAGCCACAACTTTATAATTCTCCAACATCCCAGTTTTTTCAAAGACATAAACTGCCCCTCCTCTTCTCATTATCGAACGAACCATCGACCCAACAACAGGAACCTGACCCCAGGTTCAACATAGCACAAGGGTAAGATGTAACCTCCCTAGCATCCTGGGATGATTGTGTTAGGGGTTCTCTTAGGTCACCGGACATCGCCAAAGCTCACACAACAGTACCCTCTGGACAGCAGATTTTGCCCTGAAACAAGGCCTCACATCTTGCCTCCAAATGCCCCATGCCAGTATCATGAACGTAGCATGAGGACAGTGAAACAACATGTGCATGATGAAGGGCTATTTAAGTGCTGCAAACCACTATAGTTGTGCATTTGAATTTCTTTTTAATGAATTAGGTGTTGCAACTCACTGTACTCTTTTTGTCTCCTTACTTCTTTTAATACATTATTTTTCAGGCCCATAAAAGTCGGCTCATTCACTTAAACCAACTAAAAATGACCCCACTTGTCAGAGTCATCTTCTATTATCATTCTGTTTCATTCCTTCCTTCCTTCCTGAAACGACAGATCGACACAGCTGTGAAATATAAGCTGCAAGATTTTTACAGGGTAGGCAACGAACCTTATTAGGGGTAGACAAGGACGCTTAACTGAAATAGTAAATAGGTTAATTTTCATATACTCAAACATATTTTTTCAAAATCCAGGAGTAGACAACTGCCTGCCTACTCCTAGATGAGTGTAGCTTCGCCTCTAGTGGCTATGCTACTGAACACATTGTTATTTTATCAATGTAGTAATTTATAGTGGAGAAACTTTTTATTTAACTGTTTTGTTTAAAGCAGGGTATCAGAGCCAGCTTTGTGTTTCCTGTGTTTAGGGGCAGATTTACACTTAGTTCAGGGAGTGCTAAGCCACTCCATGATTTTGAAATTTTTAATCACGTATATTGAAATTTAATTGATTTTTTTCTCAAGTTTGTATATAGTTCAGCCCCCTTCATAAAATAAAAGATGTGTGATTGTAGTATAGTGGTTAAGACTATTTTGTACTTGAGAGATCTTGAGTTTAAATTCCACTAACCATAAATTAATAATTATGCATTTTAATTTTCAACTTCTTCTAACTAAAAATTCTACTTGTAGTCTAATTACTGCAGCATAGATAGGACAGAATCAGGAAAACTCTTTCGTTCTTAAAAGTTGGTACAGCTAATTCCATTCTTTGAGGCGTCCACGAAATTGGACAATGGGACTAGATGGAGGCGGACGACATCAGGGCTGTTCACTTGTGCTTATGCAGCAATGCATCATACAAGAGTTATATCATCCACACAAACAGGAGCGGATCTAAAGCCATTCAAAAGGTAGCTAAGTCACCCCTATGATTTTTAAAATTTTAGTTATGTATATTAAAGTTTAATTGAATTTTATTTTTTTTGGAACAATTTATATAATCCAGCCCTCCTCATTGATATCACATGTTTGCTTGTTATCTAGTGGTAAGAGGTTATGTTATGATTGTGGAGAGCATGTGTTTAATTCTCACTAGCCACAATTTGTGCACTTTAATTTTTAGCCACCCTAACAATATTTTTTAGTTCTGCCCCTGGACACAAAGAACTATCTGGAAGATGCAGGTGCCAATGAAAGTCAAGATTTTCATCTGACTAATGTTGGAAAACAAAATACTTACGCAAGAGATATTAATAAGAAGATGATGCAACATATATATTGGATGCCATATGTGAAACTCGATAGACATAGACGAGAGCTCATCTCATGTGGGAGTGTACCTTCTCGTCACGATTTTGGAGAGGCCTCATTGCATAGTTCAGCTTCGCCATAGTACTAATCAATTGTCACATCATTGCTCAGGTATGGAATAAGGGTCGGAGCAACCTCCCTTCGAGGGAGAAATCGAATTGGGGTGTAGTTTGGGCTGCTGGGGCATGGACATTATGGAGAGAGAGAGGAATAGGAGACTCTTATCTACGAAAAGTCATTCGGTGCATCTTTTAATAAATGATACATCCATCGAAGTTGTTTTTTTGGGTTGGATCAGGTGAGGAGAATTAGTGGGGGAAACTTCGCTGGTTGGTATTGTGTTATGCTTACAACAAAAATTTCAATTTGATTTTCTAATTAATCTCTATGAGAGGCTTGTAAATATTTGTAATTAAACCTCTTTTTTTTATCTAATATATTTGTTGGCGCTTTGCCGCCAACTATAAAAAAAAAATAAAAAAAAAACTCCTTCTAACTGAATTTTCTAGTTCCGTCTCTGTATATAAAATAACACAATTCAATTCTTATCTTAACAAATTCAAATTTAATTTCGAATAAAGCATCTAACATTTTTTATATGACTTGTTAAAAACATTTTATGTGACATTTGTTGTAAATTGAAGAATATATAGGACAGGGTTACGGTGCTACGCGTAGCATAGAGCACTTCCGTGCAACAGCTCAAAATTTGAGTTTTTAAAATCCTAACGGTCGATCCGAACCGTTAGATGTGTTCTCCATATTGAAATGTGCTTCGAGACCAAATTTTATATTTTTTGGATTTTTTTTTTACTATTTATTAAGCCACTTTGAAAATCATTGATCCAACGGTGGCTTAACCAAACAGTGAAACCATTGGATCAGCGATTTTCAAAGTAACTTAATAAATAGTAAAAAAAATCCAAAAAATATAAAATTTGGTCTCCAAGCATATTTCAATATGTAGAACACATCTAACAGTTTGGATCAACTGTTAGGATTTTAAAAACTCAAATTTTGAGCCGTTGCACGGAAGTGCTCTATGCTACGGGTAGCATATTAGCAATTTTCTATATATATATATATATATATATATATATATATATTTATTTTGCAAACAAGTTCGTAGGTATTATATCACATTCCCCTTCCCATATTCCATGATTTTCATGATTTATATATAGAGGCTAATCCTAATGAAAATCAATCCAAATTAAGTGGGTATATATGTATGACTATGACCTGTGTATTGCCATCCTTGATTTCTCCAATTGAAGAGCATATTTGAAATGCAAATTAGATGTGTAGGAGATGAGGTTAACATTACTTTTCAAATGTAAATTAATTAAGTTGTCGATCATGAGATTAATGACCTAAAACCGGACTCCATAGGAATTCACTCCATATAGATTATAGACGATGCATTCTCTCTCTCGTTTTATTTACCGGCCCGGTAGAGACAAAATGGGCTGTAAGTCTGTAACAGTAACAGGCTCCGCTCAGCACTACATATCTAAGTCTAACTAACCTCCACGATTGCCTACAAGCTGTTAGTTGATTGGCTTGGTTTACACACATCTATTGCCACCTCATGTGTCAATCTCATTCCGTAGGAATTTATCGTGTAAATTAATGTCACTATTATTAAATTCTGCTTTATTGCACATTGCACTCCAAGAGTCACAGGGACATCTGATATTCTGTATCAATAACTGCCCCGTGTGCCGTGCATGACAAATCCCAAGTCATAACTCATAAAGAGTTAAAGACCTCCACTCCATAAAGATAATTCATTTCATTCTTGTCCGTTGTATAATTTTATATTGGACGATTAGCAACATAACATCCGATTTCAGTTTCTCTCTGTCCTTTTCTTGAAATGTCTAAATATCTACTTGGGCGCGGAACTCTAAGCCTGCACAATACCATGAGCTGATAAATGGGCCCCAGTAACAAAATAAGCCAATGGCGCCTACCAGATGGTGTTTTGGGTTTAAAAAGGTTTTGAAATTAAGCGACAACTGCCCCGTCGCAGTGCCACTGCCTACTGCTCGAAAGAGAACCTGCGCAGAAAGAGAAAACGGAAACAGGCAGAACCGAAAATGGAAACAAATTATTAAGTGATGGAGAAGAAACAAGACACCCAAGAGCCCCCCTCTAACAAAAATAAAAAAGAGCAATATAGAATTGGAAGAGGAAAGAAACAATATAGAGAGAGAGAGAGAGAATAAAAGTGATGGAGAAAGAACCACAGTCGACTCACTCCAATCTCTCTCGCGGTCGCGGCGACGATGCCACCATTGTTTTCAGCAAACTTGAGATTCCTCGACTCAAATCCATTAAGACGGATCTCCAAGGAGGATCCGACCCGTCATCTCCCAGAACCCTAGCCCCTAACGTTAACGTTAACCCCGAAGCTAATAATAATTTCTTCAAGACGAGGCTGTGCAACAATTTTACCAACAAGGGTTCCTGCGGGTACGGCAACGAGTGCACCTTTGCTCATGGCATGGAGGAGTTGCGCAACAGCAAGATGTGCTCGTGGGAAGGGCGAATTAGGGTTTGCAAGATGCATATGAGGAGCGGGAAGTGCAGTTACGGAGCGAACTGTAGCTACTTGCATGTCCAGACTGGGGAGGGGGAGGGGGAGGGGGAGGGGGCAACTGCCGCTGATCACGATAAGATGAAGCGCACGGGTACGGGTACGGGTACTTTTTGCAAGACAAATCCCTGCTTCAGTTGGAGAACCTCAGGGAGGTGCTCTTATGGTGCTTATTGCAGATTTATTCATGCTAATGCTAATGCTATCTATCAAGGTACGTCCGTCATCCTCTGGAAAATACATGTTCTTCTTTTCTCAGATAGAGCACCTGAAAAACAATATTTTCCTTCAAAATTTTTTAGAACACGGCCATTGGGGGCCCATGGGCTCATCTCATGACGTCATTTCTTCACTTTTTCTCTCCTCCATTTTCATATTTCAAAATTAAGAATATTAATTTCCTCATGTCACATTTCTAAACTTTTCTCAATCACTAATCAATATTGACCAAATTGGTAATATCTTCAGAATGAGAAACTGTATAATTTCAGACTTTAACATTTGAAAATTGAAAATTACATAATTGCATTCTTAAAATTTTCAATTACAGTTTACAAAATTAATTTGTTATTATAATGATTTGTTTTAAGTTGAAGGAGATGATACCGAATTTTGGCTCCACAATTTTTGGAACTAAATATTCAGTAATATTATTGAAATTTAAATTTAATTACAAAATAATGAATTTGAAAAATTAAGAATATGAAAATTTGATTTTTGTAATTAGCAAACTATGTTCTTCGAATGACATCACTCTTTCACATTTTGTTCACAAAATATAAAATAGAAAATTAAGTTGCTTTCCACATATATGAAAATTTCATAAATATGCTCATGAAATTATGAAATTGAGAGTTTTCAATTGGGGGTTGTGAATATCAAATTTGAGAAATGAGAGAACAAGGAAAATTGGGGGAAGATATATTTCTTAAGATTAAGATCATCAGTCCTAATTAATTATGGGACTCTCTAGAAAAAACTTTGCGGTGGGAATTTTATTCAACTTTTATAAAAGGCATTCTTGTAAAATTAATATGCATCTGCATTTTCATTTGTGATTAAGCTTAATGGTTCTACCTAAATATGACAGACATTAATTGTTCTTTTTCCCTGTTTTGCTGACTGCTGAGAGTTCTAACATCTAATACCACAACTTAGCCCTTTTTTCTCCTTCAACTACTTACCAAATACTAATTTTAATACATTTACCATATGGCAAAATACAAAGTTTTATCAATTTATATATTTTGTTGCTGGTATATAGCCATACATGATAATTTAGACAATATTACTCAAATCAAATTGAAAATTTGGCTATGAAACCTAACACAAGTTCAAATGTATCTCGGAAAAAGGTTGTGACCCAAGAAGAGATGGTTGCGTTCATTTGACTGCAACATTTTAACTTCAATTTTTTTTTTTTTAAACAATGTGTCAAACTTGTGTAAGTTTGATGTTTTTTTCATGAGTGAGTCTATGGTACTATGCATAGCATGAGTTGGTCTATAATACAGATCAATATTTTCATTTTTAAAATCCTAACGGTTGATCCGAACCGTTCAACATGATTTTCATATGAATATGTACTTGCAAACTGAATTTTATATTTTTAAGAATTTTTTACTATTTTTAATATATGTAGAAAATCACTGTTTTTGGATGGTCCAGAATTTTTCAGATAAAATGATTTTCTACCTATCTTAAAAAATAGTAAAAAAAATCTAAACAATGTAAAATTCGGTCTGCAGGTATATATTCATATGGGAATCATGTTGAACGGTTCGGGTCGATAGTTAAAATTTTAAAAATAAAAATATTAATCCGTATTACGGACCAACCCGTGATATGCATAGTACCATAGAGTCACTCTTTTTTTTTATTATTAACCTAAAAAAAGAAAATGTCAAAAAAAGGTTTCTGCTTCCTCTGCTACTGATCTTGACTATTTGGCAACCATTTACCAAATATATAAAATCAGGAAAAGAAATCAAAAGAAAAGGATCTTCCCATGAATAAGGGGTTCAAATCTTTTGATCACCTCTCTAGGAAAGCAAAAACACTGTAACCATGTCTGTACGCTTACATGCATGTTGGCATTAAACTTCATCTTTTATCGATCGATCAGATTACTACGTACGTACATATATAACAGATCGATCATTGTCAATTAATTCACCTGTTAATGATCTGCATTTATTAATTAATTAGATTCAAAGAAAACAGGAGGCGGTGTGGAGGCCGAAGGAGGTGATAAAAGTAGTGAATTAGCTCTTGAGGGTTGTTCAAGGTCTAGAATTAGCATCTTTTCCTTGAAGCCAACAGTGGTTAAGGTTCCTAGCCGCCTGAAGAGCGGGTCCGAGAAATTGAAACAAATTAAAAAGGTAGATGGAATATATGGGGACTGGCTCGACTAAAATTTATTCTCAGATTTATTGAAAATCATTTCATTTCATTTCCTAGGAAAGAAATTAATGAACAACTTACTTTTGCATATGTATGTGCAATACTAGAGTACTGAAGTATATTTTCCTTAGAAATTAATACCTTTGATTATTGAACATATGCAAAAGCTCTCATCCATTAATTGAAAATAGTATATTTTCTTTTCTTTCTTGTTCTTTGCTCTTTTTTTTTAGTTAAATCTTGCCGAGGAAGCGATCGAGATAGTAATTAAATTTTCATATATATGTACCTTTAAAATTTGTGTATTTCAGCAAGAACCATTTTTTGAATTTTATAGTTATTTTAGTAGGCAATGTTAATTATGTGCTTGGCAGTTCATTTTATATCTTGCAGTTTGCAATATTAATATTTCTGTCAACGAAAAATATATGAACGAAAAAGAATAGAGGGTTAATTGCTAAGTACTGTCGTTCATAATTCCAGTTCATCCATGACTCTTCAATAATTTTATGTGATAAATATAATTTTAAACTATTTATTATTATAATATATATCTGACTACTAATTGTTGTTGAAACCATTAATTGCTTATAAATATTGTACTCATTGTCGTAAATCTTATAAATATTTGCAACTGGATTAATTAGTACTGGAAATTCCACCATTGCTAGTTTAATTTCTGGTATTGAGTTTAGAACTTGCTCGAGTTGCTCTAGCTACTAGTAGTTTAGTTCAAGTTTTTTTAATTGCAACCTATAATATGGGGTTGACCTATTTTAGAACGATCGATGTATTAGTCTAACATGTTCTTTTTCTTTAATAAATATAAATCTTTTAAATTAAATTTCTAATATTAAGTCAATTTCAGAAATTATGAAGATACCGAATTAAATCCCCAATTCATACACATTTTAATTTAGTTGAAAAAAAATGTATTTAATTAGTGATTTAAAAGTTCAATCCTTCAACAAATTTCCATTTAAGAGTCCGGCCGGTTCTTTTTCCTTTACTAAAAAAATTAAACTTGGTACATATATGGTTTCAAAATCCAACGACAATTAACCCACAACACAAATTCCATGAGATTTTTTGAGATTTTAAGCAAGCTGTGATTTTTGTTTTTTACCCATCTTTTCTTTCCTATGAGTGCAAATTAATTCATAGAAAAATAAAAACAAGTCTAAATTAATTTTTTTTTTCCCCTCTTGGTGTTACACGTACGAGCAACTAATAAGCTTATTTGAAGATTCACGCTAACACAATTACAATACCACCAATGAGATAAAGCAATCAGATGATAACACACTTGTAAATCTAATATTTCTCTTTCAAGTATATAGACTTTAGGTGATTTTTTATACGATTTTCCTTATGATATCTTGAAAATGGTGTAAATGTTTACATTCTTTTTAAAAGAAGAGATCGATGTAAAATTTTCTGTTCTCACTATGAAAAAAAGATGCAGAGACTTAAATTGCTTATTTTGTGTTTCACTTTTTGTGTCTCCATCATGTTTTCATTTGTAAAACTTTAAAACTTCAAAATAACATTATTAGATGCGATCTACATCCTTTTTTTTTTTTTTTCTATACATACATAAAAGATTATGACATTTCAACTTTGTTTTGATTGTTATAATTTATAGAGAACTTGTCAAAATACACAAATGTGAATAATTTCTGGACGTTAATTTTTTAATTTATTGTTTCATATAAAAATAAAATCGAAAAGTGATAATTTTTATGTGCTTATAGTGAAAATAACATAGATGACTATAACAGTTTTATTTTGATATATAAATTTTAGAATTATTAGAAATTAAAAAAATAAATGTGTGATAGAGCCACGCATTTGAACCGAGTCACTATAATATCATTACTTTTCTTCTTCTTCTTAATTTGACAATTGGAATTTTTTATTTCATTTTGTTTATTTGTTGGATGTTTTTCATAGAAAATTAATTCTTGTTTTTGTAAAGGAATTTGTTTTTGATATATTGTTGTTTATTTTTATTTTAGTATAGAAATATAATAATGTCATTAATTATTGTTAGTTTTGAATAATAATATCGAAACATTAAACTAAAATGGCTAAATATTTGAAATCTGACATATATATATTCCAACCATAAGTGTCATGCATTGAACGATTCGTTTTGAAACTTGTCTATCGATCTCATACCAATGAAATTCCATAAATCATATTATGAAATTTCATACCCTTAAAATTTTATGCAATTCTGCGTACGCCGAACATGTCGTAAGTTGACTGTATCAGATGTCATCTTCAGTGTATCTAAATACTATCATTTATTTAATTGAAAACTATATATGTTAAATAAAATAATTGGGAATCCAACGAGAGGCGATGCACAGAATCGATCCGAGTAAATAAAATTGAATTTTTAGTATCCGAATATTGTGGATTTATTGGACAATTATAATTAAACATTGAATTCCATCGTATGGTGGCCTGCAACAAAACAAATTCCCTTGTGGATGATTTCAAATTAATTAAATTAAATTAAATATCACAGCTCCTTAGCTTAGTCCTTATGCGCTTCACGTAATCACGTCTCATGTTGTGTATAATTTCGACCACATTAATTAATTTATACTATTTTCGGCCAATTGGTTCAATTTTTAAACCCTGACAGCCTGTCATTTTAATTACGAATTCCATATATAGTCCAGATTCAATGTGCTTTGCGCGGATCGAGTAGTAGTGCTTAACTAACTATCCGCAATTAATTGTACAACTCCTACAACGTGCATGCGGCGCCTATAAATATAATGGCTCTCTCTTTATATAATTAACGCATGGTAATATTATTTATTGTTATCATCTTTAAAATTTAAAATTTAGTACAACTAGGGTGCTCCTAAGTTCTGAACTCAACTCTAAAACCTATCAGATTGATTTCAACCTTCAAACGACGAATTTAAACTGTGTTGAAATTCTTCTACCTTACGAGTGATGCGTCTACATGCAAAAATTTGAAAGTTTCAAACTAATTTTCTATAGAGACAAGTGGTCAAAATGTATCTAAAAAATGAATGCATTAAAATTAATTTATAAACCTTCTAATTTTGACCACTTGACTTTATACTAAATTAATTCAAAACTTTAAAATTTTCATATGTATACACATCACTCATAAGGTAGAAAAATTTCAACGTTTAAATTCGTTGTTTGAAGACAATATGATAGATATAAAATGACATGTAACAAATAAGTGATATGTTGTCTCAAGAGCACTACAAAAAAGACAATCTATACTACTTTACCATCTCCTATGTTGGATATTATATTTTTACTAATCTTATTTTATCTAAGCAACTATACAAAAATCTTAATTAATTTTAAGAGATATCTTAGCATGCCGAGTATGAAATATATTATTTGGAATCCCTCTAAATCAAAGTCAAGTATGTAAGGATTTGACAGTGAATAAACTAGAGGCATTTCATCTCCATATAATTTTATCTGGTACTTTCGAGAACGAATGGTACTCTTGAGAAATTTGAACAAAATGGAGAATTAGTGATACAGTAATTATTATTTATGTAATTAACTCAAAAATATTATGACCATCAACTCATAGGTATTGGGAGTTAGACTTTCAAGTTAGAATCTGTATCCTTTGCATTAACTCAAATTTTGACTTAATGTTCTCGGGAGTCCAATCAGGATCTGGGTCAATTCGGCCCAAAATGGAATGGACGGAACTCCTTCAATATTCTTGCCAACATGGATCAAACAGTCTAGATTCATTCTACATTAACTCAAAATTTGAGTTATTACAGAAGATACAAATTCTTTAATTTATAAAGATCAAATGTAAATAATAATTAATTATATAAATTTTTTCTGCTACGAACGAAATTAATTATATTACCTCTAACATTTTACTCTAAATTATATAAAAAATTATACATAAATACATAATTATTAAAAAACAATGAGATCAATAATTGATCCATTCAATAAAAATAACTCCGCCTCTGCCTCTGCTTAGGTATATATCTTTATTGCTATGAATCTATGATACAAGTAAAGTAAAGATGAATATATATTTATTTAATACTAATTATAGGAGTTGAACTAAATCACAGCTCAGCTTGGACAGTGTGGTACTAAATCACAGCTCAGCTCGCACAACTGTCTACTTGAATGTGTAGCACAGCTTGCTAATAAATCACAGCAACAAAGGATCCGAAGTGTGAACCATGGGTCCATGGCCCGCCTCTCGCTCTCGGACAGTTTTATTAACGCGACCCTGCATTCCCGATTCCCGTCCCTCATCCCTCTCTCTCAAATCCTCCTACCTAAGTATTTATTATTCCTCTCCCTCACACACACTCGACGGAAACTGTCATGAATTTCCTGCGCGGTTCATATACGCAACAACAACAACAACAACAAATTTACAACTTTAAGAGCGACAGCAACAGCAACAGCAATGTCAGCAATGGCAGCAGCATCTCATCTTCCGGAAGGTCAAGCATCATCTCTAACCTCAGCGTTGGAGACCCAGTTGCCCACGACAACATGGTTTACGTCGCCATGGGGAAGGAAGCCAGAGACTGGAAACCCAATTTTGCGTGGGTGATGCAAAATGTACCCAGAACCAAGCAGATCACAATTCTACACATCCACCAACCTTCTAAGGCTATCCCCATGACTGTCTATGGAGGTTCGATCGATTAACTAACTTACCTAAGTTTCTCATCTTAATTTGATTTGATACAGAAAGAAATTAGTAAATTCTCATCTCACTGTTTTTTTATTTATTTATTTATTGTACATGCATGAAAATTAAGTTACTTGGGTAGACTAGTATAATGCACATGAGCTGCTTGACAGAATGCCATTAATTAAAGGTAGCCTTGGCAAAGACAGATGTATGTATGTTTGAGTTTGACTAACATTTTAATTATTGAATCTACTCTCGGTGCCCGAGATACTACCTTGCCTATTAATTGTTCCTTCCGTGTTTTAATTTATTTCTGCCTTGTTCATATATTATTTTGCCTGGATTTGACTTTAAATGAGCAGAGCATCTAATGCAATCATTTCATTTAACCAGATTAGATTTAAAAGGCCCAGATAGCTAGTGTATCCATATTACCATACTTTTATGCAGGTTATTACACTTAGCTTCATTTTTTTGTTTTGTGAACTTTCCATTAACTCGTTCTTTATTTGTACATGTAGTGGTAGGATGGGTACCAGCTGATCAAGTTACTGCCAAAGAAGTGGCAGCTTACCGAAAAGTTGAGACTGAGAAGATGAATAAAACCATGAGTACCTACATGTCCATGTTTGCTCGTTTCAAGGTCCATTTGCTTTCTTCTTCTTTATGGTTTATTGATATCAACGTCCAATAGTGCTTAAATTTAAATAGGAATAGTGCCAATATGCTATATTGATTTATTGTTATCAATCTCCAAGTAGGAATATTTAAGGTTTATTGTTATTTCTCTCTTTTATTTAAGGTCTATTGTTATCAATGTCCAATAGGAATAATGCTGACATGCTAGTTGTATTGCCATCAAAATTGACCAGTTAATTACTAAATATGTTACGGTGATAGGTAAAACTATATTGGTTTCGATCCTACTTGAGATGGTGCATCTATTAATAAAGTAACTTCTAAAGTTAAATCAAACAGGAAAGAAATAAAAAAAAGATAACAAAAACAAACCCTAAACCCTAAACCCTAAAAACAGAACAATGTTTGACAAACGGAATAAAATTTCTCCCTACCACCAGTTAAAGGTCCTATAAGTATCAATGTCGAGTATCACATTCCCAAAATTATTGTCTGCATTTTTTGTATTTTGATATTTGTAGAACTTTTTCTCATTTTGTAACAGATAAAGCCCGAGAAGCTTATAATTGAGAGTGAAGACATTGCTGAAGGGTTGCTTTCGGTCATGACCAGGCACAGTATCACTGAGCTTGTTATGGGTGCTGGCGCAGACAAAACCTATTCAAAGTACATCCTATTTTCTTAAACCATAAAATATTTGTCAGTAATCCTTTTGGCTAAATGACAGAATACCACCTTTCTCGCCAACCCCTGACCTGCCCCCTATTGGGCCAAAAAGATAAAAGATAAAAAAACATGACTTCGTTCATTATATTGTGTTTTAAATGTACGTGACTTTTTGAAAATTAAAATCTACTCAGAACAATGAAGGCTCCAGTTTCACCGACAGCTCTGACTGTACAAGCTCGAGCTGATCTGGCATGCAAAATCTGGTTTGTCTGTAATGGGAAGTTAATTTGCACTAGGTATGCCAACTAGATCTGTTTTTGTTCTTTTAAGGTATTTCACTCGTACAGATGCCAACCCAAGTAGTCCATTTTTCGATTTAATTCTTAATAGCTTTATTGAGGCTTACGGATAAAAAAAGTTGTGAGATAACACTTGTCAAAGTTACCAGAATTGGTCACTAGCACCAGAATTTTGCTGCCCAAACATGGACTGTCCACTAAGCTTTATCTGTTTTAAGCTTTAGATCTGGACTGTCCTTTAGTTCTTAAATCCAATGGTTTATGTTAGATTCAAGATTGTCAACTGATGGCTCCTCTTTTATAAATGTGTCTACAGAGTTAAAACAGATTCTCTGCACTTTTTGTTTATCTTATTATCCTGAGATCTATAATTTTGTTTGCAATCTCAATAGGGAACCTTATGCACCCCCTGTAAGTGTCTCTACAGTAACCGGTTCCCAGAAGTCTGCTGGCCAAAACCCTAAAGGGAGTCAATCAGATAGAATGCCTTCACATGGTTCAGTTCAATCAGTCTCTCCTCTCTCTAGTCCTATGGATGATAGGTACCGAGGGTCAAGATCTGACCATCTTGATGAGACAGTCATGTCAGGAGCCACATCACCATATACTGAACTCAGTAGGGTCTCAAGTTCAAGCAGTCTTGTAGTGGACATATGGGATGGAAAACCACAGAATAGAAATTTTAGTGGTGAGGAGCCTTATCAGGTGTCTGGCAGGAAATCAGGGCCTGGCACTGGTGACCAAGGCAGGAACTATTACCGAGAAGGCTATAAAACCCATCAGGTTGCTCACAACCTACTAATATTTAAGAACTTTTCACTGTTTTTAACAACTAGCTGCTTCAAAATCTTAATCCATTTGGATTAAGGTCGTCTTTTGTCCGTTCATATGTATTGAGAGAGCTAAAAAAAGGGGCAAATTTCATGAATGGGCCTTAAAAACCTTGAAATTATGTATTTCCCCTCTAAAATTCATTACATCAATTTTACCCTTATGAATTTCAAACACTCACAAATTCACCCAATTTATTGATTTTCAATTAAAACTCATTTTAAATTTATAAAGTACTCATTTGACCCTTTATTAGAAAATAAAAGTATGTGGTCGGTGTAAGAAAAAAGTTTTGATTTCTGATCGATTTCCGAGGACAAATAATTCATTTTTCTACTTGTGACACATACACGGTCGCTTTTAGCCATATGCTAGTGTGTGCATCACAAGTAATAAAAAAATGAACCATTTGCTCTCAAAACCGACCAATTAGAAGACTAAATATTTTTCTTAAACATATTACATATTTTTTATTTTTTAAAAGGGTAAATGGGCACTTTATAAGCTTAAAATGAGTTTTAATAAAAAAAAAGCCAATAAATTGGGTAAAGTTGTGAGTTTTTGAATTTTAGAAGGCTAAATATGATATTATGAATTTTAGAGGGGGAATATGTAATTTCGATGTTTTTGAGGAGCATACAAGAAATTCCCTCTAAAAGAAAAGATCTCCTGGCTTATGTTGATAAATTAGCTAGAAATTGTGAGCCTAGTAGAGTATTCTCAAAACTAGGAGCCTGATGGGAAATTCAGATATATAGTTAACAAAGGTATTTTGCAAGAAGATTGAGATACTAGAGGCAGTTAGTAGCTTTATACTAAAAAAGTAGCACATTTAGTTTTTCTGAAGAACATGCTAGCTGTCTATTTTAACCACCAAGCTTTGCAGTACCCATCAATTATTCATTGTATGCCCGCTTATAAGATAAGCAAAGACCTTACAGAAGAAATAAAACCAGCAAAATAACAGCTATTTTAGTGTTAAGCACATGAAAATTAAAAGAAAATGATTTCTGTAGCCTCTCTACTTTGGACATATTAAAGAAAGAAAAAAAGATTCACTTTCTGCTCCTGACTGATCCAGGGAAAAGATGATGACGTACCGTACCCAAAAGGAAGATGGTCTCAAGATGCCACTGATTTTGATGACATTAAAAGACAAAGGGACGACATCTTAGTGGAGCTTCGCCGAGTTGAAGGACACAGAGATGCTTTGGAAGACGCACTTGCAAATTCCAAACACATGGCTAATGATCTCCAAACTAAGCTCTCTGAAGCCCACTGCCTTGTATTCTCACTAGAGAAAGAGGTTGAGGAGCTGCAACAGGAGAGAGCAAGTGCTATGAAGGAGGTGAATCTGCTGAGAGAACGGGTGTGGGATCTGGAGCGTGCAGCCGGTGGGAGGGATAAGTTCTGTGAGTTCTCTTATGAGGAGTTGCAGGATGCTACAAATGGTTTTGATAATTCGTTCAAGATTGGGGAAGGAGGGTATGGAAGCGTGTTTAAGGGGTCACTTCATGGAATGGCTGTGGTTATAAAGTTGTTGAATCCCCAAGGCATGCGCGGCAAAAATGAATTTTATCAGGAGGTATTCTGATTTTTCAATGTTAATTTACTACCAATTAAAGAAATGTTAAATGTAGACGACTTTCCCGTCCATCTAACATGCCTTTTTTTTTTTTTTTCCTTAAGCATAAATTTGAAGTTTAAAGCCAAACAGCCTTAGACATTCAGTCTCAAATTTGAATGATCTTATAATAAGCAATTGAATTGAGTGAGAAGGAGAAGTTAAAGAAATGCTCGACCTAGTCCTGGTGTTCACCTAAAAGGAAACTAATTGAGTTCTAGTTATGAGCATAAGATTTTTTGTTAATTTGCACATAAGCTGAAGTATTGGGATATAATATTAAATTATTCTGTTTCATACTAATAAACTTACATGAAAAATACAAATGCATCTGTCTTGTTTTACAGATTGATGCTCTAAGCAAACTGAAGCACCAAAACATTTCAAGCATAATTGGAGCATGCCCTGAAGCTTGGGCAGTGGTGTACGAGTTCCTTGAGAATGGAAGTTTAGAAGACTGCTTGACATGCAAGGATAAGATTCCTCCTCTTACATGGCGGGACCGTGTTCGGATTGCAGCTGAGATATGCTCTGCATTAATCTTCCTCCACTCCACCGATAACAAGCAGAATCCAGTGATTCACGGTGACCTTAAGCCATCTAATATCCTTCTCAACTCCAATTTTGTTAGCCGACTTGGTGATTATGGTATTGCATGCACAACTAATATAAGTTTATTGTCTGTTATTGCAACAAGATGACTGCCAAGAACAGTACAAAATACTAAATTCACCTATGGGGAATTTGAAATTTGTTGTTTAGCATGGTATGGGAGTAAGTCTTCTGATGTCCAATCTCACAAGACCTTTTGATAAGCTTTTATTTTTATTTTTTTGGGACTTGATTGCACACCTTCCCTGTCAATTTCAATGTATAAAGGTGCTAGTGTTTATGATAACCTACGGTTGGCACAGGTATATGGCATGCCCTCGAGGCAAACGCAACCAATATCCTGTCCCGGTGTAGTGGTCCCATGGGGTCATTTGTCTACATGGACCCGGAGTTTTTTGCTTCAGGTGAACTGCAGCCGTGTTCTGACGTGTACTCCTTTGGGATAGTACTCCTTCGCCTTTTAACTGGACGCCCCGCTCTGGGCATAATAAATGAGGTGCAGAAGGCCATTGTGAAAGGGAGTTTGGGAGAGATATTGGATAAGTCAGCTGGAGAGTGGCCGGCTGAGGTGGCCAATCGAATTGCAGTTTTGGGGATGAAGTGTTGTGAAGTTAAGAGAGAATTACGACCAGATCTTGCAACCGATGCTTGGCAGGTTTTTGAACCCATGATAAATCCCCCCAAATTACTTGATTTTTTAAAAGGTGCATTGTATTCTTAAATTTCTTTTATTTTATTTGTTGTCTTTTCTGAGAAAGTATACTTGGCCTTTAACTCCCACTAACGAGAATGTTTAGCAGTCCACAGCATATATGATTTAAATCACAAAGAACGAAAGCAGAAATAAGAAAGGTCATCAAACCAGTACCAGCCAATCCCATGCCTATCTTATATGTAGTGGTGCTTACAATTTCAGACCAACCAAAAAGCCACCAAATAACACATCAGATACTAAAACACATACCTTCTTTTGAGTTTCTTGTTGGTGCTTGGAGACATCAAGCCCCTCTAGAATTTTGAAAGAGAGATGCTTAGAAAGGCCTACACGATTATTGATTGTTAATTTCCTTTACAATTCAAACCCAAATTTTCTCACACCAAAAATAAAAAAGCAGAATGAATGGAAATACAATATTGCTCCCATCTCTCCTTCTCTTTTCTTTTTCGTTTTCATTTTTTACATCTACCGCTCCATACCTCACTTCATCCACAATAACTTTAAATTTCCATAAATTTTAGCACTGAAAACACTGGGTGAACTGTTAGCTGACCCTCTTTCCTCACAGATGACAAAATTATTTTCTCCTCTTTAAGCCCTTTCTTTACAGTTGTTGCTTATTAATATTTTATCTCACAAGCCGCACAAAATTCATTCTTACTGTGTATGACTAAATTCTTATTTTATCTTCATACCCTTATCTGCTGACTGTTTTGCTTTTGTTTCATCTTTCATGCATGCATTTTGTTAATTGCATTTTGTTGTATTATTGATCTTTGACACTAAAACACTCCTTATCCTATTTATTTGTAAATTGCATTGCAGCATGTGAGGAGTCTGCAGCAAATCAATAGAATGCTTGATGTTAGAAGTTGAAATGGTACAGGGCATGAAAATTGCACTGTGCTTGGAATATAACCAACTTAGATTCTTTTTATTACTAAAGGGTGTTTACAGCAAGTTTAAGTGTTTACAGCAACTTTGATTTCAACTGAAGATTTTCTACAGCTTTTGTAAATACTAAATACAACTTTTGCAGATTTTGTATAACTGTATTTGGTCGAATGAAAATCAAGTAAAGAAAAACTGTAACAACTTTGGGTGTAGAAAAACTGTAACAAGCTTTTGTAAATACTAAATAGTAAATACCACCGCTATTTCGCTATTCATTTCCGCTATGCTATTTGTTATAAGCCATTTGGGGTTGTTCGGCAAACGTGACTTAAGGCTTAATCTGTTTTCTTTAGCTTTTTTAGCCGCTTAATTCCGCCGAACACCAATTCTTTAGTGTGGATTAAAATTACCTCCTTTATCCTTCTTTTGTCCGGATCTTAATCTCCTGCCCGAATTTTAAGGCACCTATATTCCCTCCTTAAATATTTAATCCTTCACCTGCAAATTAAGACAACTAAACATTAGTTCCTTAGTGCTTCTTAAGGTCTTAATTTTTCACTCTTAATTCTTTGTTGCCGAACGGCTCCTTTGTCTTAATTTTTTCACACTTTTAAAACACGACTCATATTTCTTCATACCATTCTTCAATTTTCAATCGATAGCATCTTACTTTTAATTAATAGAACATGATTAGGTTTCTGGAGGAATCCATTTTTCAGTCGATCATTCATTGGAAAATAACATGGTTAGGTTGTCAGCCCTGCAGCCCTGGCTGAAGCCCATTTGACTTTTTTTTTTTTTTTTTTTATGAATGAGAAATTAATGAGAAATTTAGATATATATCCATCGCTGTGATGTTTTATTAATATCCCAAATTAAATATAAATTGTCAAACCTGCCCAAAAAAGTTGGCTATTAATAAAAATATCTAAACCGTCCAATAATTGTCCGGTTCTTGTTTTTTTTTTTAAATAGTTATATTAATTGTTGAGTTTATATTAAAACTAATTTTTTTTTATATTATTTGTTGTACATGCATTGACTAATTAGTAAATATGAAGCTTTGAGAATGTCTGATAGGTAATAAATGACTTCATTTAAGCTTCGACCGATACTATATAATTTGATTTATTAGAAATACTACCAATTTTTATATTTGATTTATTTGAAATTAATATTACATCTCTTTCAGACGGATGTCTATTAGTGCTCTAACAAATTTGATATGTATTTTTTTCTGTTATAATGCATCTATATTAATTTTTTAAGTCATTTCTCTCATTTCTAAAGCACATGTATGTTGTACATGTATTTATCTAAGACATCTTTCGTAAACAGCCGAGGCTAAGACAATAAATAAAACAAAAGAGATGACATCTTCACTGTGAAGGCATAAAACGACGATAAAACTTCAAACGGCCATAAAACAACGCTCGAGTGTCCGATTTCATAAACGGCGCTTGAGCGATTCAGATTGAAAAATAAACGATATGGAGTATATTGGAGCACAAAAAAATGATGCATTTGAACCCCCCCTCTCTCTCTCTATATATATATATATAGAGGAGGGATCAAGTTACAACTTTTTTTTGACACATTTTGGCACCTACCATTTTGAAAGCCCAAATAGTCGATCCAAACCGTTCAACATGATTAATATACTAAAATGTGCTTGGAGATCAAATTTTACATTTTTTTTGAATTTCTTTACTATTTATTAAGATGGTTACAAATTCGTTGTTTTCGGACCATTGAAAAACAACGGTTTTGTAACCATCTTAATAAATAGTAAAAAAATTCAAAAAATGTAAAATTTGATCTCCAAGCACATTTTAGTATATCAATCATGTTGAACGGTTTGAATCGACTATTTGGATTTTAAAATCGCAAAATTAAACTATAAAAAAAACAATGTCATGATGTGTCAAAAAAAATGGTGTAATTGGATCCCTCCTTATATATATATATATATATATATATATAGTGGTTGGCAACTAAGTCATTTTTCAAGTTTCAAAGTACAAAAAGTCGATCCAAATTATTAGATGTAATCTATATATTAAAATGTGATTGGAGATCCAATTTTATATTTTTTGGAATTTTTTTCTATTTATTAAGCCACTTTGAAAATTGGTGATCCAATAATGCTTCTGGTTTCACTGTTTGGTTAAGTCACTGTTGGATCAGTGATTTTCAAAGTGGCTTAAGAAATAGTACAATATTCCAAAAAATGTAAAATTTGGTCTCCAAGCACATTTTAATATAGAGATCACATCTAACGATTTGGATTGACTTTTTGGACTTTAAAAATTAAAAAATGACTTAGTTGCACAAGACCTCAGGAACAATCGATTTGATATTAGCAAAAAAAAAAAATACCAGTTAAAAAAAACAAAAGTTTAGATGGCGCCAAATACTTCATCACCTCTTTCCTTCTATTGCTATTTGCTCTACCTCTCTCCTAGTTCTCCATCGTTCTCTTTTTTCTATCACTCTAACCTAAATACTTGGTAATATGTCACGATCGGAGGAGGAATTGGGAGGAAATCAACCCAATTTTGACTCAGTCAATATAATAATTGGGAGAGAAGGAGCATCGGGCAGTAAGGGCAAGGCAGCGGAAGAAACGGGCAGACTAATTAAACAGAATCTATCGCTGCAAGTGGGAACATTGAGACAGTTTGAAGAGTTAGCCGTTGAAGAGCCCATTAAGGAGATACGTCGCTATGAAATGGGCCCAGATTGTCAGAACTGGAGATGAGCGCTGAGGTGTCAATCTGATGTTCGTTTGATCAATCCACTGGACGGATCTGAGTGAATTTAACGGGATTGTCATCGCCTATTTATAGGGAATTAGTTCCATAGTTTGGATCATGATTAGAGACATATGATATTTACAATTTCTTGTTTCTTGTTAATTTCTGCTGTGACTTTCCATTGTAGCAAGAACTATTATTCTCAATCAAAATTCCAACTTTTCCTTGTTTCAATTTGTGTTCTTCATCTTGTTTGAGCTTGAGGGTTGTTACATTTGGTATCAGAGCAATAAAGATTGCATCTGGGAGGTTAGTAACACATCGGATTACCTGGGAAGAAACGACCAACAATGGCGAAATCCACTTGGAACAACTCGAGCAATGAAGACCCAACCTTGGACCTGGCGGCACTAGAAGTGAAATTTTCACAATTGGAGCAATCTAGATTACAGTCAGAGATAGTGTAGCAAGATCGACTAAACTACATTGAGAGCCAATTGGAAGCACAGCGACAGAAACTCAATGCTTGCACTCAATCGGCCAGCAATAATTCCCATGCCATCGCCAAATTGGAACTGTCAGTTGACAGGAAGTTAGACGAGATGACTTAGGCATTTTCTAACCAATACAAAGATCTAATGACAGCCATTCAAACCATTAGAACCAGTGGGCCTGTACCTGAGACACATGGGGGCACTCATAATGTGGTACAGCAGGAAGTGTCAGGCAACCCCAAGAGAGGAGATGTACCGGTTCAAGAAGTCATCTTGGAACAGGAATTACCAAGAACAGAAGGTTTCTGACAAGAAAAGAGGCAGAATGAGCAAAGCCCAGCCAGATTCAATCTTCCTGGAGTTGATTTCTCCACCTTCGCAGGAATCAAACCAAACACTTGGGTGGACTGTTGCAATTTCTACTTCGACATGTACCAAGTTCCTGAAGAGTACAAATCAAGGATGGCCGCGATGCATTTTACAGGACCAGCTGAGGATTGGTATAGAAGCTTCAAGATTTCCCACCCCCAACTACCATGGCCAGTCCTAATGGAAGAAGTGATGAGCTACTTTGGCCACAACACTGGAAATGCAGTGGATGAGTTCAAGAAGGTGCATCAATCTGGGGCTTTAGAAGACTACATTGCCCAATTCCTACAGGCCAGAGCCAGAATCACTTACAAAAGGAAGATTACTAGTGAAGACTTCTATGTGGAGGGTTTCATTAGTGGGTTTAGAGATAAATTAAAGCATACTATAAAATTGTTTAGTCCTAGCACTGTTACTGATGCAATTAGGTTTGCTAGGCAAATAGAATTGTCCATTGATAGTACTGTTAAGAAAGTTAGTGCTGTCATAAGACCTAACCAGTACCATACCAAAACTCAGTACCAGCACCCAAATACTGACACTAGGTGGAAGGAAAAAAAGACAAATGTTACCAAGACCAAATCCAAGACCTGAGGTACCCAAAATTATAAACAAACCAGCTAACAGTGTGAACTTAGACCAAAAGAGGTTGTTAGGATTATGCTTTAAGTGTGATGAGAAATGGCACCAAGGGCGTAAGTACCAATTAAAGACATTACATACTATAGAAGGAGATGAAGAGGAACACCTTGAACCAGACCAATCTGAACAAAGTGAAGCACAAAACAAGGGTGAATTTGATGATTTTATTGAATATGAAGAAGGTGAACAGGCTGTAGTGAACTTGTGTAATGGGGAATACAACTCTTTAATGACTTTTAAGGGTAAAATTGGTACAATTCCCATATGTGCACTAATGGACAGTGGGAGTACTCACTCTTTCATTCATCCAAATATAGTGCATAATCTAAACCTAGGAATAACCAAATCAAATCATTTGACAGTTAGAGTTGCAAATGGTCATAAGATGCAGACTAATGAGGTATGCAGGAACCTCAAATTTTATTTGCAAAATCATGAGTTTAATGCAGATTTGAGAGTATTAGACGTACAAGGGCATGATCTTCTACTGGGAATGAATTGGTTAACAAAAGTAGGGCTTACATTAGTTGATTGGAATGGGGGCACCATGAAATTGAAAAGAGATGGGAAGTTCATAAAACTGGAAGATGAAGATGTGGAAGCCAAACTGAAGCTTCTGACTGTTACTGAGCATGGGCAAGGAATTTTAAAAGATAAGCATGAGGAAGGGCAGATGCTTATGGCACAGATTGTCAACATTGAAGGAAAGGTAGAGTCACAGGTACATCTTTCTTTGGTACCAATTTTGGATGAGTTTTCTGAACTGTTTGCTGAACCTACTGTCTTACCACCAAAAAGAGATGTAGACCACATGATTCTATTGAAGCCTGACTCAAGACCAGTCAATTTAAGATCGTATAGGTTCTCCCATTACCAGAAATTAGAAATTGACAAAATCATTGAAGAACTACTAAAAAATTCCTTTATTCAGCCATCTTGCAGCCCTTACCCATCCCCAATTCTCTTAGTTAAAAAGAAGGATAACTCTTGGAGGATGTGTGTTGATTATAGGAAATTAAATGAGAACACCATAAAAAACAAATACCCAATACCCATCATTGATGACTTACTTGATGAGTTAAAGCATGCAACCATATTTACCAAATTGGACTTGAGATCAGGATATCACCAAATTAGAATGCATGAGGAGGATATTCATAAAACATCATTTCATACACATGAAGGCCTTTATGAATTTAGAGTTATGCCATTTGGATTAACAAATGCTCCAGCAACTTTCCAAGCTCTAATGAATTCAATTTTCAAACCTTATTTGAGGAAATTCATTTTGGTCTTCTTTGATGATATACTGATCTACAGTACTAATTTAGAGGCACATGTGAGTCATGTAAGAGTTGCTTTTGAATTACTGAAACAAAATCAATTATTTTTGAAAAGAAGCAAGTGTGACATTGCTGTTGAGAAAATTAAATACCTGGGCCATATCATATCTAAGGATGGGGTAGCTACAGATCCAAAAAAGGTAGAGGCAATGAAGGATTGGCCAATTCCAACAAATGTTATGTCATTAAGAGGATTCCTTGGATTAACATGATACTATAGAAAATTTAGTAAAGGGTATGGAGTAATTGCCAAATCTCTAACTGACCTGTTAAAGAAAGATGCTTTTAAGTGGAGTAAGGAAGCACAACTATCTTTTGAAACCCTTAAAACAGCTATGACACAAGCCCCTATCCTTGCACTCCCTGATTTTAGTCAGCCATTTGTTGTTGAGACTGATGCCAGTAACACTGGTATTGGTGCTGTATTGCTTCAAAACAAGAGACCACTTGCATTTTTAAGTAAGAAATTGGGACCCAAGAATCAACTATTGTCTACTTATGAAAATGAGTTTTTAGCTCTACTCACAGCCATTACCAAGTGGAGGCATTACCTAATGGGGGGTAAATTTGTCATAAAAACTGATCATGTAAGTCTAAAATATTTGTTAGAGCAAAGAATCAACACAGCAAGTCAACACAAAGGGTTGAGTAAACTCTTGGGATTGGATTATGTTATTGAGTACAAAAAGGGATGTGAAAATGTTATTGTTGATGCCCTTTCTAGAAAAGAAATGGGAAATTCTGTTAATTGTGCAGATGTCAGGGTCTTGAGTGAGCTTATTCCTTAGTGGGTAGTAGAAATGCAAAGCAGCTATGAAGGGGATGCTTGGATTGAAGGCATACAGGAGAAAATAAATCAACAGCAAGGGGAGGATAGTGATCAACCTTACACCCAACATCAACAGCTGTACAGGTACAAGAGCAAAATTTGTGTTGGAAGCAAGGGCAATTGGAGGCAGCTTGTACTAAGAGAGATGCATTCTTCTAATTCAGGAAGTCATTCAGGCATTACATCAACTTATCAGAGAATCAAGATAACCTTTTATTGGCCAGGCATGAAGAAAGATGTACGTGAGTTTATAAGAAGGTGTGATGTCTGTCAAATGACAAAGACTGAGCACATTCACCCACCAGACCTCCTTCAACCTTTACCAATACCAGATGGTGCTTGGACAAGTGTGGGACTAGATTTCATAACTGGGTTGCCTAAATCAAATGGAAAGGAGCTTATAATGGTTGCAGTGGATCGATTGACAAAATATGCACATTTTATAGTCTTGTCACACCCCTATAAAGCTTCTGATGTGGCTCAAGCATATTTTGACAATGTATACAAGCTCCATGGCATGCCCAAGGATATTGTATCTGACAGGGACCCAATTTTCACTAGTCGGTTTTGGAGAGAGTTAATGCAAAAGATGAATGTGCAGCTCAATATGAGTACAGCCTACCACCCTCAATTAGATGGCCAAACAGAGTGGGTTAATCAGTGCTTGGAGAACTAGCTACGTTTCATGGTCTTTGACAAACAGAAAAGTTGGGCAAAATACCTGACAATGGCAGAATGGTGGTATAACACATCATACCACAGTGCGATCAAGATGACCCCCTTTGAGGCGTTGTTTGGTTATGCACCACCTCAATTAGGCCTCGATTCTGAGGGATCATCATCTAATCCTTCAACAATTGAAGGCGAATTTGGTCATAGCGCAGAACCGCATGAAGCAACAGGCGGATGCTAATCGCAGCGAGAGACACTTCATTGTTGGTGATTGGGTTTATCTTAAGCTTCAACCTTACTGCCAAATCTCGGTGGCCGGTCTACGGAATCAAAAACTTAGCCCCAAATTCTATGGTCCTTTCGAGGTTATTAAAAAGATTGGAACTTGCGCATATCGTCTCAATTTACCTGCTGGATCAGTCATACACCCGGTGTTCCATGTGTCTCAGCTCAAGAAGAGGATAGGTACTACTCAAGCGGTCTCTCCTGACTTACCGGTGCTAGAACCCAATGGAGAAGCACCACCAATTCTAGTAGCGATTTTAGCAAGAAGAATGGTCAAAGTGCGTAATAGGGCGGAGGCTTAGGTTCTAATAAAATGGTCAAATCAAGATGTGGAGGATGCCACATGGGAAAGCTACCGATCGATCACACAATGATTTCCAAATTTCGTTCTCGAGGTCGAGAACGCTCTGAAGGAGGGGGGAGTGTCACGCTCGGAGGAGGAATTGGGAGGAAATCAACCCAATTTTGACTGAATCAATATAATAATTGGGAGAGAAGGAGCATCGGGCAGTAAGGGCAAGGCAGCGGAAGAAACGGGCAGACTAATTAAACAGAATCTATCGCTGCAAGTGGGACCATTGAGACAGTTTGAAGAGTTGGCCGTTGAAGAGCCCATTAAGGAGATACGTCGCTACGAAATGGGCCCAGATTGTCAGAACTGGAGATGAGCACTGAGGTGTCAATCTGACGTTCGTTTGATCAATCCACTGGACGGATCTGAGTGAATTTAACGGGATTGTCATCGCCTATTTATAGGGAATTAGTTCCACAGTTTGGATCATGATTAGAGACATGATATTTACAATTTCTTGTTTCTTGTTAATTTCTGCTGTTACTTTCCGTTGTAGCAAGAACTATTATTCTCAATCAAAATTCCAACTTTTCCTTGTTTCAATTTGTGTTCTTCATCTTGTTTGAGCTTGAGGGTCGTTACATAATATGTCATTGTTCTCTTCATCGCCAAATATTTAATTACCTCTTTCTTTTTTTCTAACTTCGCCATTAATAATCACCATCTCTTTATCCTATGTTCACAAAGAATTGGAGGGTGAAATTAATTTTGTAAGGTGTATATGTTGCAATCGATAATCCAGTGTTAAGAATTTTATTGAACTACAAGCTTTCTTTATTAGTGAATTTTTTTCGCTTGGTTAAATTTGAGATCAATTGAGAAGAATTGAATTTAAACATCTAGTGATAATTACGTAGGTATGACTTGCTGTAAAAATAGATTATCAATATATTATGAAATCAATATATATTAATAGATTTTGTCATTAATATATTTAATTATTCATGGGCTTTTTATTAGAACAAAAAAAAATAAGATAAGAGGAAATCAAACAAATATTCAGTAGTTCTCACATTTGAGAGTACAATGAATTGTAAAACCTATAGTTCACTTTTACTGGCATTCCTAATCAGGAGTGGACTCGAATGAATATAGAATTAGACAGGAATGCTTTTTGTGTTATACCAGTGTTGAAGTTGAATAGAGACTCCTAATGGTATGATACATTTAATGGTGAGTGCGAGGTAGGGGTGTAAACGGTCGGATACGGATCGGATAGTGGTCAAACCGTATCCTTATCTGTTATAATTTTTTGGATACGGATATGGATACGGATAGTCTCGTATACGGATATGGATCGGATGTTAAACGGATACGGATATGAATCAGATATCGGACGGATACGAATACGGATTTGAATGTAATTCAGATAATTAAAAATAAATTACTAATGTACATTATAGTAAAGAATAACATCTAAATATAATTTTTTAAATTCATAAATTAGATCTAATATTTGTCATAATAAGTTTGTTGGTTACAAAACATACATTAAATTATCAAAATATTAGTCACTAATTATATAATAATGTTATATTGTTCATCAAGATATATATGTATATGCAGTTTAATAAATCATTGGTATGTATATATAATTGAGTAAATCTAGGGTGTGATGTGCTCACCAAGAGGGTTTGGTGAGCACAACTCCAAAAATACATCGGATTGGCTTCAAATGACGAATCCAAACCGTTGAAATCCATGTACTTCGTGACTGATGCATGTACATGCAAAATTTTGAAAGTTTCGAATTCATTTGCTTCGAGGTCAAGCGGTCAAAATAATATTAAAAAATAAATATATAAAACAACTAATAGAATAATTTATTAAAAAATTCATTATTTTGACCGCTTGACCTCATAGCAAATGAATTCGAAATTTCCAAAATTTTAACATAGATTTCAACGATTTGGATTAATCATTTGAAGCCGATCCGATGTATTTTTGGAGTTGTGCTCACCAAACCCTCTTGGTGAGCATGTCACACTCTAGATTTACTCTATATAATTTAATAAATTAATTTAAGAACTTAGAGTATATTTGTTGTGGTTTAGGAGTTAAACTATCGGATACAGATAGTTACGGATAATTCAAAGTCTTACTATATCCTTATCTGTTAAATTTTTTTTGGATACGGATATGGATACAGATAGTCTCGGATACGGATATGAATCGAATAATTTAAGTAATTTTTCGAATTCGGATCCAGACGAAATCAGATAATATCTGATCCGCTTACACCCCTAGTGCGAGGTGATTCGCTAGCTCTTGTGAACTTAACTCTAAAATATATTGAATCGACTTTAAACGATGAATTCAAACAGTTGGAATCCTTCTATCTAATGATTGATGCGTCTACATGTGAAAATTTTAAATTTTCAAATTAATTTAATATAGAGTCAAGTGGTCAATGGAGTCCAAAAAATGAATGCATTAAAATTAATTTATAACTCTTAAACTTTTGACCACTTGACTCTATATTAAATTAATTTGAAACTTTAAAATTTTCACATGTAGACGCATCACTCATTAGGTAGAAGAGTTTCAACAGTTTGGATTCATCATTTAAAGTTGATTCGATATATTTTAGAATCAAGTTCACAAAAAGTTTGGTAAACTTAGAAGCACCCTAGTTTTACTCTATATATATATTATCAAATAAGGAAACACAATATTTATAAAAAAAAATAAAGTCAAAAGAAAATGATGGGTTGATTGATGATTGCTCCAAAACTGCTATTTTTCCCGTTGAAAAAATTGTGCGTACAAAGGCTAACTTGTGGAGTGCATATCACTGGGGTCAGAGAATATTTCTGTTTAGATCATGTCCGTCCGATCAAAATGGCGCGCCTTTATTATTCATGCAGATTCTTATCGGATAGTTCGAATCTAAGCAGAAATATTCTCTTACCTCAGTGATATGAATTCTAAGTTGTATCCCGAATTTTTTTTTTTACCACCGGCATAATTTGTTTTAAATTAAAAAATATCGAGGATTGATTTTGTAAAAAAAATACTATCCCGCACAATGATTTCGCGCACCCAGTCAAGACGGGTCCGCACAAGCGTTTCGCGCACTGAATCTGCGTAAGAATTTCGCGCACCAAGGATCCGCACAAGGGTTTGACGCACCAATAGGTGAACACGGAAATTGACATACTTGCACGGATTTTAATGTACTTAGCACGGATCGTGATGCAATCGGATGGTCCTTACAAAATTGAATTTTTGAAGAAAAAATTTGATTAGCACTGGCAGCCACGCCTTTCGAAAAGAAGAATAAAAAAATTGATGTTGTCTGGTCTGCGTCCCAAGGAGTCAAAACGCGTTTTGACCGGCTTATTAATTTTATAACCACCATCGGATTGCATCAAGATCCGTGCTAAATATGTTAAAATCCGTGCAAGTATGTCAATTTCTGTGCTCACAAACTCCTGTGTGGCTCTTGGTGTGCGAAATTCCTTCGCAGACTGGATGTGCCAAATCATTGTGCGGACCCGTCTTAATTAGATGCGCGAAATCATTGTGCAGGGTCGTATTTTTTTTACAAATTAAGTTCCGGATGGTTTTTAATTTAAATCGAATTATGCGAGTGATAACAAAAAAAAAAAAAAAAATTCGGAGTTGTATCCGTTCCGGGGAAAAAGGTTTGAAGATATAATCCCATACTATAAATAATTCAAATTATTTCCCACTTGTGCTGCCGATTATTAATTAATTAAGTTTGAAGTTTGAGTTTTATCTAAATTATTCAAATATCTACCACTTGTGCTGCCGATTATTAATTAATTAAGTTTGAAGTTTGAGTTTTATCTAAATTATTCAAATATCTACCTCTTGTGCTGCCGATTATTAATTAATTAAGTTTGAAGTTTGAGTTTTATCTAAATTATTCAAATATCTACCACTTGTGCTGCCGATTATTAATTAAGGTCCTATAATTAAGAGTTATAGCTGTGATCTGGAAGACGGTTTGAAACAATAGAGATGGAATTTTCCCTTACTTTTATATTAATAGAAAAAAATTAACTTCAGCGGTTCTGCTTTTTTGGTGATTTTTTTTTTTTTTTTTAATAAAAAGGCACATTGTTTTTCATCTCAGCCATAAAACTTATACTGCAGAAGAATCCAAAATCCTTCAACTTGATTAGTTTTTTCAACCTTTATATTTTATTTCAATTTTTAATTTATAGATTTATTTTTTTAAATTAATGCTCACACTGCCAAAACTTTTATTATATCCTTCATTTAATAAAACAAAAAATCCACGTAGGCCCTCAATTTTATTTATTTTTAAAAATATCCTAACCACTGAAAATTTAAACGGTTTACTCTCATAGTGAACCGCACAGATTCTGGACGGTTCTTTTTTTGTGTTGCTTTTTGAAGTGAACCATCTATATTAGATTTTGGGCGGTTTTGTTTTGAAGTGAACTGTCAAGATTCTAGGTGGTTCTATTTTTTTGTTTTTTGTTTTTTGAAGTGAACTGTTGATGCATGCTTTTGTGTACTTGTTATCAGACTAATAAAATTTATAATCCTTTTTACACTGAGTCAGATTACAAGTGCATAATTATATTGAGTAATATATTGAGTGTCGATTCGCAGAAAATAAGATCTACAGTCTCGAACGACTAAATCACATCCTTCAAAAGGCTAGACAAAATATGAAAATTTGAGTTCGAATTTTGGTCAATGATCAAAGTATTTGACAAAAATTAAAAGTAAGTAAAGTAGATAGTGGTGTGAATTCCTAGGGTTTTGACTTACAGTTGCTACTATCCGCTTTGATTGTTATAGCTCATTTGATGAAGGCTTTCAATTGTTGTATGAGGGTTTCTAATCTGTACTTAGTGGTTGTCGCTATCGCCGCACACACTACCAACCGAGACTTCTCTAGTGAGGCTTGATTTGATTGGTGCAAGGAGATATGTGATTAACCTAACGTCACAACCTTCACTTAATCAGGTCCCTCGACTGACCCTATAGGGTGTCCCCATGGTAAGATGATGCAGTCAAAATGTAACAGCACAAAGTTTTAGTATAGTAGACTATACCTTTAAACCTTGATTACACTTTCGATTTAGATTGCAAGTATACAATCCTATCGCGTAGTATTATCAGGTATCGATCCACATGGATAGTGTATTAAGATCTAACAATTTTACTTAGTCTAGGTCGGGTTTGTTGTTAATTGGGGGTTTGTTTGTGTATTATCTTCTAAGTTGGTAATTAATTAAAGTAAATTAAAATACGACTGGAGTCGTAGCAAGGTTTAATGCGGTGGCGCTACAGGTGATCGACAGAGTACAGGGATTCACCAGGGATCAGGATGACCTATGAGTCTAATATAATAATTTGTTCAGGCATTGGTCCAACCTGCATGCGGTACTGTCACTACCGTATGCGGCCTAAAACCTTACTCGCAGGCCATCCCGCATGTGGTACTGTCACTACCCGTAGGGCGCCATGGTATTATGCTATGTGTTATGTTTAGGTTTTCCAATCTTTCGATTAGCTTTTGGGCTATCAAGACTAAAGTATTTTAAGTACGAAATTATATTCTTTCCTTATACTACCTCATAGTTGAAATATCCCAAATCCCTATGTAATTTCTATTGTAGATCTGGCTAAGTAAACCTAACGTAAAATGTTTTCTAACCTATCCCACCAAGGGAGCACCTTGGGTTCTAATCCTAGTCTTTGAACCGCTGCCATGAATCGTTAGCTTAGGCACTAGTACTTACATGTTTGTCCCTCACACAATGACGCAATGACTATGAAACCTTATAGCATGTAGATTACTTTGGCATATATTAGACTAAACTATGTATGAGCGCAATAGAAATCCACACAACAAAATATAAACAAAATTAAAATATTATTAAACGACTCATAGTTCAATCCCTCACCCAAGAGATGAGTGTTTAGCCTCCTAGAGCCATGAAAAATAAAATAAATAAAGAGAACATAGATTACAACTCTATTGAAGAATAAAAACCTTGACTCCTTAGATAACGTCTTCTTGCCTTGACTTCCAAGGGCTTCGCCTCTCTCCCTAGCACTTTAACCTAGCCTATCTATCCTAATCGGTGAGGGATTCGTGGCTATAGTGCTGTACTTAATCACAAGCAAATATGCACACTGAATTCTATTACAAGAGGGGTTTATATAGGGTTTCCTAAAGGGAGAGAGAGTAGTGGGAGTAGTGGGAGTAGTGGGGAACATGATTCCTAGATTTCAGGGCTGAAATTAGCACTCCAAAAATATAAAACTTGGCCTCCACTCAATCTTGAAACCTTGTGGCAGACCTGGGGTCGCTGCTTTTAGAAGGTTTCAATCAAGGGCTGAGATTTGTCCATCTAACGGTGCATAATAACAGTCCACAGATTGAATCCGCATCACGTACGACTACTGGGGCTATGCCGCATGCGGCATAGGTGAACCCGCACGGCTTTCTAACTTAGCAGAATTTCACCAGATTTTGTCATCTTGGATGCGTGCACTTCATGCTCTATGTTGCATACGCCATGTGATGTCCTGATTTGAGACTATATTCAATAATTGCCTAAATTGGGTATATTTTTGCTCTGTTTTTGGCCTAAATACGCAACTTTATCCAAAACCTACCAAAATGACTCAAAAACACGTTTGCGGTAAATATTTCAAAAAAATGGCTACTTTGCATTTGCTTTTCGCCATTTTCCGTTATAAAAGGTAGTGATTTTCGCTATATGTTTTGGTGTCATCATAAGATACGATAATGCGACATTTGTCTGCGAATGTCGGCTCCCATGTATACTTTTGTGTTGGATTGTGTCATAATTTACTTGTCTGTTTGACTAGATTTGTAAAACATATATAAATTGAATTTTATAATTTTCTTGTCTTGAGATATTGTGCAGGTTCATGACTATAGATGATGCAATACACACACATCAAAGATGAATGAACAATTGTTATATTTATTAAAGATGCAGTCATGAAGTGCTGAGCATTGGACAGTAGAAACATTATCTACATATTATGATTTATAATCTGTACAATTGATAAAAGAAGCTTGAGATTGACCTAAGTAAAGCCTATCGTTGCAACGGTTCAGGAACCATTGCAACGTATAAAACAAATATTTCCTTGTTGCACCACATATTAATTCAACCACAACAGTACATGCAACGGTTTAAATTGGTTGGCTCACTCAAATTTCCATAGACCAATTGTTATGGAACCGTTACCATGGTTAACCTACCGTTAGGGTTGACGGCATTCAAACCCGCCGTAAGTTGGTCAACCGTTACAACAGTTCAGGACCCGTTGTATGGTTAGACCAAATTACTTTTTTTTTTTATTCAATTATCTATACATAGAAGCAATATCAGGGTTTGGCTTATCACTCTAGTCGTCTTTAACTTCAAAATTCAAATTTTTCAGATCTAGAAAAAACCATTGTTACTTGTGCACTTCAACTTCAATATTTATATTCAATCTCAAACTTATTCAACCAATACACAAACTCTTAGAGTGATCCTAAGCGATCAACTTTCTCTTTATTCATTGGAGCCTTTGTTGCTCACCCTTTGAGTCTTTATTGCTCACCTTGTTATCTTTGAGCCTTTAGTGCTTGTGAGTCATTTCGTGCTCAGATCACGTGACTTCCCAGAAGATTGTAATGGCTCACCAGTTCCACCTTGTACTCCTTTCTCATTAGGTAAAAAAAGAGCGCAATCTTGAAGGTCGCAAGACCACAGACATAGGCATTAGTGTCGAACTCCGTAAATAACTCTCGTGTCAAGTGTTTCTAAACTCTACTATTTACTTTATTAAATTTTTAGTTTAGAACCAAGTTATTTGAGTTTCCGCCAAGAATAACTTCAAGACACTTTAGGGAATTATAAATTAGATTAAAAATTTAAAAATACCCTATTCACCCCCCTCTAAGTGTCTTTGGGACCAACATTTTGTTGTTCTAATTAAAGACTTTTCCCGCTAAGGGCTGCACCAATAATCTAGTATTTTTATTCTTTCTTATCTGTGTGCGGCCATCACAAGGTGGTTTAGACTAGTAAAACAAAATCAAGAAAGATTGAGCATAAAGTGCAAAAGCAATCGAACAACAATGACTAAACTAAGATCATTCGAATATATATATATCAAAGTACAACAGTAACAAGGTTACATGTCAATCCTAGAAATCTAAACTCAGATGCAGAATGACATGTTTTTAAAGAAATAAGAGAAAGATACAACCATACACGAAGCACCCTTCTTTCTATTATACTCACTCCTCTCTTCTTGCTTATAATAAAGACACTAAATGACTAAAGATAAAGATTCCAATAGGCCAGGGGCCTTATATAGGAGTGAGGGGCGTCTGGAGATGAGTGGAGTCCAAGAAATCTGATCTAGAGACAGCTGAGGCAGTTATTCCCCCAAGGGTGTCTTGGATACGGTTCATATAGGGTCATACGAACTGTATTAACATTGTGTCGATCCTGGATTATTGCGTAATCGGCTAAGTCATGATCCGTAGTGCGTCTCTAGTCCGTATTGGCTTATACGACCATAACAGTGACTTAAAATTGATACTACGAAATTCCGATCGATCCGATTCTTGCTCCATATGATGTAAAATAACCCCAAAAAATGGTTCCTGTATAAAAACACAAAGTTGAGCTATAGTAACATGTTTCTCGTAATAATTAAACATAAAAGTGAGATAAGAAGGGAAAACCTAAGCTAAATCCTACGTAATTCACTCATAATTTGAGTGTGATTAACCGTCCAAAATTTGGGCGGTTCCTTTTTTTTTTTAGAATTCTCAAACAAATAACATATAGAAAGCTACTACTTTGGGAGATGATGATGCGTGGGAGATCGCAGCCAGGCTGAGCAGAGAGGCAGATGCCGCTGCTGTTCTGCACGTGGTTCGGTCTGGGGGGGCTGCCCGAGAGGACTACCAAAGGACATCCAGCTAAGCGATGGTCCCCCTTTTTATAGACGATAGTTTTTACTTTTATTGTTTTGTAGGATTTACATTTGATATACTATGTTTGTCATTTTATGCTTGTATTATCTTTGTTTGTTTATTTATATTTCCTACTTTATGTTTGCACATATCATCTTTCTCTTATGTCATGACTATCATACTTATAAATGTCAAAATATAAACCAAACTAACAAATCATAATAAATTTAGTCGAGAAACCGAATCATAATAAATCAATCAACAAAATTTGTCAATTAATCGTCTTAAATACGAGAATTTCAAACGATTCGTAAAATATATACATCAAAATTATGTTTAAAATATCTCTTTCAATTTGATACTTACAATTTAGTCAAAAAATTATGCATCAACTATCCACATTTTAAAAAATGAAAAAAAAAAAACTATTTTTTATTAGGAACCGGCGGTTAAGTAGCCGGTTTCTAATAAAAATTAGGAACCGGCAGTTAAATAGCCAGTTTAGTTTGGGTAGGTTTAAAATTTCCTAAATTTTGTGGACATAGTTGGCAATTTTTATTTAATGTTGGATATAAATAAATAAATAAAAATGGCGGCTTATTTGAAGTAAAAGGCTCATATTTTCCTATACTCCATTATAGGAAATATTACGATGAATTATTTAATCAAAGATTTTATATAAAAGAGACTTGGTATAAATAATAAATTACGATTAGTTTAACAAGTCAGGTGAATATTTAATTAGTCAAGTTTCTATAAAAAAAACGAGCATTTTCCAAAGGCCAAAGGCCAAACTGCATGCCATGATGAATTTCATGCGCGGCTCATCCCCACAACTTTACAACTTGAAGAGCGATAACACTAACAGTACTGCCAGCAGCGTCTCATCAAGGTCATCTTCCACCGGAACCGGAAGCTTTGCCTCGGACCTTACCGACCCAGTCGGTTCCCACAGCTTCAGCTTCAACTCATCATCAGTCGACGACATGATTTACGTCGCGATGGGAAAGGAGGCGAAAGAATGGAAGGCCAATTTTGCCTGGGTTATGCAAAATGTACCCAGAAATAAGAAGATCACTATTGTACACATCCACCAACCTTCTAAGACTATCCCCATGCATGTGTATGGAGGTTAGATCCATCAACTAATTATTAATAGTTTCTCATCTTTGATACAGAAAGCTAGTTAATATTCTCTCTGTTTTATAATTTTTCTTATTGTTTTGGATGTGCGTGGAAAGTTTTTTTTTTTTGAGCAAAGATGTGCGTGGAAAGTTATTTGGCTAATAATTCCCATAGGCTCTTTGACACAATGCCATTAAAAGTAGGTGCCATGCACATTAGTTGTTTCGTCTTTTAATTTATATATGTCTGCCTTATTTATATAATTATTGTGGCTGGTTTAATCGATCTTAAAGGAGCCTCTAATGCAATTAATTTTTTTTTATTTGACCAGATTCAAAATATCCAGTCAGTGTACTCATATTACCATACTTTTCTGTATTTTTTTTTTTTTTTGTAATCTTACCTACTACATACGCAGGTTATTATATATTTTTTTATTTGTTTTTGTACTTTCCATTAACTCGTTATTTTTTCTTTTTCTGTTTTGCCTCTTTTTTGTTTGTAGTGTTAGGATGGTTACCAGCTGATCAAGTTACTGCCAAAGAAGTGGCAGCTTACCGAAAAGTTGAGACTGAGAAGATGAATAAAACCATTAGTACCTACATGTCCATGTTTGCTCGTCTCAAGGTCCCTACCTTTCTCCTCTTTAAGGTTTATTGTTATCGATGTCGAATAGTGCTGACATGCAAATAGGAATAGTGTCTAAATTGATTTATGGTTATCAACGATCAATGTGAGTATTTTGAGGTTTATTAATTGTTATTTATCATTCGAGTGAGGATATGGTAATATGCATATGACGGATCGATCCGTACTATGGATCCATATTTCTATTTTCAAAGTTCAGACATTCGATCCAAACCGTTAAACATGATGTCCATATGAAAATGTACTTGAAGATTCAAATTTTATATATTTTAGAATTTGTTTACTATTTATTTAATTAGGTAGAAAATCACTTGATCTAAAATTTCTAAGCCACCCGAAAGCAGTGGTTTTCTACCTATTTTAAAAAATAGTAAACAAATTCTAAAAAATGTAAATTTTGGTACAGAAGCACATTTTCATATGGAAAATGGAAGTCATGTTTAATGTTTCAAATCCAAGGTTTATTGTTATCAACTCCCAATGAGTGAGGCTATGGTACTATGCATAGCGCGGACTAGTCTGTACTATGGATCAATATCTTCGCTTTCAAAGTTCAAATAGTCGATGTGAACCATTTAACATGACTACATATGAAAATATACTTGCAGACTAAATTTTATAATTTTTAGATTTTTTTACCAACTTTTGTTAGATAGGTAGAAAATCATTGCTTTTGGATGGTCAAGTGTTTTTAGATCCGCACTATGCATAGTACCATAGCCACACTCAAAGTGCAATAGGAATAGTGCTGACATGCTAGTTTTTACTGATATCTAACTTCACCGGTTAGTTGCTAAATATATATGTCATGGTGAGAGGTAAAGCTATATTGGTCTCAAACCTACTTGAGATGGTGCATCTATGATCTATTAGCAGAGTGCACTTGTAAGTTAAATCGAACAGGAAAAAAAACAAAAACAAAAAAGGCAGAACAATGCTTGACAACCAAAATCAAAATTCTGCTCCTTTCCACCAGCTAAAGGTCCCATAGGTATCAATGTGGAGTACCACATACAAAATTATTGCAAGCACTTTTTTTTTAATTTTGATATTTCCAGAACTTGTTCTCATATTATAACAGATAAAGTCCGAGAAGCTTATAATTGAGAGTGAAGACATTGCTGAAGGGTTGCTTTCGGCCATCACCATGCACAGTGTCACTGAGTTTGTTATGGGTGCTGGCGCAGACAAAACATATTCAAAGTACATACTATTTTTTTAAACTATAAAATGTTTGTCAGAAATTCTTTCGGCTAAATGACAGAACCCAACCTTTCTGGCCAAGCTCTAACCTGCTCCCTATGGGCCCAAAAAGAAAAATAAAAAGCTATCAAAAGCATGATTTCATTTAGTATATTTTGTTTTAAAGATATCTGACTTCTGAAAAATTAAAATCTACTCAGAACTATGAAGGCTCCAGTTTCACTGACAGCTCGGACTGTACAAGCTCGAGCTAATCCAGCATGCAAAATCTGGTTTGTCTGTAATGGGAAGTTGATTTGCACTAGGTATGCCAACTTTTTTTTTTGTTCTTTTTAGGTACTTACATGGATGCAAGCCCAAGTAGTCCACTTTTCAATTTATATCTTAATAGCTTTATTGAGGCTTACAGATCAAAATGTGGTGAGATAAACTGACAAACTTACCAGAATTGGTCATTAGCACCAAAAATTTTACTGCCAAATCATGGGCTTACACTGACTTTGCACCATTTTATAATGGAAATCACTTTATAACTAAATTTTTTGACAACCTTGACAATCTAATACTGTCCACTAAATCAAAAATTAAAAGAACGTAAGAGATCTAACTCTTTTGCAAGCACGTGAATGGTGGTTTTTCTCTCTTCCCTTTTATTCCAAGCCCACATATATAGTCCCCCCATTGTTCTTCCTTGAGGCAGGCTTCAATTGTAAATATTAAAAAGAAGCTTACTGAACAAATAAGAAATAAAAACTACATTGAATTAAGGTAACTGACACGAGAAGCATGCTTGAATTGTAAGAATGGAAGAAGGAATTAGATACAGTGCCCTCGGAATTTCACAACCATTACTGCGTATGAAGTCCCCACAATTTTAATTTATTGGGGGGCCTTTTGGCTGTGCGAGCAGGCGATCACGTGTCCCTAGACAAGGGCAGAGCTAGAAAATTGAAATTGGGAGGGGTAGATAATTTAGTATAATGTAATTATATTTTATAAGAGATACTAAAAAGTGTTGATGCATACAAATACTACAAAATTTAATGGACAAAATTACAAATTTTCAATTTAAAGGGGGAGCTTAGCCGGTTAGCCCCCTTTTTCCCCACTACAATCTATCCCTGCCCTAAGGGGAGGGTATATTTTCCCAAGGAAGGAGTATTGGAAATAGATTTGATGAGTAAACAAAGAGTAGTAACTGGAATCTGGAGAATAAAATGAAGCTGAAGAGAAGCATGGTGGGTTGTTACTTGTTTTGGGAATTGGGATAAAGAAGAGGAAGGGAGAGATAGAAAGAAAACCACTCATAGGCGTACCGGTTACCTTTAGATCTGGGCTGTCCTTTAATTCTTGAATCCAACTGTTCATGTTAGATTATCAACATTGTTTGTCCAAGTAATGGCTCCAGGCTCCTCTTTTGTTAATGTGTATATAGAGTTATAACAAATTCACCGCACTTACTTTTATTTATCTTATTTTCCTAAAATCTAAAATTTGGCTTGCTATCTCAATAGGGAGCCTTATATCCCCACTCAAAGTGGCCCTACAGCAATTAACTCCCAGAAGTCTGCTGGCCAAAACCCCAAAGGGAGTCAATCAGATAGAATGCCTTCGCATGGTTCAGTTCAATCAGCCTCTCCTCTCTCTAGTCATGCAGATGATCGGTACCGAGGGCCAAGATCTGACAATCTTGATGTGACGGTCATGTCAGGACCCACATCACCATATACTGAACTCAGTAGGGTCTCAAGTTCTGGCAGTCTTGTTGTGGACCTATGGAATGGAGAACCAAGGAATAGAAATTTCAGTGATGAGGAGCCCTATCAGGTTTCTGGCAGGCAATCAGGGCCTGACACTTGTGATAAAGGGAGGAACTACTACCAAGAAGGCCATAAAACCCGTCAGGTTGCTCACAACCTATTAATATGCCAATCTTTTTACTGGTTTTAACTACTAGTTGCTTGAAAATCTTAAATCCATTTGGGGTAAGGCGGTTTTACACTCGTTCTTATATATATACAAAAAAAAAAATCCCTATTTGTATAAAATAGCGAGAAATTGAGAACCAGCATTTGGTCTAATAGAAAAGGCAACACTCTCTGTGTGGGAGGTTGCAGGTTCGAAATCCTATGGGACAATTCCTTGTGGATTTTAAATAGTTGGGTGGCTTGACCTCCAACTTTTACTAAAAAAAAAAATTAGCGTGAAATTGTGAGCCTAGGAGTGTCTTTCAAAACTAGGAGCCTGGTCGGGAAATTTAGATATATAATTATCAAAGGGATTTTTGAAAGAAGAAAGGCAGATGAAAGTTTTATACTCAAAAGGTAGCACATTTAGTTTAATTTAGATGAAGAACATACTAGCCGTCTACTTTAACCACCAAGCTTAACCAGCACCCATTAATTGGTTGTATACCACATGTAAGATAAGCAAAGACCTTGCAGCAGAAATAAAACAAGCAAAATAACACTATTTTAGTATTGTTAAGCACATCAAAATTAGAAGCAATTTTTTTCCGTAGCCTCACTACTTTTCACATTTTAAAGAAACAGAACTTAAAAGATTCACTTTCTGCCTCTGATTGATCCAGGGACAAGATGATGACATACCGTACCCAAAAGGAAGATGGTCTCAAGAGGCAACTGATTTTGATGACATGAAAAGACAAAGAGACGACATCTTAGAGGAGCTTCGCCAAGTTGAAGGACAAACAGATGCTTTGGAAGTTGCGCTTGCAAATTCAAAACAGATGGCTAAGGATCTCCAAACTAAGCTCTCTGAAGCACACTGCTTTGTATTCTCACTAGAGAGAGAGGTCGAGGAGCTGCAACAGGAGAGAGCATGTGCTGTGAAGGAGGCGAATCAGCTGAGAGAAAGGGTGCGGGAGCTGGAGCATGCAGAGCCTAGTAGGGTGCACTTTTGTGAGTTCTCATATGAGGAGTTGCAGGATGCTACAAATGGTTTTGATAATTCATTCAAGATTGGGGAAGGAGGGTATGGGAGTGTTTTTAAGGGGTCACTTCGTGGGAAGACTGTGGCTATAAAGTTGTTGAATCCCCAAGGCATGCGCGGGAAAGATGAATTTTACCAGGAGGTAATCTGATTTTGAATGTTTATTTACTAACAATTAAAGTACGATTTCTTAAAGTTGAATGTTGACAACTTTTCCTGTACATCTAGCATGCCTTTTTCTTTCTTAAGCAGAAATTTGAAATTTGAAGTTTGAAGCCAAACAGCTTTAGATTTGAAGTTTGTAGCCAAACAGCTTTAGACATTCAGTCTCAAGTTTGTATGATCTAATTAAAAGCAATTGAATTGAGTGAGAAGGAGAAGTTAAAGAAATGATGTTCCTAGTCCTAGTGTTCCCCTAAAAGGAACCAAATTGAGTTCTAGTTATGAGTATAATAAATTTTTGTTAATTTGCACGTGTGCGAAAAGATTGGGTCATGATTATTAAATTATTCTATTTGATACTAGTAAACTTATTTGAAAATACAAATGCATCTGTCTTTCTTCACAGATGGATGCTCTAAGCAAATTGAAGCACCTAAACATTTCAACCATAATTGGAGCATGCACTGAAGCTTGGGCAGTGGTGTACGAGTTTGTTGAGAATGGAAGTTTAGAAGACTGCTTGTCATGCAAGGATAAGATGCCTCCTCTTACATGGCAGACCCGTGTTCGGATTGCAGCTGAGATATGCTCTGCATTAAACTTCCTCCACTACACCGGTAACAAGCAGAATCCAGTGATTCACGGTGACCTTAAGCCATCTAATATCCTTCTCGACTCCAATTTTGTTAGCCGGCTTGCTGATTATGGTATTGCATGCAACTAATATAAGTTGATCGTTTGCTATTGCAACAAGATAAGAAAAGTAAAAAATAGTAAATCCACCTATGGGGAATTTTCAAATTTGTTGGTTAGCATGGTATTGAAATAAGTATTCTGATATCCAATCTCAGGGGACCTTTTTTTGACAAGTTTTTTTTTTTAGTTGGATTAATTGGATAATATTGCGTTCCCTATCATTTTTAATTTATAAAAGTTCTAGTATCTATACTAACCTAGGGCCCACACAGGTATATGGCATGTCCTCGAGGCAAATGCGACAAATATCCTGTCCCGATGTAGTGGTCCCATGGGGTCATTTGTGTACATGGATCCGGAGTTCTTTTCTGCAGGTGATCTACAGCCGTGTTCTGACGTGTACTCCTTTGGGATAGTGCTCCTTCGCCTTTTAACTGGACGCCCCGCTCTGGGAATAATAAATGAGGTGCAGAAGGCAGTTGTGAAAGGGAGTTTGGAAGAGATATCAGATAAGTCAGCTGGAAAGTGGCCAGCTGAGGTGGCCAATCAAATTGCAGTTTTGGGGATGAAGTGTTGTGAAGTTAAGAGAGAAATGCGACCAGATCTTGCAACCAATGCTTGGCAGATTCTTGAACCCATGATAAATTCCCCCAAATTACTTGATTTTCTAAAAGGTAAATTGTATTCTTAAATTTGTTTATTATTTTGTTGCCTTTTCCGTGAAAGTAGAATTGGCCATGAACTCCCCCTAACAAGAATGTTTAGCAATTGACAACACATATGATTTAAATCACAAAGAAAGAAAGCAGAAATATGAAAGGTGTTAGCTGACATTCTTTCCTCCTTACAGATAACAAAATTATTTTCTTCTTTTAAAGCCCTTTCTTTATAGTTGTCGCTTATCAAAATTTTAACTGACAAGCCACACACAATTTGTTTGTGCTGAGTATGACCAAGGTCTTATTTTATCTTCATACTCTTGTGTACTGACTGTTTTTCTTTTGTTTCATCTGCCATTCATGCATTTTGTTAATTCTGTTTTCTTTTATTATTGATCTTTGACACTAATAATCTCTTTTTCCTATTTATTTGTAAATTGCATAGCAGCATGAGGAGTCTGCAGGAAAGAAATAGAACGCTTGATGTAAGAATTTGAAACGGTACAGGGCATGAAGATTCCACTGTGCTTGGGATAGAACCAACTTAGACTTTCATATGGCTGAAGGGTTTCCCAGCAAGTTTAAGAGCTTATTTATTTCCTAATTTCTTCAATTAATTTTAACGGAAGTTTTCTACAGATTTTTTACATACTATATATATCTCTTGAAGATTTTGTGTAACTGCATTTGGTCGAATGAAAATCTAGTAAAGAAAAACCGTAACAACTTTGGCTGCAGAAGTTTTGTAGTTCTGGCAAACAATTTGCATTTTGCAAATACATGTTTTTTGTGCATCTGTATCTTGAGTTCTTGACTATTGGTGATGAAATCATAGTCCCTAAAGCTGGTTTTGAATTAAAGTCCTCTACTGGAGAGCTCCAGTCCGGTTCCAGCGACATTCCATCCCTATCTCTCGCGTCTCTCTCTCTTGCATGCGGAAATGGAGGAAGCAGCGCAAGGCATCGCTGGAAACGGCGCTGCAATCCCCTAGCCGTTGCTCTTCAAGACCAAATCCCCTCCTCTGCTCTCGGCGCTCTTCTCCTCTCGGTCCACCTCGCCTTCTCCAGCGACGACTCAGTGATCTAGGGTTTCAGCGATTGTTGAGGTCTCAATTGCAATGTGATTTTCGCCTAGTAGTGGGCCGAGTAGTAAGTTGTCTCCTCAATTTAATTTTTCAGGTGAACCAAATCATAAAAACGTTTTTTCTATACCCAGTGGACTAACCAATAAGTCTGTAAAATCGGTAAAGTCAGTTGAGTATACTTCTGACCAAGAATTGAATAAAATAAACACTTATTTGTGTTCATGGGAAATTGAATTTATGAAGACTTGTACAGACTTCTAATTATGACCAGAATGTAGTAGGTTTTTCCTTTTTTTTGCCTCTGATTATGACAAAAGAGAGCTTCTAGCAGTTTCATGACTGTATATTGCAAGTTTACGAATCTTGGAAATTACGCACAAATCTTTAATGCCTAGTCCCTTATTATACTGGTTTGATCTTTATAGGTGATTCACCAGTTAAAGATGTGAAGAAGACCATTGAAATGATAGAAATTTTCGATTCTGACCCTAGTTCCAGACTTCCAGTAAGTTTTTTTAGTAGTTAAATATCAAACAATTTCTTCTTTTTTGTATGAAGAGATACAAAATCTGATCATTTCTTTTATTATGCTGAACATGAACATGTATATGCGGCTTATCAGAAAACTAGCAAAGATAACGGAGGAACATGAGCTTATATCTGAGGCTGCTGATTTGATGCAAGAAGTAGTAGCAAGTATTGGTATGCAATATACAGTTTCATCCCCAATTAGGCTTAAACAGAGATCTTACCATCTCTAATTGTTTTTTTTATTTTGCTTTCCTGGTCCTGATATTTATTTATTTTGCTGGTGACTATATTTTGCTGGTAAATTTGAAAATCTAGCTAATTATTGGACCCATTATGATTGGACAGGACTTGAGATATGGAAATCATTTATTATCAATCATGGTGCTTGACTCAAATTAGATATAGATGTCTTGTATTATTGTATACTGTTATATGTACTTGTATAAATGATGGCGTGTTGTAATCTTTACAGCAGTGTTGAAGTTGTGTTAAGTTGTAGAAGTTATGTATTTTTATTAAGATATAGAAGTAATGTATTTTATTTGTGAGCTTCTTTTATTGCTCTAAGAGCGTGTAAATAGATTTGAATCAGAATAATTATTCAATTATATTTGTTGCATTATTGCTCTAAGATGCATAAGAGGCATAAATATATTGCACAGGAATAAAAAAAAAGGAAAATTACTAGCTTAATTAAGATGCATATGAGAATAATTGTTCAGGAATAATAAAAGAAAATTACTTGCATTGTACTATTGCACAAATATATTATTGGACATGAGTTTCCAGCCAGGAAATCTTCTATTTTTTGTTCTCCTAATGCTTTTCTGGTTTTAATGCCTCGATAGTTTTAATAGCGGTATCCATCTTCCAAGGCAAAATAACAACACAAGAAACAGTGACAGTAAAAGTGATCTCTTCTTAACTGTGACAGCAAGTTACAAGCATGTCACAGTTGAGGATTTTGAGTCTGCATCCTTTTTTTAATTTGAATTGGACATGAGGATGGACAAATTATATTATATTCTTAATATTAATATATATCACTACTTTGAAAGTCTTAGCAATATTATTGATTCAATCAAAAATATAATGTGACCTAATTGATTCAATTCACATTCAGTTTATCAGTTTATAAAGTGCACTCAAATAATAAATAGAGAGAAAATTCATATGGTGTACCAAAATATATTGTAACTGAAATATATGTACAACAATGACATTATACTAACTGGAGCAATAAATAATCAAATTACCAAGTGAACAAAAATGCAAACATTTTTAAAGAAACTACTTCTGTCTCTACTGGTTTCTCAATATGATCAACTTCTTATTACATCAAAAATGCAATCATCCCTCTATTTACATGTAAGAAAGAAAAGACAAGATAAATCAACCAATTTATAGATCAAATAAAAATATCAATCACTGTACATAATAAGCAACAAAGAGGGCATCTGATTAACCCATTTTCATTGCAATCTTTGCATCTCACAAAACTACCGTTCTCTTCTTCTCCATCTTCTGAAACAAACACCTTACAACTACCCGAGCATGTTTCGCACGACACAAATTTCACAGCCCGCAGGTTGCAACCGCTGCATAGCTCCTGGCCAGGGCCCCCTTTTTTAACCGACAATGATTCACAACTCCCCAAAGCCTTCCCAAGCTTGCCCCCCTCGTGCATTCACTTCACCTCCTTGTTTGGCTATTTTGGCTACTCATTTTGCCTACACAAACAAAAATTAAAAAGGATTATATTATAGCATGTAGCCAATTTAATTTAACTTGTCCAATCAAACATATTAGGATATCATGATCAAAGACAAAAAAATGGACTAATTAAAATACAATGCTTATAAATTCACTCATCTATATAGGTTGACTAAAGTATCAACCCCTTCTATGTTTAAAAGTTCTTAATATACCCAAGTAATCTGATACATTATATAACCCAAGCTATTCATGAATTGACTAGAGCACCATTTATTAATATAGTACATCTTGTGTAGGGCGCAGAAAGTTGCATGGCTAGGTTAGCTAGCGATGTGGGAATATTTGTGGGGGATGCTACCGTATGGGTTCAGTGCTCTAGTTTCTGAATGAACATGAGCAGGGCACCTGTTCGCACAAAAGTGTACTACAAAGTTTCAGTACAGCAAGCTGTACCTTTTAAACCTCGATTCTACTTCTGATTCAGACTGCAAGTGTACAGTCCTATCGTTGGTAATATCGGGTGTCGATCCACAGGACGGTTCAATAACTTAACTAGATTTTGACCTAATTTATCTTCAAACTAGAAGTGTTGAAAAGGTTTGAGTTGGTTGAAATTTTGGTTAACAATATTATAAGGTTGCAAATAAACTAGACTGGAATTCAAAACTAATTTAAAACAAGCGTTTCTCGGGTTTCGATTTCATCTCGCAACTCTCGCCTCTAGCTCGACACGACCCGTGTACTCTCGTACACGACCCCTGTCACACGGCCCGTGTAGTATCCTACACGGTCCGTGTCGACTCGAGTGAAACCGCAATTGTCCGGTTTCTGCGCCGATTAATTACGTGTAGGATGAACCGACCATACCCGATGTTTCTAAACCTCAACTCTCGTTTGTTGGCTAAATAAACTCGATAATGGAAATACAATTCAATCCTCTTAGGGTTCTAACCTAAACTCTCGTTCATTGGTTTGAATGGCCTAAGTTACTTGTTTGGTTTACTAAAGGTATTCAACATCTCTCGATTGTTGAAAAGTTCACCTCTCGGCTACTAATTAGTCTTCCCTCTCGGTTCATCGACTTACCTCAAATACTTTGGTCTGGTTGAAAGATCAAATTGGAGGCAGTACCTTGTTAGACGTTGCCTAGCCTAATGGTAGTAACCAAATGATAATCAAACAACGCAGATAAGCAATTAAAATCATACACAAACAAGCAAACACGAAATATCACGCATAATCAAACAACTAGCAATTAAACAAAGTATTGGACTACATCATGTTCCCAAGAAACTAAAAAATCTACTCAAACATAGTTTCTAAAACAGAATAACAAAAGTAAGATAAACAATTCATTGCAAAAACCGAAAATACGAAGAAGATTCGTCGGAATTCTCTCGATTTCCTCCTCTCTACTTCGTCTCCAAGTTTGTTGTTGTCGAACTCCCTTAGAATTGGTCTCTGTATGAATTGATTCTCTTCTGTACGAAAATTGTCCCTTTCTGGCCCAAGGGATCGTCTTTTTATACTCCATAACCGTCCATCTTTAATTAGGCAATAATCTGAAAACTTAGATTAACTGCCGGATTTGTCTGACACGGTCCGTGTGAGATTCTGTACGGACCGTGTGCCTGTGTCTTCTGTCCGGGCCGTGCAGCGCCTGCGTAGGGGGTCGAGTAGGGTATGACACGGTCCGTGTGTATTGTGACTCGGCCCGTGTAGGAAGTCCAGATTGCCGGATTTCACCCTTTCTTCGCCCGTTTCCTACAATAAACAAACAAAAGCGCAGCAGTACCATATTCTACAGATAATCAATGTAATAAACATGATTTTACAGTTTTGGACACAGGTTTTGGTACAAGATTTGGTCGGAAATGTAGTTAAAATAACGAGATATCAGCACCGAACTCAGGACATTACTAAACATCTCTCTGCATACCTTCCGGTTCACCCTTAGCCAGACCTACGTTCATGATCAGCTAGCCAGGGTTTTATTATTTGACTGTGGAGACGTTTAACTCCCAACGGGCGCAAGCCCCCGCCGTTAATTACATCATAAAGACTTATCAGGTCTGACTGAACACCTCGTTCATTCCGGGATTTGTGCCTATTTGATATGAACTGAGTAATAGGGCTAAAGAGGGCTCATGTTTTGTCATATTATTTGTATATTCAGGGTTCTCGATTGCTTTAGACATTCATATGGTCATGTGTATATACATATATATATTTAATCATAGCATCTGTATAAACACTAGTCATGGAACAAGACATTTTTGGTCATGGAAGACTTGTGTATATATTTACTATTAGTGTAATAATCTAGAGGTCAAATAATATGATAATTGTATATATATTTTGTTCATGAATTGAGTGATTAATAAATTATCATTTTGTTGCCTTGAGTATTATTGAATTTATGGATTATTCCTTTATCTGACTAGAGTCAATAACTGGAATTGTGAAACTTCATAATATAGATGATATATACTCTTAAAAGTCTTTAACCGAGGTAATTAGTAGGAACACTGATTTACCATTACAAGGTTAGTATGTGGATTAAAAGATGGTCAAGTTTTACAGACCACTGACAAGAGATGTCATTTTAATCACATAGATACATGTTCTAGGAACATGGTATTTGACAGACCCCGAATAAAATATTAAATGGAATTGTGTACGTGTCATTAATATTTTCATTCAGTGTTAAGTTCTAAAATATGAGGTATTCATCTTTCCTACTAAGAGATGTATATGTGTGATTGTTATCTAACGCTGTCGATAAAACGCATTTATAACGGTAGCTCTTCGGTATACATAGCTTAGCTAAGGTAGTGATGGTTTACCAAAAGTACTATTGTCCCTCGTATCTCTATACGAGTTACAGTATCACTGGGTCCCTTGATAGAGTAAGATTATCTGCTAGTGGTATAATTACAAGATTAATTATATTTGATAATTTTTTCAAGATCAAGAAAAGATTAAATTTGCAAGGATGACACACACCTACCTTGCAATTGATCTAATACTGTGAGACATAAGAATTAACACGAGTAAAAAAGTTTACTGGATCATGGTATTGTACATTACAGCATCATCTGTGTAATTGGATGGTCATAGTGCAGATGTCAGATGCCTCCTATGATTATAGAAGTTAAAACAGTTTTAATTCTATTTACCAACATAACACATATCTTATTGGGTCACATCGTATAGGAGCTAGTCGGAGAATCTTACTGATTAATTATAAATTGATTATAATTAATATTAAGATAGTTATAACTAATTATACGTGATATAATTAAATTATATATGTCATATAAGATGACAAGCAGAAACAACGGTTAATTTATAAGTGTACTCGATGTGTTGTATAAAACTGTACCGAAACTGAACCCAAAAAAATATAATTATTTAGAACAATTATATATTTGATTTAGATTTAAAATATTAATTAATCAAAATTCACGTCGGCATGAAATAAAACTATCAAAGTTATGATTGCTGCCATTTATTATTTTATTAAAATATCAAAATCTAACTTTGATGGTTTGATTTAAAATATTAAAATATCAAGATTCATACGCAGTTTGATTAAAATCTAACTTTGATGGTTTTAACTTGACTTTGATGGTTTTAATATGAATTTGATGGTTTTTAATAAAATCAACCGCCATTGCAATGGCAATTTGATAAATATGCCAAACTTTAGGGATATTTCGGTAATCGGCCAACCTGCTTGATTTTTCTATAAATAGAGGGGCAGGGGTAAAGATAAAATCGCCAATTCACTTGTATCGTATCTGATCTGACTGATCAAATCGATAAGTCTATTTTGTCTCTTTCTCGGTTACGCTTATATACGGGATTCGAAAAATATTATATTTGCTAAAGTTGCGGTATTTCTATTTGAATAACTGCAGGTCGTAAATATACTTATTTTGTCCTTTTCTCGGTTTTCGTGTTTTTTTTTTTGCATAATTCCGCAATTTACGGTATTTCTGGCAAAAGAAATAAAGCGCTCTTTGGTTAGTCCTGGTGGATAACTGATAGATATCAGACATCTGATACTTCGAAGTAAGACATTCGTCAGATTCGATCTTATCGGTCTGCTACATTCCAATTAGAATTTGGAAACAAGGTATAAATATGTTATATTAATCTATTTAATTTGTAAATAGATTAAAGTTTTTAGAAATCAATTATGGAGTAGATCTGTAAAAGGATTAAATTGAGTTTTAATGCCAAAGGAATACTGAAGGTGGACCACCTTGGAAGGTTTCCTGACATACCTCGTTTGATCCTAGGCTTAAGTTAGAAGTAAAAATTTTTTTTTACGTTATTTTCGCATCTTAAGCAAATAAATCGTTTTGAATAGTCAAAACCCAAACGGGTTTGAACTGCCGAAACCCAACAGTGGTATCAGAGCACGGTTCTCCCGCTGATTGATTTTTGAAAAAGGCTTATACCTTATGCAAACTAGAAGCATATACCGATTATCGGTTTAATTCTTATATTTGCAGCTTAAAGTCTAAACCATATGAAATATAATTTTCTTTGGTCGGTTCTCCGACTGGGAAAGATAAAATATGATTTTGTGCTTTCTTTTCGCTTTCTTATGAAATCTGATTTCTTTGGTTGGACTACCGACTGGGAAAGATAAAATGTGATTTTATGCTTTCTTTTCGCTTTCTTATGAAATGTTATGAAGGATGATGTGATAAAGCAATAAAATATCCAAAGTAAGAACTGTTGCGCGTATGATGAGAAAGAAAGTTCTATCTAGGAAAGATTAGATTTAAAGCGGTCCCCGGTGATCCTGATCTTTCCTGAGAACTCTTTCCATAATACGACAACTGACCCAAAACAGGAACTTTGTCATGTTACCAAATTGTTTTATGCTTTATAAACTGTTTTATTTTATACATATAAATTGTTTATATGATTATTACAGTATGAATAAGAACACACACAAAGCTGCAAAATAAAGAATTAAGAACTGATAGGAGTATACATGACTCGTTCACATATATACGTAAATTAGATTTACTACTTTGATATGAAATGTGTAAATTAGATTTACCGCTTTATTAGAATCGCAAAACTACCTCTATAAAGATAAGTAGTAGCTAAGGTCAGCATTGCGACCTAACTGCTTACTAAGCTATGCATAAACACAAACCCATAATTAAGTCAATTACCCTTCCTACTCTATCCTCCTGACATTATTGTTCATTGGTTGATGGGTCCATTACTCAGTAGGCATCGCCTTTTACCTTTGGTGATCGAGGGTTATGTCCGACATATCGAATCAAATAGAGTGAGGTTACTTATCAATGATTTCCAAAACAGTTTTGGTCTTGGGGCAAAGTCTTCGTTAAAACACATGATGTTTAACGAAACCAAGAATCACATAAGATGTTTTAAGATAAACATACGATATGATTAGCAAAGAATTGCTTACCTAAAATAGCTAATGGCCAAGTTTCATGCCGACGCTGGCTTGTGTCTTAGTGAAAATAAGGATCTTGGACCTACTACATATCGGGAATATAACAAATTTGTAGTGGGAGTTTTATTATTTGTAATAAAATATTTACATGAACAAAAGCAAAATCTTTATGTTTAAACGCTATAGAATATGGCTAAAGAAACATCTTTCTCGTTACGTTCCTTACTCGATAAGGAAAAACTGAATGCAGACGATTCCAAATTTTATTGATTGGTTCTGTAATCTAACTAACGTTCTAAGATATGAGAAGAAAGAATACGTTCTAATTACACCGGTTCCTAAAGAGCTTAAAACTGGCGCCACTGCAGATAACATCAATAAGCATGTCAAGCACAAAGAAGATGAGCTTGACGTGCAAAGCCTCTTAGTAGGAATTGTGGGTCCTGATTTGTAAAGACAATTCTAGGATACCAAATCCTACGACATGTGTGACCAGCTTGAGAACATGTTTCAAGATCAAGCACATATGGAGAGGTATTATGTGACCAAATCTCTGTTGGGTCTCAGAATGGCTTAGAGCAGTTCTATCAGTACTCACATGCTATGTATGACTAGCAATGTAAAGGAACTGGAGAAATATAATTGTCCATTGGGTAAAGAGTTAGCCACGGACATTATCCTGAACTCACTTCCTCCTAGCTATTCGGGGTTTATCGTGAACTTCCATATGCATGGGAAGGATAAGTGCTTGCAGGAGCTCCAAAGGATATTGAGGATCGCTGTTGGCGACATGAAAAGAGTTCTCATGTCCTCATGATCCAAGAAGGTGGGAGAAAGATTAAGAAGTCGAAAGCGAAAAAGGGGCACCTAAGTACAAAGGCAAATGGAAGTTGGTTCCGATAGTGAACACTCCCATGATAAATGTTTCTGCTGACACTGACTGCTATTATTGTAATGGCAAAAGTCACTGAAAAAGAAACTGCCCGAAGTATCTTGCAGATCTAAAAAAAATTGAGAATGTCTCAAAAGCTTCAGTCTCAAGTACTTAATTTATTGAAGTTAATATTGCGACTTCTCTTAATGATTCGGTACTAGATACCGGCTCATGCACTTATATTTGTTAGAATATAGAGGTACTAAGAAATAAGAGGAAATTACGCAATCAGAAAATACAACTCCGAGTTGAAAACGGAGCAAATGTTGCAGTCGTAACAGTCGGTAGTATAAAGTTGTATTTGACAAGTGGGCTTGTAATGGAATTAGAAAATGTCTATTTCATTCCTACTATTTCTAAGAATATCATATCAATCTCATGTTTAGAGATGAATGATTTTTTGTTTCTTATAAAAGACAATTGTTGTTCTATTTATAAAAACGAGTTATATTATGGATCATCTTATATGATAAATGATCTTTATATTCTGGAAATAAACTAACCCGTGTTTAACATCAATAACAAACGACTCAAAACGTCTCATGAAAGTACGACTTACATGTGGCATTGTCGCCTAGGTCATATAAACGAGAAACGCATCAAGAAGTTGCAAGAAATTGGACTTCTTGGTAAATTTGATCTTAAATCAATTAACACGTGCGAATCTTGTTTATATGGAAAAATGACCAAGGCACCTTTCACCAAGAAAGGCGAAAAGGCAAGCGACTTGTTAAGTCTTATACATACCGATGTATGTGAACCAATGAGTACTTGTGCAAGAAATGGTCATTTCTACTTCATCACATTTACTGATGATTTCAGTAGATACAGTTATGTCTACTTGATGAGACATAATTCTGAATCCTTTGATAAGTTCAAGGAATTCAAGACTGAAGTAGAAAATTAATTGGACAAAAGAATCAAAGCCTTACGATCAGATCGTGAAGGCGAATACTTGAGTCATGAGTTTGAAATGTACTTAAAGGAATGTGGGATAGTCTTATAACTCACATAATGGAACGTTGTTTCCGAGAGAAGGAATCGAACCTTGCTAGACATGGTTCATTCTATGATGAGTAATGCCACCCTTCCAAAATCGTTTTGGGGTTACGCACAAGACACTGCCACACTGATAATAAATATGGTTCCATCTATGTTAGTTGAAAAGACTCCATACGAGTTATAGTTTGGAAATGTTTCAAATATATCTTTTCTTAAGATCTGGGGTTGCGAAAGTTTTGTCACACATATGACGTCTGACAAGCTAGGACCCAAGTCTATTAAATGCTTTTTTTGTAGGATATCCTAAGAAAACCAAAGGATATTACTTCTATCACCAATCCGAGAATAAAATAGTTATTGCTCGACATGGTGTGTTTTTGGAGAAAAAGTTTCTTCGAAAAGGAAGTAGTGGGAGTAATATAAACTTGAAGGAGTTCAAGATATATCACACGATATTGTATCGAATGATCATCATATAATCCCACCACTTGATACTTCGGCTGATGAGCGTTTGGAAGAACTAAATCCACAAACAGTTGTGGAAAAGATTCAAGTCCCGAGCTCTGATACTTCAACACAAGTTGAAGGAGAACTAAACCCGCAAACTGTTGCGGATGAAGTTCAACAGCTGGAAGCAATAGTCCTACATATGTCAGGAAGGATAGTACATGCACCTGAAAGGTACATGGGACTTCATGAAGTCTTAGTGTTTGACACTGAAGATCCTCTGACTTATGCGGAAGCAATGGATAGGCCCAATTCCGATAAATGGCTTAAGGCCATGAGATCCGAAATACAATCCATGTACGACAATCAGGTTCGGAACCTAGTTGTTCCACTTGATGGGGTAAAACCCATAGATAACAAGTGGATTTCTCAAAAAGAAAATAAACATGGATGGTAATCTTGACTATTTACAAAGCACGGTTAATGACAAAAGATTTCAAACAAATTCTAGGCGTAGACTATGATAAAACTTTTTCGCCCGTGGCTATGTTTAAGTCTATACGGATACTTCTCGCAATTGCCGCATTTCATGATTATGAAATATGATAAATGGATGTCAAAACCGCCTTCTTAAATGAAGGATTAGAAGAAGACGTGTATATGATGTAGCCTTCGGGTTTTGAAGATCCAAAGAATGCTGGTAAGGTGTGCAAGCTTCTCAAGTCCATTTATGGATTGAAGCAAGCATCACGGAATTGGAATATTCGATTTGACGAAGAAGTCAAAAAGTTTGACTTCGTCAAATGCGAAGATGAACCTTGTGTGTACAAGAAAACTAGTGGGAGTGCTATCGCCTTTCTGGTCTTATACGTCGATGACATACTCCTAATCGGAAACAATATTCCTTTACTAAAATTAGCCAAGTATTCATTAAAGAAAGCTTTTTCAATGAAAGACCTGGGCGAGGCTGTCTATATACTAGGCATAAAGATTTACTGAGATAGATCAAAGAGACTCATAGGATTGAGTCAAAGCACATACATTGATAAAGTGCTGAATCGGTTCAACATGCAAGATTCCAAGAAGGGATTCCTGCCAATGAATCATGGTATACACCTTAGCAAGACTCAGTGTTCTTCGACAACTGATGAGCGAAGCATGATGAATAAAGTACCATATGCTTCGGCTATTGGGTCTATCATGTATGTCATGCTGTGCACTCGCCCTGATGTCTTGTACACTTTGAGTGTGACGAGAAGATATTAGGCTAGTCCTGGCTTAGAACATTGGAACGCTGCTAGGAATATCCTTAAATACTCAAGAAGGACTAAGGCTATGCTCCTTGTCTACGGTAATGATTCTAAACTTGTTGTAAATGTTACATCGACGTAAGTTTCCGATCAGACCGAGACGACATGAGAATTTAATTAATAAAGATTTACAAAATTGACACAATCAGCAACACAGCTGATCAACTGACAAAACCTCTTCCTCAAGCCAAGCATATGATGTATAATTCTGCTATGGGTCTGAGAGACACATAAGCAATCGGTTGTGAGATTTTCTTGGGATTTACGAGATCTTTGAGAATATAGAGACTTGTATAAAGTATAAAGCCTACGATGATTAGCTCTAGCTTAAGTGAGATATTGTTAGTGTAATAATCTAGAGGTCAATTAATATGATAATTGTATCATATATATTTTGTTCATGAATTGAGTGATTAATAAATTATCATTTTGTTGCCTTAAGTATTATTGAATTTATGGATCATTCATTTATCTGACTAGAGTCAATAACTGAAATTGTGAAACTTCATAATATAGATGATATATACTCTTAAAAGTCTCTAACCGAGGTAATTAGCAGGAACACTGATTTACTGTTACAAGGTTAGTATGTGGATTAAAAGATGGTCAAGTTTTACAGACCACTGACAAGAGATGTCATTTTAATGACATAGATACATGTTCTAAGAACATGGTATTTGGCAGACTCCGAATAAAATATTAAATGGAATTGTGTACGTGTCATTAATATTTTCATTCAGTGTTAAGTTCTAAAGTATGAGGTATTCATCTTTCCTACTAAGAGATGTATATGTGTGATTGTTATCTAACGCTGTCGATAAAACGCAGTTATAACGGTAGCTCTTCAGTATACATAACTTAGCTGAGGTAGTGATGGTTTATCAGAAGTACTATTGTCTCTCGTATCTCTATACGAGTTACAGTATCACTGGGTCCCTTGATAGAGTAAGATTATCTGCTAGTGGTATAATTACAAGATTAATTATATTTGATAATTTTTTCAAGATCAAGAAAAGATTAAATTTGCAAGGATGACACACACCTACCTTGGAACTGATCTAATACTGTGAGACATAAGAATTAACACGAGTAAAAAGTTTACTGGATCATGGTACTATACAATACAGCATCATCTGTGTAATTGAATGGTCATAGTGCAGATGTCAGATGCCTCCTATGATTATAGAAGTTAAAACAGTTTTAATTCTATTTACTAACATAACATATATCCTATTGGGTCACACCGTATAGGAGCTACTCGAAGAATCTTATTGATTAATTATAAATTGGTTATAATTAATATTAAGATGGTTATAATTAATTATACGTGATATAATTAAATTATATATGTCATATAAGATGACAAGCAGAAACAACGGTTAATTTATAAGCGTACTCGATGTGTTGTATAAAACTATACCGAAACCGAACCGAAACTGAACCCTGAAAAATATAATTGTTTAGAACAATTATATATTTGATTTAAATTTAAAATATTAATTAATAAAAATTCATGTCGGCATGAAATAAAACTATCAAAGTTATGATTTCCTCCATTTATTATTTTATTAAAATATCAAAATCTAACTTTGATGGTTTGATTTAAAATATTAAAATATCAAGATTCATACCGCAGTTTGATTAAAATCTAACTTTGATGGTTTTAATATGACTTTGATGGTTTTTAATAAAATCAACCGCCATTGCAATGGCAATTTGATAAATATGCCAAACTTTAGGGATATTTCGGTAATCGGCCAACCTGCTTGATTTTTCTATAAATAGAGGGGCATGGGTAAAGAGAAAATCGCCAATTCACTTGTATCGTATCTGATCTGACTGATCGAATCGATAAGTCTATTTTGTCTCTTTCTCGGTTACGCTTATATACGGGATTGGAAAATATTATATTTGCGAAAGTTGCGGTATTTCTATTTGAATAACTGCAGGTCGTAAATATACTTATTTTGTCCTTTTCTCAGTTTTCGTGTTTTTTTGCATAATTCCGCGGTTTACGATATTTCTGGCAAAAGAAATAAACCGCTCTCTGGTTAGTTATGGTGGATAACTGATAGAGTTATCAGACATCTGATACTTCGAAGTAAGACATTCGTCAGATTCGATCTTATCGGTCTGCTGCATTCTAATTAGAATTTGGAAACAAGGTATAAATATGTTATATTAATTTATTTAATTTGTAAATAGATTAAAGTTTTTAGAAATCAATTATGGAGTAGATCTGTAAAATGATTAAATTGGATTTTGATGCCAAACGAATACTGAAGGTGGACCACCTTGGAAGGTTTCCTGACATACCTCGTTTAATCCTTGGCTTAAGTTAGAAGTAAAAATTTTGTTTTACGTTCTTTCCGTATCTTAAGCAAATAAAGCATTTTGAACAGTCAAAACCCAAACGGGTTTGAACTGCCGAAACCCAACATTTACAACTCTATTGTATTTAAGAAATATGTGTTATATTTGATGAAATTTATGCTTTGTTTATAAAATATGACATTTAACTGAAGAAAGGGATATTTTGGTCATTTTAAGTTATGGATGAAGCTTGAACATGTTTAATTTTGATTTAAAATGATAGAGAATTAAATTTGGGTTCATTTGGTTTTGGTTTGAGTCAATTTGGACTTGAAATGAACAAGTTATGATAAAAAAAGGACTTGTTTGTAAATATTTTTATGTTCCAGAGACTTGTTTATAAATTCTGGAAGGACTGGAATATGCAAGTTGGACTTTTATTAAGGTTTGATATATAAATTAGGCTTAAAAGGGCCTGTTTGAGAACATTTTATGAAGATAGGGACCTGTTTGTAAAATATGAAGGATTTGTCTGTGAACTTAATTTGTCAGAGAGGCCTATTTGTAAAAGAGTTTTATTTATTTGATTTTATTTAATTTGAGAATGAATCTGGGCCTTTGGATTTGAGACTTGGGCCTTTGAGATGGTACTTGACTTGGAGATATGCACAGAGGCTTATGGACCTTTAAGATGCTGGGCTTTGAGATTTGCACTGATCAGGTTTCATTAAACCCGACTATTGGGTCCCAGAGGTCAGACGACATGGTCTAAGCTTTGAGCCGTTTGATCATAACGTGACATCAAGATGTGTGCTATGTTTCAAATATTTGGTTTAGAGCCTTCATCAAACGTTTTATATCGCATCAAGAGTCGTGCTGTCCTGATCGACTTTGATTCTGACTGGACGACTCCAGTCTCGATTAGGGCTCATTGCCCCAGCGTTACTCCAGCGTTACTCTGAATCGGTGCAGTATTGGTCACCTCTTCAAGGGGAGTGTATTCGTAGTGTTGTCGGCCGCCGGCGATCATCAGGGCGGCGGCACATGTCTGATGTGCAGTATGTCGGTACCGATTTGGATGGAAACCGATTCTCTTCAGTGCGTTTGCAATTTCATTCATTCAATCAGTCATATAACATCGCATGGGAGCAAACAAGCTCAGAGAGGTGTCAATTTGAGATTTGAATTTCATGTATGCATGGTTTGTGTTTGGAGCTCTCGGATTGGAACAAAACTGGTACCGACATGTGGTACATGAGGTATAGGCCAAGATTGGATGTCAAGTTCATCATTTGGGATCACTTTGAGACATGTCAAAGACTCAGGGCTAGTGGGTTTGATGTTTGGATATGCATGACTCACATAAGTGGTACTGTGCAATGCTCCCATAAATGGTACTGTGCATGTCAAAGACCATTTCATAAATTTCAGATTTTATTATTTTAGTCCAGATTTTTATGAAGGATCATATTTGATGAGATCATATTCATGTAATTTGACATACGAAGGATATTTAGGGAAGCTTTTACCATTTTTAGGATTTTATTTATATTTTTAATAATTTTCCAAAGCTGTCAGGGGCATAATTGGTACTGTGCTGCAGAAAATTTCTATTTAATTGATGAATTTATTTAGAGCTCTACACAAACTGGCTTTGAACAAACTTGATCTCTATAATCATGAGCAGAAAGTATAGATTCTAAATATATTTTTTATTCTGAATTTCAAGATCATTTGATGCATGAAAAGGGAAAAACAGTCAATGCAGCACAGTGAGTTTATTTCCAGCACAATGCAGTGCAGTTTTCAATTTCATTTGTCCAACTTTGGAAATTCATTAAAAATCGAAATAAAATCATAAAAATGGAAAGTTTGTGAGCATATTGTGTGTTTTGGAGTTCTCTATCAGATTGTGTTTTTAGATTTTCAGTTTAGTCCCTTGAATTGTCCAGACTTGCTGATTTACCAGCAGATGTCAAATCTGCCTGTTTGGAGGCGTTTCATGTACCAGTTGGTATTGCATTGGCTTGGGTTGCTGGGTTTGGACTTGGTACAGTACCAGAGGTCTGTTAAACATGTTTTGGACATAATCAAAGGTCTGGTTCACATCAAAGCAGGTTTTCAAGAGCATATGACCACTGTTTTGGTATGGAACAATATAGAAACAAGATCAAAGCTCCATAAAAGCAACATTCATCAAGATTTTCAATATTTTTAAAAATGTCATGAGTATGGAAAATCACAGGGAGGTCCCTGGTTTTATGAAATATCCCGTTTTGTGTCCTCACACTTGATTAAAATAGGCAAATCATCAAAACTTCATAGATTTAAAAATGCAAATGACATTTTGGCAGCATAACACCTTGTCTATTTGCATTTTAAACCTCAGTTTCTCACTAATGACAATTGAGTCCTCAAGAAAGTGTGAGTTAGCATTTTGGCAGCATAACCCCTTGTATTTCTTGAATCCTTTCATTGCCATTAGGCCTATCAAGTGATCATTGGGTTGAGGAACTGCAAAGGATGCCAGCTGGCTCAACTTTAAACAGCCCTTGTGTGTTAATTTTTTATTTTCTCACTTTATTCCCTTAAAAGAAAGATTAAACAAAGCATCTAAAGGATCTGATGTGCAAGGATGCCAGCTGGCTCAACTACTCACATCTTAGCCTATATTTGCTTAGCTTAAGCTTTCAAGGGAGGCAGAAAAGGAAAAGAAGAAGAAAAATTCATGAAATTAAATATATACATGCATATATGCACTAACTTTGTATATTTTTGTATAAAATCAAGATGAAACAGAAAGGAAGGTCATTATTAAGTGTAAAATATAGATCCTATGCAATGCCTTAGAATAAGCATATATATATACATATTTTTATTTGAAAACAGTAAAGAAAGAGAGGGAAAGAGGGAGGTTTGATCATCAAGCTCTGTGCCTAAGCACAGAGGTTTTTCTTTTAAGCTTCAAACAGCTAATACTTGTAGAGAATCAGATCTGAGAAGAGAGATTAAAGAGATGACAAGAAAAGATTGCAAAAATCAACAATAAAATAGAAATTTTCAAAAGAACTTCATTCACCTTTGGAATTATTACATAAGATAGTCTAAAAGACTTACAAAATTATATTATACATAATGATCTGCAGAAAGGAGATGAAAGCAACAAGCTTTTCTTGAAATTTGCTCAAACTATAGTGTATTGAGTGTGTGTATGTGTAGCTAGAACCTATGCCTATGGTTCTGTGCTGTCTTCTTGATCTGTTGTATCAGGTATATGTGCCTTTATATAGGCAAAGGTCAGGGGCTTGAATCATGCATTGCTGTGGCTGTTTCATCATGCACCATAGCTGTTTGTTCTTTGGTTTACAACATTCCATGTCCATTCATGCGCCATGCTGGCAGAGATCACGTTTTTATGATTGATTAGATATTTTCATGCTCACATATTCATTCATAGCCTTTGGATTGATCTCATGTACATAGGGTATCATCTTGACCCTTCATAGCTGGCCAGATATGGCATTGGTGTGATAGGCGTGACCATGCGCCTCTGGGGAGAATATTCCCTCATTTGTCATCATGTAGGGATCGCATGACATGTGTCCATGGGGACCAGGAGGCAAGCAACAGCCTCATCGCCTCTCGTGTGCTATACCCGCGTCAGCTGGGGCTTAAATGGTGCCGACTTTAACTAATGAGTCTCAGAGCATGAGGGTTTGACATATAGCATCGTAAACACCACCCAATCATGTACTCGGGTGCAATTTACCCCTTCAACAATCGGGCACGCGCTCCTTGCCTCATCCGGATCCTTTGTGAATCGGCTCATGGTGTCAGTGTAATTGAGCATTTTCCTTTCAAATTGACACTTCTTATATCATCGTGTGATCATAACATTGGTGTTTGCCAAGCCTCGTGATCTAATTTTAATCCTAGTTGCTTGTTCCGACTCCCCTACTGGTTCTTTCTTCAACCAAATTGCGGCTTGAGTAAAGGTTGCAACTTGAGAAGTTTTTAAACAAAGAAGAGGGTGCATATTCCTATGTTCACATCAGGTAATCACTCGGACATGACTTAATGTTCTTCTTATCATTCAATTTTCTCTATCTTCGGCGCCATGGCGAACAGGAAGAAAAGAAGAAGAAGAGAAAGAGGGAGCTGACGGGCGGGGCCCATTGTCGGCCTCTCAAAGTTTAGCCAATCGGCTTATTTGCTTCAAGCATTTGACCGCCTGGACTCGGTGTTATGTGCACCCTTCATTGAGTATAGAGCGGCTCATGAGCGCCGGACGCATGAACAATGAAGGGGTCGCAACGCGCTGAGTTTAAACTCAGCGACATAACCCGAATTTCGGGTGTTCTCGGTGTGCCATGAACCGAGATGCTGACAGTTTGGTTCACAAGGTTCAATTCATGTGAACCATGTCTATCCAAACTGCATTTTTAGCGAAATATGATTTAACTTAATGACAGGTGGGTCCATGCTGTCAGGGAATTGTGGTGCAGCTCCATATTGCACCTAGAGAGGCCTTAGGTAATTTGTCATCCTCTGTTGCTTGCGTGGCACCAATCAAAGAGTGCCACATCAGCATTTTTCATAGAAATTTCATAACTCTTGCATAATTTGGAGTTATAAAACACATGAGACATCAAAATTCATGGCATTGCATAGGGAATCATGTCATGAACTTTAAAATATCATTCTCAATCCATTTTAGAGAATTCATATGCATGAAAGTAGTTAAAGTAACCTTAAAATATTGCCAGTTCATATTTAGCAACATTTTAGGGTACAACATCTTGTTATACAATTTTTATATGTTTTGACAAAGTAACATTTACGTATCAGGTATGTTCTTCAATGCGAGCAAGTAGTTAACTTTAAAAAAAAAATCTATTATGCATGCATTATCTCAAGTAGATTCTACTAACCAATGAATGAAAATAACTCATAATGAGAAACAAAATAAAAAACCCTCAATCATATGTTTAAAGAAATAAAGAATTTCAAAGCATATGATGTGGTTTGTAATTTAATATCATAGGTGTTAATGCTTAGAATGTTGTTGTAAGAAAATGACAAAGAAATGAAATTTCCCCCAAATTGCAATCCCTGACCCCAATTTATTCCCTCCTTAGTATAACAACAAGTAGAATTTGCGATTGCTTGGTAATTACAGCAAGTCAGTGAAGAAGTGTTATCAGACAATGAAACAACTAAAATCAAAAGAAATAAAGTATGGATTCGGTTAACCAGTGCATAGATGAACAATTTACTCAAAAGAATTGCAATATTATGTAAAAGCAACTGAAAGGGGAGAAAAAGAGCTTACCAAAACCCTAGATAGAAAGGTTGTCGCTGGAGAAGGAAAGGTGCACCGAGAGGAGAAGCATGCCGAGAGGAGAGGAGCACCGAGGGGATCTGGTCTCCAGCGACGCCGAGAGAGAAGTGGTGGTGCGCCGATTGAAACCTAATCGCCGATAGAAGAGAACTGCGTGAGAGAGAAGGAGACAAGTGGAAAGAGGGTCGTTGTTTAATAACTGGACAGCTCCAGTAAAATGAAGAGGGAATTATTTTTTAGGAAATTTTTTTTTATGCCACTCCAAAACATGAAAATTAATAATTTGCTACTCCAAAACCTTAAATTAGCAAATTGCCACTCCAAAATCATTATATTTAGCTAATTGCCACAATTATACATATAATTCAGATTTTTAATTAAAAAATTTCTAAAAATTCAACAAATTTTAATAATGACTAAAATACCCCAAAACCTTACAAAAGCATTGACCTCCATGAATCTTCAGCGGAAGAGGAGAAGAAGACGAATGGGGACTGTTTGTCGCGGGTCCAGTTGGGGGTCCGGCTCAGAATAGAGAATGGATCGAGTCTTACAAGTAGGCCCCGCTCAGAATGGAGAAGATTGGGGTTTGTTCATCTCAAGCCCTGTTGAATCTCAACCGAAGGTTAATGGCAGTAATATCAATTCAATTACTTCTGAAATTTAAACCCAAACAAACAATGGTGGGTTGCAAGGGGGTCTAATTCCAAATGAAGACTAGGACCTTTACAGCTCATATATTGGTAGCATAACAAACCTGATGTCTCCTTATTTTGTCTAGATTGCGACCCCAATTTACACCGAAACTTGTACCTTAAAGCCTAAAAATGTGGACTTTTCGTTTAAATATCATTAGAATGTGGTACTGTTATGCTTTGTTTCTTATTTTGCAGGAAATTGGCGAAATTCTACATCTGACAACTCTTCATACGGTCCGTATAGGTTTACATATGGTCCGTACAAGATTAGTCCAACCACACACAAGGTTCCACAACAAGAGGCAACAATTCTCCAAAGCAAGGACAAGTATACGGTCCGTACAGGATTTTATACGGACCATACAAGCTATTTCGGAAACCCAGACTGGAATTAGAAACAGAAACAGTCGGGGAGGCCGAAAAGGAAAGCTTTTATGTCGCGATTTCAGGCATTAAGGCAGACAATTTCGGATCTAAGAAGGATCTTTTGCTCATTCTTGGTGCTTGGGAGACAAGGAAGAACTTGGAGAAGAAGAAGAGAAGTTCTTACAACGGATCTTCACTATTTTTCATAGTTTTACCATGAACTCTTTTATTACTATTGTTTTGTGTTGTTTTATGAATATGCTTGGCTAAACTTTGAGTTTCTAGGGTTAAATGTAGTTTCTAATTTAGTTTTGCTTGCATGTTACTTGGATCGTGTGTTGAATATTGTGTTTTTACTTTGTTGAGTAGTATTTCGATTGCTTTGTTTGTGCTTGCTTGAATTTCATTAGTCATCCCGTTAGATGAATGCGCACGTCTAATTGTTAGGAGCCAATGAAATCTGAAACCCTGGAAACACTTTTTATTAATTGAAAACAACTTTTAATCTTCTTTTACTGTTTTGAATATTGTTATTGATCAGTAGTTTGATAGAAACAACCACCAAACAACTTTTCTCACTTCTAGAATTCTAGTTAATTTAAGTGAAGTCTGCTTATTTTCTTACCGTCCCTGTGGATACGATACTCGACTATACCAACGGTAGGACTGTGAACTTGCAGTCTTAACCAGAGGTAGACTCGAGTTTAAAAGGTACAGCTTGCTGTACTGAAACTTAGGAGTACACTTTTCTGTGCGAACAAGTTTTTGGCGCCGTTGCCGGGGACGGCAACTAAAATTGCTAGACTTTTTCTTATTTTTACTTGATTCTAGATTTTAATTTTTACTTTTCTTTTTCCATCTTTTCAGGAACATACTGGAAGATTTACAACCCAAGAACCATTACAATCTCAAAAGCAAAGGGCAAACTTCCACCACAGTTGTTCCAGCACCACCACATCTGTCACCTCTGTGTACGGCCCGTACAAAATTTATACGGACCGTACAAGCCGACAACAGAGGCCAGACAGAGCCAGAAGCAGAACCAGGCACCATGAGTCAAAACGGAGATGATCCACCCATCGATCCACCCAATGAACAATTCTCAGATGATGAAGACTTTGTGCCGAGGACATTGCGAGAGTTCAATGTTCCAAGAGGTGGAGATGTCAAAGGGGCAATCAGACTACCAAGGATTACCGGCAACCAACCCAACTTCAATCCGGGCGTTGTCAACATCGTTCAGCAGAACACTTTTCATGGCATGGATCATGAAGATCCAAAGACCCACGTTCAAACCTTTCTTGAGTGTTGTGCCACAATTAAAATCAATGGCGCAATAGCTGATTATATTAGACTTGCTTTATTTCCTTTCACTCTTAAGGATAAGACAAATAAATGGTTAGGGTCATTACCAAGGGATTCGATTACCACTTGGAGGGAACTGTCCAAACTGTTTTTGACCAGATTTTTCTCTCATAAAAGAACTGCCAAGGTTAGGACCCAACAGACTAGTTTCAAACAAAGGTCTGATGAACTCTTGAATGAGGCCTGGGAAAGGTTTAGGGAATTACAATACTCTTGTCCACATCATGGTATTCCCGATTGGTTACTTATTCAGTCTTTTTATGCTAGTTTGACTGATACCACTCGTACTTCCGCTGATGCAGTTACAGGTGGAGCTCTCGTAGACCGAGAGACTACCGAGGCGATGAACTTGATTGACAACATGGCGACCAACCAACAGTGGTCCGGCCGAGAAAGCACATGAGCAACTGGAGGCGGCCGACTTGAGGTTCATCAAATCACTGCTCTCACCGCCAAGTTGGATGCTATGCAGAAGGCTTTCGACAAGATGAGTGTCAAAGCACTTGGCGATCAATAGCCAAAATCTTGTGTTATGTGTAGGGACGAGGGGCACTTGTATGAGCATTGTCCACACGCGTAAAGGGATGAGGAACCTAAGCAAGTCAACTCTCTTAACAATGAGCCATCCTACTTTCCGAAACCTCCCTTCAACCGGTCCTATTCCAAGGACCAAAAATAAGCAACAGGCTTGGAGGTGGAAGAACGGTAACCCCGCACCCTTCAACAACAACCATTCTAGCAGCAACAACAACAATCGTAACTTCTACAACAATGTCGCATTCAACAACTCGAACAATCGCGCACCATACTCTGGACCATCTAAGCCCTATGTTGCTCCCGTGGTGAGTGACTTTATGCATGAGCAGGGGAAGATGAATCAAATGATTTTCGAACAGATGCAGCAGATCAGTGCTCAATTGGCAGGATTGGCCGCTCAAAACAAGCAAAATGAGTTTCATACTACCCCTGGCCAAGCACAACCTGGGAGGTTGCCAAGCCAACCAGAGATCAATCCTAGGGAAGAAGCTAAAGCTGTTACTTTGCGAAGTGGGACACAATACGAAGGACCAACCATGCCTGTTGAGCCAGAGACTGAGTATACGGTCCGTACAGATCCTATACAGCCCGTACAAGTTCCATCACCTGTGATTTCTGAGCAGCCAAAACCTGTTCAATCTGAAGTTATTTCTGAGAAAACAGACCATACAGTCCGTACAGAATCCGTACGGCCCGTATAGAAAGAAGCTGACAAGCAGAAGAAGAAGGTGACCGAGAAACCACCGCCCTACCGGCCACCTGTTCCATTCCCACAGCGGCTAGCTGAAACCCGACTCAATAAACAGTTCTCCATGTTTGTTGTGGGTATCAAGCAATTGCACATTATCATTCCATTCACCGACGCCTTGACTCAAATGCCAACCTATGTTAAGTTTCTCAAGGATATCTTATCTAATAAGCGAAGCTTGGGGGGGGGCGTGAGACGGTGAAATTGACCGAACAATGCAGTGCTATCTTGAGAAGCGAACTTCCACCCAAATTGGAAGATCCGGGTAAATTCTCCATTCCTTGCACAATCGGGAAAGCCACCATTCGACGAGCTCTATGTGATTTGGGGGCTAGTGTGAGTCTCATGCCATGCACTATCTTTGACCGCTTAGGTGTAGGAGAGCTTAAACCTACGAGAATGACTCTACAACTTGCGGATTCTTCGATGAGACTACCACTCGGCATAGTGGAAGATTTTGTTGTGAGACTACAACTTGCGGATTCTTCAATGAGACTCTACAACTTGCGGTCCAAGTCGGTAAGTTCTATGTGCCCGGTGATTTTGTTGTGATGGAAATTGAGGAAGACAAAGAGGTCCCAATCATTCTAGGACAGCCGTTCTTGAGAATCGCTGGAGCGCTAATTGATGTGAAAAACGGGACTTTGACTTTGAATATTGGAGATGAGAATGTTCACTTTCATATTAACCGAGCAATGAAGTACCCCGCTCAAGCCGAAGCATGCTTCATAGTAGAAGTGATTGATGAATTGGTTGAAGAGAATTTCTTGGAGCAAGTCAACAGCTCGCTAAGGTATCATTTTGACTTTCTATCTGATTTGCAGGTTGAAATAAGCGAGTTCGAGTCGATTTGCGCAGCAAACACAGCATCTGTCTGTCTGGAGGAATCTCTATACGGGCTATATACAGACCATTCGAACCGTACATCAAGTGAATTGCAACTAGAGAAGCTGGAGATTGAGAAAAAAATCAGAAGCTCAAACTGAAGCTGAGGCATATGGTCCGCACAAGACCCATAGGACCATACAACTGCCCAGACAGAGCAGATCACTCATGAACTGAAACCTCTCCCGACAAATCTCAAGTATGAATTCCTTGATTCAGAAAAGACATGCCCTGTTATTGTTAATGCAGGATTGACCCCTGATCAAACCGCCAAGCTCTTGGAGAAGTTGAGAGCTCACAAAGGCGCGATTGGATATTCTATCAAGGACTTGAAGGGGATCGATCCGACTATTTGCACACACAGGATCTTGCTAGAGGATGGTCACAAGGCTTCAGTTGAACACCAAAGACGGCTCAACCCAAATCTGAAAGAGGCAGTAAAGAAAGAAATTTTAAAACTTCTTGAAGCAGGTATTATCTACCCGATTTCTGACAGCAAATGGGTGAGCCCCGTCCATGTGGTTCCCAAGAAAGGGGGGGCAACAGTGGTGAAAATGAGAAAGGAGAGATGGTGCAAACACGCGTTGTGACCGGTTGGAGGATGTGTATCGACTACCGGTAGCTTAACACAGCTACACGCAAAGATCACTTTCTATTGCCATTTGTTGATCAACTCCTTGAAAGGCTTGCTAATCACTCTTATTTTTGTTATCTTGATGGTTATTCAGGTTTCTTTCAAATTCTCATTCATCCGCAGGACCAAGAAAAGACCACTTTTACATGCCCATATGGTATCTATGCATACCGTAAGATGCCCTTTGGTCTTTGTAATGCACCTGCCACCTTTCAAAGAGCCATGATGGCCATCTTTTCATGGATGATTTTTCTGTTTATGGTACTTGTTTTGATTCTTGTTTGGCTAATTTGTGTAAGATTTTGCAGAGATATGAAGAGGTGAATTTGATCCTCAATTGGGAGAAATGTCACTTCATGGTCCAAGAGGGAGTTGTTTTGGGACATGTTGTCACCTCAAGAGGGATTGAGGTTGACAAGGCAAAGATTAAGGTGATTGAGAAACTCGAGATCCCAACAAATGTTAAGGGGGTTCGAAGTTTTCTTGGACATGCAGGTTTTACCGCCGCTTCATCAAGGACTTCTCTAAAATCGCGAAACCACTGACCAATTTACTTATCAAAGATTCTAATTTTGTTTTCACTGATGATTGTGTTAAGTCTTTTTGCAGTTTGAAAGAAGCTCTTATTTTTGCACCTATCTTGCAGCCACCCAATTGGTCGTTACCTTTTGAGTTGATGTGCGACGCCAGCGACTATGCAGTTGGGGCAGTTCTTGGGCAAAAGAAGGACAAGAAGCCATGTACTATTTACTATGCTAGCAAGGTGCTAGATCCGGCCCAAATGAACTACACTATCACTGAGAAGGAGCTTCTCGCAATTGTGTTTGCTCTTGACAAGTTTAGATCGTATTTGGTTGGCTCAAAGATAGTGGTCTACACGAACCATGCCGCGTTAAGGTACCTTTTGAGTAAGAAAGATGCAAAACCGAGACTAATTAGATGGATTATTCTTTTGCAGGAGTTTGATCTTGAAATCAGGGACAAGAAAGGAGTCGAGAACTCTGTGGCGGACCACCTATTCCGGCTTCATTGGGAGGAGGATACCACGGTTAAATTGCCAATCAATGACTCATTTCCTGATGAACAACTCCTTGCAATCAGTTCTGACCTGGAGGACATCCGCATGGCCCGTACACAAGTTCATACGGTCTGCGCAATCCAGCATACGGACCATACACAAGGCCATACGGACCGTATAAGCACCACTCAACTGCAGCAGCAAGTTCCATGGTATGCCGATATTGCAAACTATCTGGTTTCTGGAGTATTGCCTGCCACAATGTCCTTCCAGCAGAAGAAGAAACTCAAATCTGATCCCAAGTACTACTTTTGGGATGAGCCCTACCTCTTCAAAGTTGCAATTGATGCCATATTCCGACGATGTGTTCCATACGAGGAAACAGGTTCCATTCTTGCACATTGCCACTCATCCACTTACGGAGGACACTCCTCATTCTCCAAAACCACCGCCAAGGTATTACAATCTGGTTTCTTTTGGCCTTCTCTTTTCAAAGATGCAAGATATTTTGTTTTAGCTTGTGACAGATGCCAAAGAACTGGAAACATGACGAGACGAAACGAGATGCCTCTCAACTTTATCCTTGAGGTAGAGATTTTTAATGTTTGGGGCATGGATTTCATGGGTCCATTCCCATCCTCTCGAGGGAATGAGTATATTTTGGTGACGGTCAACTATGTGTCGAAGTGCATTGAGGCAATGGCATGCCGCAAAGCTGACTCAAATGCGGTGAAGAAGTTCTTCAATGAGATCATTTTCCCTCGTTTTGGTGTGCCACGAGCTGTCATTAGTGACGGAGGCAAGCACTTCATCAATCGACAATTCAACAATCTCTTGAGCCGACATGGGGTGACTCACAAGGTATCTACTTCTTATCATCCTCAAACTAACGGCCAAGCTGAGATTTCTAACAGGGAAATTAAGTCGATCTTGGAGAAGACAGTGGCAAGGACAAGGAAGGATTGGACTTTCAAGTTGCATGATGCACTTTGGGCTTACCGCACCGCCTTCAAAACACCGATTGGGATGAGTCCTTACAAGATGGTGTATGGCAAGCCGTGCCACCTTCCAGTCGAGATCGAGCACAAGAGCGATCAACATAGACTTGCTTGCAGCTGGAGAAAAGCGCATCCTTGACTTACATGAGTTGGAGGAAATGCATTTGCAAGCTTATGAGAATTCTAGGTTTTACAAGGAGAAGACGAAGCGATTGCATGACCGACGCATTTCGCTTCGAGAATTCAAAGAGGGAGATCTTGTACTTTTGTTTAATTCTAGATTGAGAATTTTTCCAGGTAAACTCAAGTCAATATGGTCCGACCCGTTTCAAATGAAGAAAGTGTACCCCTTTGGTGCAATTGATATCTGGAGCAGAGAGAGTGGGACCTTCAAGGTCAACGGTCAGCATCTCAAGCCTTACATTGCTGACCACTCGATGAATGAGTGGTGTACTCAGTTTTGTTCTGATCCCGCTCCAGTAGAAACGTAGAGAAAGGTGGTCTAGCTCAAGACCTAAAACGAGCGCTTCTTGGGAGGCAACCCAAGGACTTTTTTATGTTTTGTTTCAATTATTAACTTTTAGATTGTTTACTTTCAATTATTAACTTTTAGACCTAAAACAAGCGCTTCTCGGGAAGAGGCTCAGATCTCCACCTCCACCACATGCTCCAAACCTTGACCCCTATGACTTGGGGCCCGAACAAACCCTCTCAGTGTACACCGACTGCGCAGCAATTTTCGAGAACAGGTATTTCTCTATACATACTCGTCGGATGTACAACAAATTCATGTCTATGCAGAAAAAGACGTTTGAAAACACCCAAAAGGTGGACTTGGAGACACTCCGAAAACTCGGAGTGGAGGATGACTTCCTCCGTCTCACTTCTCGTGTTGGGTTTCGTCTCAAATTCTGGCAGTTTGAGGAAAACTGCTATGAGATGGACACCAAAGAATTTCTCTCCTCTCTCCAACTCAAACGCGATGAAGATGATGTCTATTTCATCAAATTTAGATTGTGCAACCAAACACAGCGGGTCTATCTCTCATCTCTCCGAGACTGAGATCATCAGCTTCCGCGAGGATTGGGACAGAGACATCTTCTGGGAGAAGATCACGGGCAACTCCAAAGCCAACAATGACGACTACCGCGCACGCTTCATCTCTCACCATGTCCTCCGCATCATCCAGCGTGCCCTCGCATGCACCATCTTCGCACGCGGTGAGACTCTTAACCGCGGTAACTTGGTCGACCTCATGCTGATGGACAACATGCTCAGTCCTAACCCTGACCTCCCTGACCTAGTGCTACTCATGGTCAACCATTGGATCAAGCTACAAGAATCACAACGCTCGGGTAGCAAGATCAAGATTGGCTTATATGTCATGATCATCAAGAGCAAGCTCGCACTAGATGACTTTTCTGGTCGTGAGCTTTGCACTGGACCCACGTCTCTTGACGCCAAGAGTCTGCAGTTGCAGCACTTCATCCACATCCGGCGTGGTGCGGCAGGTCACAGTGACCATTATGACTGGCGCTTTGCCAATGGGGCTCACCGTCGCCTTCCAATTGCCGCACCTATCGACTTTGAGGACCACTCCACTTGGTTGGTTACTGCACCACCACCTCCTCAGCCTCGACATCAGTCAGCTGCAGACATTCCCAGCTCCTCCACTCGGCCAGCAACAGACATTCCCAGCTCCTCCACTCAACCACCTGCCGACCCAGCTCCTCAGGGCCCTTACCCAGCTAACCCTATTTTGAGGGATCTCTATACCCTCATGACTGATATCAGGGACACACAGCGAGAGCAGGGTTCTCACATTCTCGACATCCAGCGCCAGACCTCTCTCCACACCGAGCGACTGGACGAGCTGAGTGAGCACATTAGCCAGTTTGACTTTTGCTTTAGGGACATCGAGGACCAGTTTCGCGACTGGCGTTTTGACCCTCTTCCGACTGATCAGGTTTGTTTCCACTACCCCAGCTTTTATCTTACTTTTACGTATTGAAGCATTGAGGATAATGCTCAGACTAAGCTTGGGGGGGTGATAGTTGTTTGCATTTAGTTGTTTTGCATGTTTGTTTTTATTTCTTGTGTTTTGTCGATAAATTTGTGTGATTGCGTGAATTAGGGACCAATTTGAAAAATTTTGGCCATGTTTTGGATGAATTTGTGAAATTGAAAATAACCCCATGTTTGATTGAAAGAACCACATAGGATAGATTGTTTTTGGACTTTGTGGAACTAAAAAACTGAATTGTACCAAGAAAAGCATTTGGAACCCTGTACGGACCCTATGGAAACCTATACGGGCCGTATGGGACTGAACTGTGCCTTTTTAATAGGGAAATGAGATTTGAAAACAATAGAAAGATTGAGATATTCACTGGTATGAATGAATACCTTTGAATGTGTGTACTCATGGTATCTTAGCAAAACAGTTGAAAAATGAGTAAAATTGAAATTTTTTGAAATAAAATAGGACTCCACTTACCTATGTTACGGCGTCATGACGTACTTATGGTAATCAGTCTTTGACACTCTGCTCCGCTAGTTCACCTGATAAAGTGGCCGAGTTTACATCAAAAATGTGAGCTCGTGTCATGGAAAGGTTGAACCAAGAGCACACAAATGCGCTTTTGAATTAAATCGGTTGGATATGGTTCACCACTTATAACTAGCCGAATTTGTACTAAGGATAAAGAATAAAAGTGTCAAAAAAAGCAATAATCAAAAGTAAATTTTGCATGATACCAACACACGAGGTCTACGACTTTCTGACCTAAGCTTGTTCCAAGCTTGGGGGGGGGGGACTCAAAAGAAAACAAATCACCACAAATGAGGACATATGTCTAGTAGAAAAATGAGCTATTGATACGTTTGGTTGATTAGTTCTTACAATTAACAATACAATCTTGAATATGGGGGTTTGATTAATTGAATTGTGGGGTGAATCAAAATTGATCAAAGGAAAACTAAATCATTGTCCAAAAGGATTCTTATGGGTTTCTGACAAACGCAAGATCATGCAAATTTTTCTCTTGGTAGTTTAACTTGCATTTAGGTAAATTCAAGTACCGGAACCATACCTAAATTAGAATTTTTGCTTGAGGACAAACGGAGTTCAAGCTTGGGGGAATTTGATATCTCCTAATTTTGTCTAGATTGCGACCCCAATTTACACGGAATGAAGAGGGTCGTTGTTTAATAACTAGACAGCTCTAGTAAAATGAAGACGGAATTATTTTTTAGGAAATTTTTTTTATGCCACTCCAAAACATGAAAATTAATAATTTGCCACCCCAAAACCTTAAATTAGCAAATTGCCACTCCAAAATCATTATATTTAGCTAATTGCCACAATTATACATATAATTCAGATTTTTAATTAAAAATTTTCTAAAAATTCAACAAATTTTAATAATGACTAAAATACCCCAAAACCTTACAAAAGCATTGACCTTACAAGCCCTGTTGAATCTCAACCGAAGGTTAATGGCAGTAATATCAATTCAATTACTTCTGAAATTTAAACCCAAACAAACAATGGTGGGTTGCAAGGGGGTCTAATTCAAAATGAAGACTGGGACCTTTTCGGCCCATATATTGGTAGCATAACAAACCTGATGTCCCCTTATTTTGTCTAGATTGCGACCCCAATTTACACCGAAACTTGTACCTTAAAGCCTAAAAATGTGGACTTTTCGTTTAAATATCATTAGAATGTGGTACTGTTATGCTTTGTTTCTTATTTTGCAGGAAATGGGCGAAATTCTACATCTGACAACTCTCCATACGGTCCGTATAGGTTTACATACGGTCCGTACAAGATCAGCCCAACCACACAGAAGGTTCTACAACAAGAGGCAACAATTCTCCAAGGCAAGGACAAGTATACGGTCTGTATAGGATTCTACGGACCGTACAAGCTATTTCAGAAACCCAGGTTGGAATTGGAAACAGAGACAACTGGGGAGGCCGAAAAGGAAAGCTTTTATTAGGCGATTTCGGGCATTAAGGCAGACAATTCCAGATCTGAGAATGATCGTTCGCTCATTCTTGGTGTTTGGGAGACAAGGAAGAACTTGGAGAAGAAGAAGAGAAGTTCTTACAACGGATCTTCACTATTTTTCATAGTTTTACCATGAACTCTTTTATTACTATTGTTTTGTGCTGTTTTATGAATATGCTTGGCTAAACTTTTAGTTTCTAGGGTTAAGATGTAGTTTCTAATTTAGTTTTGCATGCATGTTACTTGGATCCTATGTTGAATATTGTGTTTTTACTTTGTTAAGTAGTATTTCGATTGCTTTGTTTGTGTTTGCTTGAATTTCATTAGTCATCCCGTTAGATGAATGTGCACGTCTAATTGTTAGGAGCCAAGTCTATGATATTCAATCCAACCGAATAAAGTACATGAAGTAGGTTTGTGACCCGAAAGGTGAAACCAAGGAGTACCCGAAAGGTGAAACTTTCCTCGAGGCGAAAGTCCTTGGATATTTTTAGTAAACCAACAAACAACTTAGATAAATTAGTCCAAAAGGCGAAAGTTGAGGGTTAATGCATCTAAGAGGGGAGTAGTTGAGTCCGGCAATCGAGTTTTAAGCTAAAATTGCGACAGCTGAGGTAAAAAACTTAGATCCGGTTGATGGAAACCCTAGACATTAGTATCAACACAGAAACAGTAACTGCAGCATTAACTCGGTGGTCCATACGAACCGTATAGGGTTCTATACAGGCCGTATACCTCGGGGCTAAAACAGAAATAAAATCTGAAACTCTGGAAACACTTTTTATTAATTGGAAACAACTTTTAATATTTTTTTACTGTTTTTAATATTGTTATTGATCAGTAGTTTGATAGAAACAACCACCAAACAACTTTTCTCACTTCTAGAATTCTAGTTAATTAAAGTGAAGTCTGGTTATTTTCCTACCGTCCCTGTAGATACGATACCCAACTATACCAACGGTAGGACTGTGCACTTGCAATCTTAACCAGAGGTAGACTCGAGTTTAAAAGGTACAGCTTGCTGTACTGAAACTTAGGAGTACACTTTTCTGTGCGAACAAAACCTCTTTCCCACCTAACAAATTGATTATGAGTACACTTATCTTACATGTGAGACCACTTGATTATGAAGAAGAATGGGGAGAGTTTGTCTCAAGTCCAGTTGCATCTTGTACGAAATCAGGTGCACACCACCCTCCTGGGAATAGCTTCTCTGTTTGGTTCTAATTAGAACTCTTAAATTTAATTGAAGGGCAATTTTGGAATTATCAAAATACATTTTATTATTTGTATAATTGTATGTATAATTGTTGCAATTAGATAAATATAATGATTTTGGGAGTGGCAATTTACTAATTTAAAGTTTTGAGGTGGCAAATTCCTAATTTTCATGTTTTGGAGTGGCATAAAATTTTTTTTTCCTATTTTTTAACTCAAACCAGCGACATTTTGAAGATGTGATCTGATCTAGCTGCACAAATCTTGAAGCAGATCCGAGAATTCAAAATGAGAAGCACAATAAGCTGTTTGCTTCCCAAAGCATGATAGCCTATATATATAGAAGGGTTCCACTGCCTCAACTTTTTATGCCTCCATTATGCCTCCAAATCTAAACCTTACATCATAATATTAATCAACGCACCGGATTGAAAGTCTGATTAGCGAAAAAAAATTGTCTAATTTATTTGTATCATCTCCAGTTTTCCCATCTCACTCTCTCTCTCTCTGTTGGACTCTTTCCCCATTCTTCCCAATCTCTCCCAAGCTCTGTACCTCCCTTCCACTGCCGACCTCACCTCCTGTCCGACCACTCCCTCCCCAGCGCCACTCCGCACCCTCCGAGCCCCCTCCCCTTGATCTCCTCTACCTTTCTCTGTCTCTGAAGCCATACTTACCTAATCACGATTTGATATTTTTTTTCTTTTTTGTTTGAGTAAATTTGATATTTCTTTTAAGTTTTATCTTAAGTTTTTGATGGATTCTTTAACAGTTTTTGGATAAACTGAATGTTCTCATGGCTTGTAATTGTCCTCTATATATGTTTCATTTGTCAGAGCATAATAAGAATGAGCCTATGTAACTCTCTAGGTACATAACTCGATTTTCTTATGAATTGTTTTCAATTCACGCAATCCGGAGCTTTTGCTTATTTTACCCTAAAAAGAAAATCTGATAATCAAAAGCAAATGAAGAACATACTAGAATCGAACAATTTCTAAGCGACAGGGCAAGTGGGGCGCGGGTGGTAGGGAGGTGAGCTGAGGGAAGGGCGAGGGTAATGGGGAGGGAAGCGGTAGGACACGCATGGAAGGGGACTGAAGGGAGGTGAGGGGGGTGATGAGGTGGCGAACTGGGGTGCGACTTGCTTGGGGGTGGGGAAAATACGATAGGTTGAACTAGAGATGAATTAGACTAGTTTTTTCGCTGAGGAGTTTTTAATCCAGATTGTTGATCAATTTAGTTGATGGACGATTCAGATTTGGAGGTAGAATGGAGGCAGGAAATTTTGAGGCAATGGAACCCTCCTCATATATATATAGGGATGGGCTATGGTGAGTTGTGAAGTAAAACAACATTTTACATCACGCTCGTATTCCAATTTGAAAATCCAAACAACCGATTTGAACCGCTCAATATTTTCTCCATATTGAAATGTGCTTGGAGACCAAATTTTACATTATTTGGAATTTTTTTACTATTTATTAAGCCACTTTGAAAGTGGTAGATCCGGATGAACAGTAAAAATCAGTAAAATTTTCTAGACCATTGGATCAGCGATTTTCAAAGTGGCTTAATAAATAGTAAAAAAGTTCCAAAAAATGTAAAATTTGGTCTCCAAGCACATTTCAATATGAAGAACATATCGAGCTGTTCGGATTGGTTGTTTGGATTTTCAAAATGAAAATATGGACGTGAAGTAAAAATGACCTCTTACTTCGCAACTCCCCATAGCCCATCCCTATATATATATATATATATATATAAAGGCTACCGTGCATTGCGAATTAAAGTGGGTGTTTTAATTTGTGCTCATATCGCTATTTTCAAAGTTCAAATAGCCGATCCGAACCGCTCAACATGTTCTCCATATTGAAATGTGCTTGGAGACCAAATTTTACATTTTTTGCAATTTTTTTACTATTGATTAAGCCACTTTGAAAATCGCTGATCCAACGGTTTCACTGTTTTGTTGAGCCACCGTTGGATCAGCGATTTTCAAAGTGGCTTAATAAATAGTAAACAAATTCAAAAAAATGTAAAATTTGGTCTCCAAGCACATTTCAATATGGAGAACATGTTGAGCGGTTCGGATCGGCTATTTGAACTTTGGAAATAGTGATATGAGCGCGAATTAAAACACCCCTTTTAATTCGCAATGCACGGTAGCCTTACTCTCTCTCTCTCTATATATATATACACCATTAGATCAGCGATTTTCAAAGTGGCTTAATAAACAGTAAAAAAATTCTAAAAAAATATAAAATTTGGTCTCCAAGCACATTTCAATATGGAGAACATGTTGAGTGGTTCGGATCAGCTATTTGAACTTCGGAAATAGCGATATGAGAGCGAATTAAAACACCCCCTTTAATTCGCAATGCACAATAGCCTTACTATATATATATATATATATATATATATATATATATAGAGAGAGAGAGAGAGAGAGAGAGAGAGAGAGAGAGAGAGAGGAGAGAATAAATCTAGGGTGTGACGTGCTTACCAAGAGGGTTTGGTGAGCACAACTCTAAAAATACATCGGATCAGCTTCAAATAACGAATCCAAACCGTTAAAATCCATGTACTTCGTGAGTGATGCATGTACATGCAAAAATTTGGAAGTTTCGAATTTATTTTCCACAAGGTCAAGCAATCAAAATAATGAATATTTCAATAAGTTATTTTATAAGTTGTTTTACATATTTATTTTTCATCATTTCTTTGACCACTTGATCTCGTAGTAAATGAATACAAAACTTTTGAAATTTTGCATGTACATGCATCACTCATGAAGTACATGGATTTCAACGGTTTGGATACGTCATTTGAAGCTGATTCAATATATTTTTGGAGCTGTGTTCACCAAATCCTCTTGGTGAGCACGTCACACCCTAGATTTACTCTCTCTCTCTCTCTCTCTCTCTCTCTATATATATATATATATATATGGCGATATGGCTAATATAATTTTAGCAGCATTTCAGCTGAAGTGCGGTCAACTTTGCAGCTGTTCGATCTGTATTTAGATGTGCGCTGTGATGATCTGGGACATAGTTAACGGATCGCTCCATTAGCTAATTTTACAAAACGTTGAATGCTGTTCGCACCAGAAATGCACTCCCAAGTTTCAGTACAGCAAGCTGTACCTTTTAAAACTCGAGTTCTACCTCTAGTCGGGACTGCAATAGCACAGTACCTACCGTTGGTATAGTCGGGTATCGTATCCACAGGGACGGAATAAAACGACCGGACTCTACTCAAATCTACTAAAATTCTAGAAGTGAAGAGAAGTTGGTTTGTTGGTCTCTAACAGTTCTACTGATTGAAATGATGATTAAAAACACTAAAAAGAAGATCAAAAGTTTGTTTTCAAATTATAAAAAGGGTTTCAGACTTCGTATCTGTCTGGCCCCAGGGTATACGGCCCGTATAGAATCTTATACGGTCCGTATAGGCCCCCGAGTGAATACTGCAGCCACTGTTTCTGTGTTGGTGCTTTTGCCTAGGGTTTCCATCGACCAGGTCTAAGTTCCTCACCTCAGCGTTCGCAATTTTGGCTTAGAACCCGATTTACAGGACTCAACTACTCCCCTCTTAGATGCGTTAACCCTCAACTTTCGTAATTTTGGACTAAGTTATCTAAGTCACTTGTTGGTTTACTAAAGGTATCCAAGGACTTTCGCCTCGAGGAAAGTTTCCCTTTCAGTACTCCTTGATCCGTAGATCTACCTCATATACTTGGTTCAGTTGGATTAAGTATCATAGACTTGGTTCCTAACAATTAGACGTTCGCATTCATCTAACGGGATGACTAATCAAACTCAAGCAAGCAAAAACCAAGCAATTAAAATACTACACAACAAGATGAAAACTAAGCATTCAACACATAATCAAGTAGCATACAAGTAAAACCAAACGTCAACTACATCTTAACCCTAGAAACAGTAAAATTAGCTACTCATGTTCTCAAAAGAAAGCACAATAAAAGTTATAAAGAGTTCATAGAAAAACTATAGAAAATTCGAAGATCCGTTGCAAAACTTCTTCTTCTTCTTCTCCAAGTTGTTTCTTCTCTCCCAAGCACCAGGAATGAACGAAAAGATCCTTTTTGATCTGGAATGATGCGCCTTAATGCCCGAAATCGCGTATTGAAAGCCTTCCTTTTCGGCCTCCCCAGCTGTCTCTGTTTCCAATTCCAGCCTGGGCTTCCGAAATAGCTTGTACGGTCCGTATGAAAAGTCTATACGGACCGTATACTTGACCTTGCCTTGGAGAATTCTTGCCTCTTGCTGTGGAACCTTCTGTGTGGTTGGGCTGATCTTGTACGGACCGTATGAAAACCTATACGGGCCGTATGGAGAGTTGTCAGATCCAGAATTTCGCCCTTTTCCTGTAAAACAAGAAACAAAACATAGCAAGTACCACATTCTAATGATATTTAAACGAAAAGTCCACATTTTTAGGCTTTAAGGCACAAGTTCTGATGTAAATTTGGGTCGCAAACTAGGCAAAATAAGGAGACATCAAATGCATAGCCCCATTTTGGTGCTCCTCTCCACTAGTGAGTCGTCTCTCCTCCCTCCCTCTCTCTCTCACTTTCGTGCTCAGACCATCTCCTCGCCCCCATCCCTCTCTCGCGAGTTCTCTCCGAGATGAAACAACAAATACTATTAAGATCAGTACTCTCTCGAAGTTGTCTCCCTGCCCCCATCCCTCTCCATCTACTCTCTGTCACGATCGGATCGATACTCTCTCACTCCAATTCGGTGAAACCCTAGGGCATTTTTGCTTCTTCAATTTTCATGAAACAACTGGTATATATCTCTCCCTCCTCACTTATCTTGATTTTTTTTTTTCTAATTTGCCTAATTCTTCTGGTTTATTTCAAAAAAAGAAAGATGTTGTGAACCTAGAGAATAGAAGGTACATTAGCCGATTTTAGAACCTTGCTTTCATTATTGGATTTTTCTAAAGGGTAAATAAATAACCCTTTGCATTAACCACAAAACTGCACTTGTACAGTGCATTAGGGTTACTGGTACACAAGTACCTGTGCAGTCTGGTTACAATTAATTAGAATTAGTGGGGAATTTATTTCCAGTTCTATTGCAAAATATTTGCTATGTGTAATGCCGAGCTATTTAGTCAGAAACAATAAAAGAATACTTTTGGTTGATTTTAGAATACTTGTAAAACATAGTAGGGAAATTCTTTCTTTCTCTCTCATGTCATTGTTTTAAGGTTGTTCTGATTTCTGAATACAAGCGTGAATTTTTTCTTTTGATTCCATGCAAGAAATAAGGATAGAGAAAGGTGATAAAGTTAAACGGTGGGCATCAAGACCAATTCTAATTGGACAATGCCCTTGATTTGTGTGGAGTTCCTTTCTACACAAGTGAGGAGGCTTGAAGTTTTACTTTTTGTATCAGTGTCATTATCTGTTAGAATTCACTAAACTTAATTTGTGGTTGAGTAGTTAAAACAAATTTTATTTGGTATTTTTTTTTTTTGCTTTTAGTTTTCCACCTAGAAATTGCAAGGTTGTTACTTGAGGTTTATGGGTAAATTAAGTGTTAATTCCAGTGCCAGATTCTGGAGCATTTCTTTGTAGTTTTCTATATAGTATTTTCATTCATAATTCATTACTGAAATATGTCATTGTATATGTCTTACAGGAGATACAAGCAACGCAATCTAGTAGAAAGCAAAATCATGGGAAGCTTGATTAAAACACGTTGTTAATATCTTATTCTACAAGTAAAATTGGGTCTGGCCATAAATTTGGTGGTGCAGCTTGCATGTTGGATTTCAGTGTTAATGTAAATACTGTCATGGCTCCATCTGTAAAGATCGACCTTTTGTCAGGGTTTTCTTTTGGGGGGGGGGGGGGGTTAATTTTTAGAGAGATAAAATTTGATATGTAAGAGTGATTTTATAAAGGTATATATGAAAGGTTGACGATTTTTGGGGTTATACAGAATGTAGTAACGTTCCTTGAAAGTTGGAACAAATCTTGTGAAAAAAAGGACTATTCTATTGCTTGTTGTACCTGATTTTGCAAAGTATGTCATTTAAACGAGTAGAACTACTATTTGTTAGTTCATATGATATGTCGTATTCTATAAAGAATTTACATTATATATTATTTTCAAGAGTGCATGTTGTACTTTTATTTTCCAATAGTGTATGATGTAGAGAATGTACAAAAACATGTACATTTGGGACATCATTTAAAAACAATTCAATATGCATATGCACTACAATATGACAGTATTAATTTAAAAGGAATTCAATAGATTTCATATTACTTCATAAAAAAAAAAGCCTTATCATTTTTTAAGAGTGAAAGAAAGACTATCAATATGCATATGCACTTAAATATTGTAACAGATAACAAGAGTAAGCAATAAAAAACATTCTAAAAAAAGTAAATCAAAAGTACCAGTAAACAAAAAATACCATCACTGGTAACATAGCCCTTAATCATTGCTTAATCTCGTATAATACATTTCTATATAAAAATATAACTATCCCTTCCTGTAAAGAAAATATTACTATCATTTATAATAAAATATAATTATCCCTTGCTTAATTGTATGTCGCTTGTTGACTAGAAAAATTCATCCCAAATGAAGCTTAAAACCTGCCTCTTCTGTGGCCTGTTCACCTTTGCAATTCTCGTCATCTATTGGCAAATCGTCCATTTCACTGTAGATTAAATCATAAAATTTGAGATAACTAATTTAGCATAGAAAATTAAACACAAAGGCGACCCAAAAAGATCGACACCAGTGCATTACAGACAACTAAGATTTGAGAATAATTATACTGTTTATCAACAATTCCAATTTGCCCTAAATTTATAAATTAATCAGAAATCTCAAATCAATTATAAATGTACGACCATGAGGTTTTGAAACACACTTCTTATTTGAAATTAGACGACAATTATAAATGTATACCAACTAAATCATATATAGAAGCACGACATGTACAGAGATGGTACCATCAAGACAAGGAAATTGTTCTTTAATCAAATATATGCCATCATTCAAAATTGGCAGAAGCTAAGAGTTCTAATGTAACTTTCTCACAATTTTGCCATACTTGATACAAGTACGGTATCCAAATTAGTACAAATTGGTTAAAATAATGCAAATAGAACCTAACATATCAGTTTAAAATTAACTAAAATGAAAAAACAACAATTAAAATTAATTGGAAACTATATGCTTCATTTTTGTTTTACTTGATTTCATGCAATTTATAAATGTTATGCTGCTATATTTTTTTTATGATCTTTGTCATTATGTCAAACAGTTGTTGGTCTTTACTAAAACTAAGCACACCTCACTCAAGCAATCAGTTACAAGTTTCAGAATTCAATAATTTTATATTTTAAACGACTAAAATTCTCAAACAATAAATAAATAAAAAGTATCAATTTGATCCAAACAGAGGGAAGAGAAGGAGATAAGAGAGATACTACCTGGATACGAAAGAGAGGAGGTAGGGTAGAGCAACGCAGTGTTTCGAAAGGAAGGAGAGATGATTTAGGGAGATACTACCTGGTTGCGAGAGGGAAGGGGGAAGCAATTTATACTAGAGGAGAAGTGCTCGGCATGTGAGGCGCGTCTGATTTCACAAGAGAGATGGGGTGAGGGAGCGACTAAGTCCATGAAAGAAGTTGGGGTGAACAGGAGATGATCTGAGCACGAAAGAGAAAGAGGGAGGGGGAGGAAAGATAACTCGCAAAAGGAGATGAACACCGAAGTGGGGCTATTCATTCAGCGTCTCTTAAAATTAGCTGACGGAGCGCTCCGTTAACTATTTACCATGATCATCACAGCGCACATCTAAGTACAGATCGAACGGCTACAAAGTTGACCACATTTCAGCTGAAATGCTGCTATAATCATATTAGCCATACTCAATATATATATATATATATATATATATATATATATATATATATATATATATATATATATATATATATATATATATATATATATATATATATATATATATATAGACACACACACACACACACACTAGTATCATGCCCGTGCGTTGCAACGAAAATATACTATAATATAACAAGAAAATTCTTCTCCAAAATAACACACTTATACCAACAACAAAAATATATCAATGGAAAGAATAAATTGTGCCCGTCCGTTGATTTTATGATTTTTGGATCTCGTATTATACAATAAGTGATAAAAAAAATGAACAACTCAAATTAAACTACGATTGATTAGTTTTGACGTATTTATTTTTGAACCGTTTGATCTAATATAAAATAAACTCAACAAGTAAAAAAAAAAAAAAAAATTTCGTGCCCCCATTTCTAAAAAAAAAGAAGAAGATCAAGAGTTTGATTTACCATTTGAACCTCTTTTGTCCTTGATATTGTGCTTATGAGCCTCATTTCCATTTGTTCTTGTGCTTTGGAACCTCATTTGCCCTGGTTCATGTGCTTGACAACCTCAATTGCTCTTTTGACCTTGTTCTTGTGCTTAGCAACATGATGAGCCTAAAATATATATACTTTTAGCACGGGTTTAACCTCAATTTTATAGCCAATCTCCTTGTATTTTAGTATAATTTAGTATAGAATCATGCCAAGAATCAAGTTATTGCTTTTAGTTTGTTTTGATTACCGTTTTGGAGCTTTTTCACATATTGTGCGGCCTCTAGGGCACTATGTGCGGCCGCACAACTATCTTTGAAGTCCCTACATCAATCCTGCTGAAGAATTTGCGATTCAGAGCCACTGTGCGGTCTATCATGCGACTTCCCTTGGTCGCACATTGCCTCAAGAGCCTCAATGTTGATTGGTGCGACCTCCTCTACCCGCACATCTGGCCGCACAACACAGAATAGAGAATCAACCGAGTCAGTGGGAAATTGTGGCCAAAGGTGCGGCCTCCCTTGCCCGCACAAACCTAAATCCACAGCTCAGACCCCTTTGTGCGCCCCCTCTAGAACGCACTCCTAGCCGCACCAATGCAGAAAATCACAGGATCTCTTGCCCTAATGACGCGATCTTTGCCCGATTCACTTCCAAACTCTGCCTGATTGTTTCCCAAGTCACGAAAATTATTATAAAATAGGCAGCAAGCAACAGGAGAAAGGATATCTCCCCTTTGGGGATTGAAATCAAGCCACCTCCCATTCTACATCTCTTCTTCTTCTTCAACCCTAATTTCCATTGATCCATCTCTTATCCTTCTCAAGTGAATTCAAGGCGACGAAGCAGATTTGGCGACTAACAAGGAGGCTTTGCAAGGAAGAACTGAGGCATAGCTTGGGAACTGGTGTATTCTATTTCTCTTTGTTATTTACTCATTTTAATTGCTTGGTTTACTTGTTCTTTTTCATGGATGTTTTTGTTATTGCACCCATGAGAGGCTAATCTCCTCTCTAGGGGCCTAGTTTGTAAGCATGAACTTGTGTTGATTTTCTTACTTGGATATTCTCTATATGATGATTGCTTTGAATTGATGTTTGGTTCTTATTTTATATATTTGTGAGTCATGCATGATTTGTGTTTTTGAAACCACACCTGGCGGAGGTAGTGATAGCCCTCTTGTCTTCAAGGGTGTTTAAGTTATTGATAAAACCAAGTCTTGTACACAAATAACCTTAGGGACAATAGATTAGATGGACCAAATCGAGTCTACCCCCGACCATAAGAACTAAAGAATGGACATGGAAAGTTGTGGGAAACCAATTTATAAGTACTTCGCAATCGGGATACTTAGAGTATATTTAGTAATCGGTATGAATTAGTGGAGTATTTAGCCTTCAATTAAATAACCGTATTAGGTAGTGACAGCCCTAAGACGAGGTAAATTAACATGATAGGCTTGAAACATTAAAAGTATTGATTCTAAGTAGAAATAGGCCAACTTAGTTGGAACTCCCATTGATATCTCGTTATTTTAACTACATTTCCGACCTAATCTTGTACCAAAACCTGTGTCCAAAACTGTAAAATCATGTTTATTACATTGATTATCTGTAGAATATGGTACTGCTGCGCTTTTGTTTCTTTATTGTAGGAAACGGGCGAAGAAAGGGTGAAATCCAACAATCTGGACTTCCTACACGGGCCGAGTCACAATCCACACGGACCGTGTCATACCCTACTCGACCCCCTACACAGGCGCTGCACGACCCGGACAAGAGACACATTCACACGGTCCGTACAGAATGTCACACGGACCGTGTCAGACAAATCCGGCAGTTAATCTAAGTTTTCAGATTATTGCCTAATTAAAGATGGACGGTTATGGAGTATAAAAAGACGATCCCTTGGGCCAGAAAGGGACAATTTTCGTACAGAAGAGAATCAATTCATACAGAGACCAATTCTAAGGGAGTTCGACAACAACAAACTTGGAGACGAAGTAGAGAGGAGGAAATCGAGAGAATTCCGACGAATCTTCTTCGTATTTTCGGTTTTTGCAATGAATTGTTTATCTTACTTTTGTTATTCTGTTTTAGAAACTATGTTTGAGTAGATTTTTTAGTTTCTTGGGAACATGATGTAGTCGAATACTTTGTTTACTTGCTAGTTGTTTGATTATGCGTGATATTTCGTGTTTGCTTGTTTGTGTATGATTTTAATTGCTTTTCTGTGTTGTTCGATTATTATTTGGTTCTTACCATTAGGCTTGGCCACGTCTAACAAGGTATCGCGTCCAATTTCATCTTTCAACCAGACCAAAGTATTTGAGGTAAGTCGATGAACCGAGAGGGAAGACTAATTAGTAGCCGAGAGGTGAACTTTTCAGCAATCGAGAGATGTTGAATACCTTTAGTAAACCAAACAAGTAACTTAGGCCATTCAAACCAATGAACGAGAGTTTAGGGTAGAACCCTAAGAGGATTGAATTGTATTTCCATTATCGAGTTTATTTAGCCAACAAACGAGAGTTGAGGTTTAGAAACATCGGGTATGGTCGGTTCATCCTACACGAGTGAATCGGCGCAGAAACCGGATAACCTGCAGTTTCACTCGAGTCGACACGGACCGTGTAGGATACTACACGGGCCGTGTGACAGGGGTCGTGTACGAGAGTACATGGGTCGTGTCAGGCTAGAGGCAGAGTTGCAGATGCAATCAGAAACCCAGGAAACGCTTGTTTTAAATTAGTTTTGAATTCCAGTCTAGTTTATTTGCAACCTTATAATATTGTTAACCAAAATTTCAACCAACTCAAACCTTTTCAACACTTCTAGTTTGAAGATAAATTAGGTCAAAATCTAGTTAAGTTATTGAACCGTCCTGTGGATCGACACCCGATATTACCAACGATAGGACTGTACACTTGCAGTCTGAATCAGAAGTAGAATCGAGGTTTAAAAGGTACAGCTTGCTGTACTGAAACTTTGTAGTACACTTTTGTGCGAACAAGTTTTTGGCGCCGTTGCCGGGGACGGCATCATTTAATTTTTCTAGATTTCCACTTATTTTATTTTAATTCTAGATTTTAACTTGTATACTTTATTTTGTTTTTCTCCATCGCAGGAAACCTAACAGAAATACGGTCAGGCTCGAGACCTAAAACAAGCGCTCCTTGGGAGGCAACCCAAGTTCTTTTTATCCATTTTCTCGCATTTTTACTTACTTTTGTTTGTAGCATTACTTACTTTTTATCGTTTTACTTTGGTTTCTGTTTTATTATCTTGCTTGCATTTTTCGTTATTATGTTCTTCAGTTTAGAAGTTAAAAGGAGAGGTGCTTCAGGCTCAGGAAATAAATCACACGGTCCGTGTCTTATCTCACACGGTCCGTGTCACCACCAAACGGCAGCTGGAGTAAAGCCCAACACGGGTCGTGTCGAATAACGATTCGAAGGGATATACACGGTCCGTGTCATATTTCACGCAGTCCGTATCAGAGCCGGGCGACGCAACGAACAGACGCGCCCGCTCCGCGTCCGTTACTCCTTCCTCCCTACTTAGCCTCTCTTCTTCTCCATCCGACCGATCTGCAAAAATTCTCAGCAAACTCCACCACCCGGCCGTGTTACTTGCCCGTGTGCACTGTAGCGCCGCCCTTTCTCTCCGTACCGAGATCTTACCACTTCCACTTCTCCCTCTTCTCCACTCTCCTTTTAATTCATCCGAGATCCCTCAGTACCAACAATGTACCGAGCGCCTCTGATCACCATTGTCACTGTGCTCCCTGCACCGAAACCCTCACTCCACACGGTCCGTGTCACAAAGTCACTCGGCCCGTGTCATTCTCGTTCTCATCCACATCTCAAGTTACACGGTCCGTGTCACAACTCACTCGGCCCGTGTCAGCCTTTGACAGAGCACGCAATGAATCAAGAGCGCCGCAGCAAGAGGAACCAGGACCGTGCGCGGGTGGCTCTCCGTGCCCCGACACCACCGCCCGATCAGACACCACCATCGGAGAGCTCTCACTCCTCTCAATCCTCTCCCTCCTCGCATTCCACGCCATCAACCGTGCGCTCACCAACTCCTTCACCAAATCCATCGCCTGAGCGATATGACTCGGAGGAGTTCGACCACCTTTCCGGGCATTACACCGACGTGCCGCTGAGCACGAGCCTCACTACTTTCCGATGCCCACGCGTCGGATGTTCGAGCGCTTCGAAATTCTACGGAATAGGAAGTGCAAGAACACTCCGAAAGTTGACTTTGACACTCTTCGCGCTTTTGGGATCGAGGAGCAGTTCCTCTATCTCACTGGCCGCATCGGGTTTAGCCCCGACTCGCGGCTATCGAGCACAATGCCTATGAGAGGCTCACTCTCGAGTTCCTCTCCTCTCTCCAGCTCAAGTGGGACGCGGAAGACCAGCCCTACATCAAATTCAGGATGTGCAGTGCGACTTGCCACGTCCCTGTAGCTAATCTTCGCATGTGGTTTGGGTTACCCTCAAACCCAACCACACCCGAGCTCCATTTTCGAGAGGGGTTGGACAAGGATCATTTCTGGAATTTGGTCAGTGGCTTGCGAGGATGCCACAACAAGGACTACAAGGGCCTCAACATTCCTCACCCTGTCCTCCGCTGCATCCAATGGCGAGCTTTAGCTTGCACCATCTTCGCGCGGCGAGACAGTCGCCCGCGCCAATGAGACAGATCTGATGCTGCTGGATCACATGCTCCGGCCAGATGCTGAGTTAGAGCGGCCCGATCTGATGCTCATTATGATTTAGCACTGGCTGGAGATCGCCAGGTCACACAGGACTGGAGGAGATATCACCCTCGGCGGTTATGTGACACATATCGCCGAGCACTTAGAGTATCAGATTCAGGGTGATACTCTCTGCAGGGGCCCGACCACACTAGACATTGAGTCCTTCCGCCTAGCCAAATTCATTTATCTCGAGAAGGGCGCCGCCGGCCATCATGACAGATACTACTGGTGCATGCCGGATGGCACACGCGAGCACCGCCTCCCCTTCTCCGCCCCTATCTCTTTCGGGGACAGGAGCACTTGGCTTTTCACAGGCCCTCGACTTGCTCCACCACCTCCTCCTACGGCAGATGATGCGCCCATGCCCGATGTGCATATGACGTACATCCCCAGCCTCCTCTCATCCAGTTCACGCCTCTACTTCCACTGCAGGCCCTTCTTCTTCTTCCGCAGCCCCGCACTTACCCACTCTCCGATCCCACCATCATGGATGTGTACCGCCTCGTCTACGACATGAGGCAGGAGCAGGGTGAGATCTTACGCGACCTCACAGCTAGGGTGGGTGCTATTGAGGATGAGTTGCGCGACTGGCGCTGGTGGGACTACGACCACGACTCCGACCACGGAGCCGCGGACCACTGAGCAGGTTTGTTTTCCTTATCCCTTGCTTTTATATCTCCTTATTTATACGTCTTTAAGCATTGGGGACAATGCTAAGATGAAGCTTGGGGGGGGGTCTTTATCTGTTTAGTTTGCATTTTAGGTCTCTTTATCTGTTTAGTTTGCATTTTAGGTCATGTTTTATCTCTTGTTTGTATCATAGTTAGTTTACTTTTTGTTTGCATTTTAGGCGAAATTTTTTTGCGAATCGTTTGAATCTAGATCTTTAGTGAAACATTTTGGCCATGACTAACCTGACCTTGGTTTGATTGAAACTAACACCATAATTGACCACACAATTGATTAGGATGAGATTGTCCTTTGTTATTGATGAAAACCCGTTCATATCGAGAAAAATATTTGAATTCTGAACTGTACCTTACAAAATAGGAAAATGGGGATTTTTGACTAAAATATTACGATATCCAATGGTATGAAAGAATACCATCGGATGTGTGTATTCATGGTGTATGCGAATGAAAATAATGAAAAAAAAATGGAGAAAATAAGAGTACTGGCAATAAGCCCTTCGAGGCGCCTTTGAGCTCGTCTCCCAAACGTAAAAACAAAAACGAGTACTGGCACAATCCATTTGGATGCCTTTGAGCTCGATTTGCATATACCAACACACTAAGGGCAAAATGGTCAAAACCACCACTAACGAGGGTATATCTTCAGTCTAAAGCTTAATATTGATAGGTTCGGGTAATTAATCTTAAAGTGTATCGAAACATCTCAGAATTTGAAGTTAAGTGGTCAGTTTGTGGAGTGAATCGAAATTAGCTTAAGGGAAGTCTAAATTGTAGTCAAAATGATTCACGAGATCTCTGATACAAACAATTCATAGAAGATTTCGTATTTAGGAAATTATCTTGCATTTAGATAGTTTAAATGACTAATCTGGGCCAAAGTTGTTATTTTTGCTTGAGGACAAGCAAGATTTCAGCTTGGGGGGATTTGATATCTCGTTATTTTAACTACATTTCCGACCTAATCTTGTACCAAAACCTGTGTCCAAAACTGTAAAATCATGTTTATTACATTGATTATCTGTAGAATATGGTACTGCTGCGCTTTTGTTTCTTTATTGTAGGAAACGGGCGAAGAAAGGGTGAAATCCAACAATCTGGACTTCCTACACGGGCCGAGTCACAATCCACACGGACCGTGTCATACCCTACTCGACCCCCTACACAGGCGCTGCACGACCCGGACAAGAAACACATTCACACGGCCGTACAGAATGTCACACGGACCGTGTCAGACAAATCCGGCAGTTAATCTAAGTTTTCAGATTATTGCCTAATTAAAGATGGACGGTTATGGAGTATAAAAAGACGATCCCTTGGGCCAGAAAGGGACAATTTTCGTACAGAAGAGAATCAATTCATACAGAGACCAATTCTAAGGGAGTTCGACAACAACAAACTTGGAGACGAAGTAGAGAGGAGGAAATCGAGAGAATTCCGACGAATCTTCTTCGTATTTTCGGTTTTTGCAATGAATTGTTTATCTTACTTTTGTTATTCTGTTTTAGAAACTATGTTTGAGTAGATTTTTTAGTTTCTTGGGAACATGATGTAGTCGAATACTTTGTTTACTTGCTAGTTGTTTGATTATGCGTGATATTTCGTGTTTGCTTGTTTGTGTATGATTTTAATTGCTTTTCTGTGTTGTTCGATTATTATTTGGTTCTTACCATTAGGCTTGGCCACGTCTAACAAGGTATCATGCGTCCAATTTCATCTTTCAACCAGACCAAAGTATTTGAGGTAAGTCGATGAACCGAGAGGGAAGACTAATTAGTAGCCGAGAGGTGAACTTTTCAAAGAATCGAGAGATGTTGAATACCTTTAGTAAACCAAACAAGTAACTTAGGCCATTCAAACCAATGAACGAGAGTTTAGGGTAGAACCCTAAGAGGATTGAATTGTATTTCCATTATCGAGTTTATTTAGCCAACAAACGAGAGTTGAGGTTTAGAAACATCGGGTATGGTCGGTTCATCCTACACGGAATTAATCGGCGCAGAAACCCGGACAACTGCAGCTTTCACTCGAGTCGACACGGACCGTGTAGGATACTACACGGGCCGTGTGACAGGGGTCGTGTACGAGAGTACACGGGTCGTGTCGAGCTAGAGGCGAGTTGCAGATGAAATCAGAAACTCAGGAAACGCTTGTTTTAAATTAGTTTTGAATTCCAGTCTAGTTTATTTGCAACCTTATAGTATTGTTAACCAAAATTTCAACCAACTCAAACCTTTTCAACACTTCTAGTTTGAAGATAAATTAGGTCAAAATCTAGTTAAGTTATTGAACCGTCCTGTGGATCGACACCCGATATTACCAACGATAGGACTGTACACTTGCAGTCTGAATCAGAAGTAGAATCGAGGTTTAAAAGGTACAGCTTGCTGTACTGAAACTTTGTAGTACACTTTTGTGCGAACACCCATCAAAACAAAGCATGAATTATGAGAATATGTCAAGTGTTGAATTAGCCAAGGGAAATTAGACCAAATGCCCCTAGACTTCGTCAAAATTGATCACAAACCTTTCTTTTTAGTCAATTTCTACAAATCAACTCCTTTCGGGTATGGAACCCAACAATTGTGTGATTTGCAACAAATCCCCCCTTATTTACTTAATTGCACTTAATTTAGGATTAATTAATTTAGTAAAAATTATAATTGCCTTAGTCTTTGCATCGATACCCATAATTACTACAATGATAGATTGTGCTCTTACAATTCAATCTACTTTGCGTATTTAGGGTTCTTATAAATTTTATAGCAATAGTGTACGAAATAGACCATTTAATTCGATACCCAAAATACACATCAAGCTTTTGGCGCCGTTGCCGGGGACTAATGGCTAATTGTAGTTTTTATTTTTGAAATTAATTCTAATTTTTTTTCTTTTATTTTATGTTTTTTGTTATTTCTTTGATTCTCACGATTTTCATTTTCTTGTGCGAGCTCTCATCCCAAGAAGAAAGAAGAAAAATGACACAATTCCACGACTATGAAACCTACCAATGGCATAACCATCAATACCAAAGCAACCCATTTTCAAACACCTACAATTTTGATTGGAGAGTCCACCCAAATTTTTATGACCATGATTATGAGAGCACATACCAAAACCAAGAACCATCTCAATTATCCAGGCTAGAAAAAAGGATGACTGACTTTGTTTCCGCCCAAGAAAACTTTATAATCGAACAAAGACAAACATTTAGCAAGGTCACAAATCCCTTGAGAAACCGCCCAAATTTTTATGACCAAGAATATGAAAATCCATTCCAAAATTGGCATGACCAAAGTTCATCAATATCAAGAATGGAGCAAATGGTAGAACAAATGGTGGAACGTCTCAACATTTCCGCAAGAGAATGTGAAGCCTTGAATGAAGAGATGCTCAAATCTTTTAGAGACGCAAACAACAAATTAGATTCTGTCATAATCCAATGGGAAAGGTGCTCAAATATGCTTGCACAAAATGCCCAACAATTTGCATCATTTTCGGCCCAACCTGAAGAACTCCTGATCAAGTCGAAAATCAACTCAAAGGAGTACAACAATGCTATTGAAGGTGAAATTGAGAGCAAGGAACCCCCCATGGTGCGAGAAGAGCAAAACGGGCAAGTCGAGCAAATTGAGAAAGAATCTCCAAAGATGGAAGGTGAATCTCCAAGAAGGCAAGAATCCGAGAAAATGTCAAAAGAGGAAGGTAAATCTCTCACTAAGGAAAGTGAATCTCCAAGAATAGCAAGGTATATCCCACCTCAAAAAAGGGAAAGATATATCTCTATTCTCAAATCTATTTCCTCTTCTCAATATTTTGTTGAATCAAATTCAAATGATTCAATTGGCAATTTTGCAAACCAAGAAAGGCAACGAAAAATTGAAGAAATAGCTCAAATGCCAAATTTGTTGGAATTTTTAGAAGAGAATTTGACCAACATAAGTGAGAAAAATAGTGAAAATCTTTCAAATGATTCACCTCCAAAATTAGAAAATTCAAATGAGATATCAATTCCTCCCTCAATAAGCACTACAAAGATTAAAAGAACAGTGTGTGGTCTAAAGGAAAATACAAGTCTCATGCCCAAAGAAATATTTGACCAAATTGAGTCCGGTAATTTTGAGTCAACAAACAAAAAAATAGTTCTAGCTGAAGGTTCAATACAATCTCCACTTGGTGTTTTAAAAAATGTGGTCCCAAAATCTGGAAAAATCAAGATACCCACCGATTATGTTGTGCTTGACACTGAAAAATGTGATCAATCAAAAGATATTTTAGGTCAAACTATTTTAGCAACGGTGGGTGCACATTATAAGGATAAAGAGGGGGGACTTTCTTTTTCCATGGGTAGGACGAAAAAAACTTTTTGTTATACCCAACCAAATACCCCTTCTACTAATAAAATTTTAGTGCACATGGTAGAGATTTTGCAAGTGGATAACATATCTTCGCAAGAAAAGTCGGTGGAAACATATGAAACCGACAAGGCACGAGAATCTCACAAGATGAACTCCACTTGGTACTCAAAAGAAAAATACATTAATAAGATAAAAAAATTACAAGAAAAGGAGGAAGAAGAAGTTCGAGACCAAAGATAATCTCAAAAGAAGCAAGAAGCGGAGAAATCCCCTCCGTTCAAAATCTCAACTTAATTCGAAAAAAAGGTCGAGCTAGGACCTAAAACCAAGCGCTTCTTGGGAGGCAACCCAAGATTAATTTTCTTTTACTATTATTCATTTTTCCTTGTTGAATTAACTTTATTTTATTGCATTTTTTTTTCTTACCATAAAATCCAAAAAAAAAATTAGATAGAATCTGCATAAAAAAATCAAAATACAACAAAAAATGGCATCAACATTGACTGGTGCGGCCGCACCAAGGAGAAAATTGGATAAAAATTTTAAACAAATACAATTTGTGTGGCCCCTCATGTGTGCCACCTAGGCCGCACAAAATCCTAACTAACATTTTCTCTTAAATTTTGCAGATTGTGCGGCCCCCTATATCCGCACCTCGGCCCGCACAAAATATTGACTGACCTTTTTTCCTTGAATTTTGTAGCTTGTGCAGCCCACTCTGCCCACACATGGACCTGCACAAAGCTCCTGTGTGCCCAGCTTCAGCCCAAACCATTTTATGCGACCCCCTCTGCTCGCACAATGACCCGCACGAACCCCCTATCTTGACCCAACTTTTGTGCGGTCTCTCTTACCCGCATCTTTGGTCGTATTTCTCCTCTGAATAGGCCAATTTGTACTGAACAAATTCTGTGCGACCCTCTCTACACGCACATCTGGCCGCACCAACCTCCTATTTACACATAACCTGAGTTTTTATCTTTCTAAATTTATTTTCTCTCACTCCGGATTGCACATTGTCCCCGCATTATCTCTGTTTAACAGTTCTTTCAGGTCAACATGGTGATCAAGAAGGATGCCACCAATAACAAAACGTATTTGATCGAAAAGATTGTCATTATGCCCTCTCCTCTCCTCACTATCGCTACTCCACCTTTCTTCTCCATTGATTGGCGATTCCTGAACAGACGTCTCCATGCAATCTTACCACATGGAGCCCATTGGCGAAAAGGAGGCACTTGCCCTCGCCGATTTCTGCCCAAACAATGTTGCGCTTTCGTCTCCTCCACCACTTCATGTCTTGTAAGTTCCATATTTTCTTCTATTTACTTTTTCTTGTATGAATTTGAGCATTGAGGACAATGCTTAATTCAAGCTTGAGGGGGTGGAATAGAAGAAAATTGTATCTACATTTAGGTCATGTTTATTTTTCGCAAAATTGCATTTTTAGATGAAAAATTTGTGTGATTGCTAGAATTAAGGACTTGTTTGAAAATTTTTGGCTATGATTTGGATGACTTTGGAAAGTTTGAAATGAACCCATATTTGATCGATGAATTGCATAGGATGAGATGTTTTAAATTTTGAAAAAATGAAACAATTAGATTTTATCGAAAAAGCATTTGGAAACCAAAGTTTGCCTTTTAAATTGGGAATTTGGGATTTTTGAATGATAGAAAAATTGGGATATCCATGGGTATGAAAGAATACCCTTGGATGTGTGTATTCATGATATTTTTACAAAAATTGTTGAAAGAAAATTAAATTGAAATTTTTTGAAAGAAAAATCGGATTTCGCTTACCTATGTTACGGTGTCATGACGTACTTATGGCAATGAGTCCTTGATGTTAGTTTGTAATAATCTAGAAGTCAATAATACGATAAATTATCATAAAGCTTTGTTCATGAATTGAGTGATTAATAAACTGTCATTTTGTTCATTGAGTATTATTGAATTTATGAATCATTTCGGGTTCATGACTTGAAATTGTAGAGCTTCATAATATAGATGATAAATACTCTTAAAAGTTTCTAATCGAGGTAATTAGTAGGAACACTAATTTATCGTTACAAGGTTAGAATGTAGATTAAAAGATGGTCAAGTTTTACAGACCATTGACATGAGATGTTATTTTAATCACATA